>JAKWJA010002496.1:45832519-46370019 GCA_027704765.1 Solanum habrochaites
AAACTCGAGAAATGTAAAAATCTCAATTTGTGTGATATTTTTCATTTCTTGAAATTAAATTGAATTATACAACCTTGATCAATATTTAAGAAAACTTACAATTTATAATACTTTTCATATATTTTTGGACTATCTCTGTGTTTCTTTATAGTATTGACTATCTCTGTATTAATTTATAGTATAGGACGTGTTGATTTACTTACTTACTATTATATTATTTCACATCATAGTTCATCGATATTCAAAGAAAAAATATACTGAAGTCTATGTTGCATTTTAAAGGTTAAACCTCATTGGTGTTCCAATAAAAAACACATAGTAACATCAAAACATATTGTGAAATGATTATTTAGTGCTATATGAATGAAACAAAAATATTAGTAGTTAGAGAATATATTTTTACTTATTGATTAGAAATTTACTACCCCTTATTTAATGTTATATATAATACATGCGAAATTTGTTAAGCTTCATTTTCAATCATCATTCCAAAACAGTTTTCATAATAATATTTTGAAAGATCAAGGGATAATGTTACATTTGAACAATAGAGAGAACATGTATAACCAATCAGAGGGAAAAGATTGATTCTTTAACAATTATTTTAAGGACCAAACGAAGCACGATCAAGTTCCCGTGTGATAGATAACATAAATATTAATAGAGGAGGTATGTGGTTCAATTAAATCCTATTGATTGTCAACCCTTTTGATTTCCTTTGGTTATCAATTAGTATTAGTGATGAATTTATGTTAAATTACTATATAAATTAACATCGAGAATCTTCGTAATCCTCACCCGTCATTGGATGAAATAATAAAAAATAACTACAATGAATTATGTATATAAAAATTTATTTTGTAGTAAAATCAGAGCCACATAATAATTTTAGTATATTCATTTTTCTCATACTAATATATCACATTCTGGGCCTAATAACATAAAAATATAACTTAATATTTCAATCACCCAATCAAGTCGTGTTGTCCATCGAATGTCTAATCATTTGGCATACAATAAGGGAGTTATATGAATAAGTTGATAGTTCATCTGTTTCAAATTGTATTTTTTGTTGAATAGTTTGTGTTAATCATTTCAATGTGATTTTGACATACTTATTTTGTATATAGTGTTTTTAGGAGACTCACGTGTGAAGCACGTGTCTAAGACTAGTATTTCAAAAAAATAAAAAATCAAATCTTCTAAACTAGCTAGTTTTTTATGGGAGAAATGGTCTTGACTATTATGTATTTTTGTAAGTATTGATTGAAGTGTGTGATTCATCAATGTACTTTTGTAAGTATTCACCGAAGTTTGTGATTCATATATGAAAACTTATATGTATTGATGCCGTGTTCATAGACGTTAATATTCGATACTCTTAGATACTCCTATAGAGTAATATTATTCATTTTTTTATTGAAGGGATAACACGTACCAACCCGTGACCCGCTTAGATCTCAGTTGAGCTGATTTTTTATAGTTACTTTAGTTAAAAGGGTCAGCCCATCCCAACCAATTTAACTCTCTAACCCTTAGGGTTGGGTTGGTCTAACCCATTTTGACAGCTCTACCATTGACATGGCTAGACAACTTTCACATATAGCAAACATATAAATCATATTTATATGTTATAGTTACAGTTTGTATAATTGTGCTCCACAACAAATTTAATTTTTGCTATGGAGTTTGTGATTTGTATAATTCGCTATATATATACAAATGACTATAAATATGTATATTTCGCTATACATATACGAATGACTATGTATAATTCGCTACACATATACGAATGACTATAAATATGTATATTTTGGTATATATATATATGAATCACTGTTAATATGTATATTTCAGTATATGGTTATTAATATGTATGTTTCACATGAGTATAAAACTAAAGATAACCTAAATTTAAGAAATGTTAAATGAATAGAATTTTTCGTAAAGACGGTAAAATTCACATTAGTACAATTTTATTTTATTTTTGAAATATCAACGTTCATTATGTTAAATAAATATGATTAAAGGATACAATCAAACTGAATATAAAATGAGATATTTACAAAGTAAATTGTTAACTTAGGAAAGGAGTCATTTTGTGAACGAGCAGAAACTTCTTGATTGGGTAAAACAATTTCCTGCTGATAGTAGAAGATTTAGCATGATAATTGACTCAAGGTTTCGAAACAACTTCTCACTTATTGCTGCGAAGAGAATTGCTAAACTGGCTGATGCTTAAACAAGAACGCCAAAGAGCGGCCAAAATTGAGCGAAGTGGTTGAGATACTGACAAAGGCAGTACAAGAATCACAAGAAATAAATTCTATTGAAGCTACTAGTGCATGTGCAATTAAGCCTACACAGTTTCGTTTACCTAAACAACTCAAAAAGAAGATCATCTCCGAAATTGCACAACAAATGATCCCCTTAGCTCAGGCAAGTCTACTCAAATATGGTCTATACAACTTACTCAAAATAAGCTAATATTGTAGAAATTTGTTTTACTTGCTATTTCATGCTTGAAGACTCCACATAATCGCGGATCAAACTTATTTCAGCCTCTAAATTGAGACCCTTATGCACGAAAAAAGTGTCTATATATAAGTTACACAAAAACAGAGGGGGCATATACCTAACCTCTGGCAAAAATAGAAAGTGAAAACTATGACATCAAAAAAGGGAAGGCAAATGACTTACAAAACCTTCCACAAATGAGTGATCTTCAGACTCTTTACGGCTCTCAATCTCAATACTAGTTGGGGTTCAGTTCAAACTGTCTTGACTCCGAAGGAGAAGATTCGCTAGTTTATTTTCCCGGAGCAGAATATAGGGCATTGGAATAGCATCCCTGCCTTTGTTTGATTTACCAGATGGGATTGCAACTACGTCAAGAATTCCCAAAAACAGAGGTCAAGCAAAATACAAGATTTGTTATCACCATTGATTCCAACTACATATCGTATTTTCCGTATCAAGGTCGATGACACCATTCTATTGCATAGAGTGCTGCAATTGCTTCTGCCTGATTGTTGCTTTTACATTGTGTTGGGACTGATAAAGCCATAACGAGATGATCCATGTCGTTTTGTGAACCCCTCCAACGTATATGAGTTCTCAGACTAGGGTATTTGGACATGCAATTTCATCTTGTAATTTGAATTTAGGGATGAAATTAATATTTGAACATGCAATTTCATCTTTATCGAAATTCAAAATTCTCAAAAAAGTTTGATTTGAGAATTTCATATATAAAAATTGACACGCGAGTTTATACTTGTAAAAAAAAAGAAACAACTATTTATCTAGCTAGATATATATTTTTTTGAGAATACTATAGGAATGATGAAATATTCATGGAATATAAACATGATGATATAGTTCTACTGATTTGACTAACAAACGCCTTAACAAATATAGCAGACTACAATTCATGTTCGATTTTTTATTATTGAACTAAATTTTCTTGATAAATGCTAATATATTTTTTTAAAGAATAACTTTGTGATGATGTATTGTACTTTTGTTATGAACTTTTTTTTTCTGGTATGGACTTTTGCTTTTCTGGAAAGATTGTATAAAGAATTGAGACATGTTTGATAGTTTTCATTTCACAACCTGTGATTTTTTTACAACAAATCCAAATTGCATGTTTAAACAAAACTTCAACTTCAACTTATATTGATTTCGTATCACATGACCAAACGGACCCTTAGTATTTTATAATGGGTTAAACTAAATAAATGTCACATAAATACACATTAATTACAAATAAATACCTCTTACATTGATACCCCCAAAATAATTACAATAGATGCCCCAAGTGATATTTCTTGTAACTTATATATTTACATATATTATATTGGTATAGTTAAGGTTTCTTAATCACAACCTACTCATTGGTAATGTTATTGTAAGAGTATATATTACCAAATTATCAATCTTAATGATACGAAGACCTTACCCCGATACAAGAACCAGGTTCTTGTACTTTTGTAACAACACAATAAAATAGAGATTTAATTGTGGAAACCTTCCTAACTCAAGGAAGGGAAAATAACACCGAATTTTTATCTTAATTAAAGTTTTACAGCTCAGTTAATCAATTGAATCTAACTCTAAACTTCTACGCTTTTTGATTAACTATAATCGAAAACTCTCCAATCATCAGGAAGTCAAACTCGCTTCTTGTTTACAAAAAATCTCAACTCTTCTTAACTCTAACCACCCAAAAAGTCAAACCCACTTCTTGTTACAAATTACTCAATTGCACTCTTAATTTACCCCAAGAAGTCAAACCCACGTCTTGTTACAATTCTCTTAAGACTATATCCCCAAGAAGTCAAACCCACTTCTTGTTACACAATATAGGAATTATTACAACTCAATAATAAACCTAGAAAAAAAGACTAATAACCCTAGACTTTAATTGATCAGACTTCAACATTCAATAGTTCAGAGTGGAACATATTTCCTGAACTTGGTCCTTACGTTGCTGTGACGAAAGCCTGCGTTTTTTCTCCACTAAATGTTGCTCTCAAGATGATATATTCCATGATTATGCAATAGCTATCGTTCTGGGTTTCCTGGAAAATTCTCTCGATTTTTGTTATTGCAAACACGTTTTTTTTCTTCAACTTCTTGATCCTTTTATAGAGTTTGATTTCTCTTCAACTTCTAAAAGGAAAGGAATTACAAATCATTTCCCTTCTTGAATTTATCTATATTTACTTCTTTCCTTATTTGACTTGAATTGTAACTTCTTTATTTCTTTCATGTTTTGACTTGAATTGCTACTTTTTTATTTCTTTCCTTCTGTATTTATTTCCATATTTGTTTCCTTCTTTTCCTTCTTTATTTCTGCACTTTTTCTTCTTTGCCGCAAAACTTTTTCTTCTTTGCCGTGCTTTTTCATATTTTCCACAATCTCTTATAATTGTACATGTCATCTGCAGATAGAGTACACATACGATAACAAGTAGTGAACCATGCCTTCACTTTATCAATCATCAAAACTACTTTATATGTTCTCCTACTTCCCAACAAGAAGAACAAAGAGTTAAATAATAAATATTACCAAATAATATCTCTAACAAAGGATAAAATGAAAAAATTTATAGAAAAAAAAATTGTTACCCAATTGGATAATATGAAAAAGAATAAAATTAATAAATGATAAAAGAATAAAAGAGAAAATAAAAATAATTAATAAGAAAAGAACAAAAGTAATTTATTTTATTTTCTTGAAAAGGTAAAATATAGAAACAGAGAAAAAATAAATAGAAGATAAAAATAAAAATAAAAATAATAAATGAGAAAGAATAAAATAGAAAATAAAATAATTAATGAGAAAGAATAAAGTATTAATGATAAAATAAAAGTAATAAATAAGAAAAAATAAAAATTATTAATAGTAGGACAAAAGTTTTGGGTCGGGAGAATTGAACATAAATTTTAAAGGGCAACTTTCACATATAGCAAACATAAAATTCATATTTGTATGCTATAGCAAAGTTTACATAATTACGTTCCATAAAAAATACATATATGTATAGTTCTCTATACATATACAATTGAAGCGAATTGTATAAAACAAAGTGTATAAAACGAGAAAGAAAAAGAACTTGGGCAGAGAATTGTGTAAAATGAAGTGTATAAAACGAAGTATATAAAACGACTTGGATAATTATAAGTGTGTAGGACGATTATATACAATTTGAATTTGTATAAAATGATAAAGTGAGAAAAGCAAAAGAGACTTGGAAAGAGAATATACAATTGAATCGAATTGTATAAAACGAGAAAGAGAGAAATTATCTACTATTAGAATTTGTATAAAAAGAGAAAGAAAAAAAGACAAAAGAGACTTGGACAGGGCAGGGAAGTACTTTTATTGTATAATTATAAGTGTATAAAATGGAGATATATGTATTTGCATGTGTATATACAATTTTCTCTCGCTTTATACAATTAGAAATATAATTTATACATTTCTATTGTATAAAGCGAGATAGGAAGCGAGCGACTGGGAGAGAGGGACTGACAAACAGTTTACTATGGAACACAAATAAATCAATCGGTAGCTACTATATTTATTTTATATTATTAGTTCATTATTCTATACAATTATGCCAATTATAAAAGGCTAGAGGCAAAATTGGTCCTAAATTTAAAAGAGACTGAAGAGTGATTCGGCCTAAACTAAAGGAGGTATAGGTTGTATTTTATTAAGATTAATATGGTCAGTGAGTGTAGAGCTATCAATATGGGCTAACTCACCCCATACGGGCTAACCCATACATGCTTTGACATTTTACGGGCTAGCCTATTTTTGGCGTGGGCCAGAAAATGGTCGGCTCAACCCACAAGTACGTGGGCTACAGGCTTGCCGGTCCAGCCCACTTTTTAAAAAATTATAATTTTTTATAACTATTAAATTAAATTATAAATTATAATTAAAAATATTATCATAAATATCGACAAAACAATAATACATTATGTTAGGCCTCATTTGTTAACACTTAATGGGGTTTGAATCTTAATCATTCAGATTTACCTTATTAAGTGTGTTTGTTTTTAAGAAGTGGATCTTAATTATTCAGATTCAGTTCATTAAATTCGTTTGTTTTATTTTATTATAAGTCTCTTAATGGGTATGGATATATCTGAATGAGTCGGATTTGTAACACACCCTTAACACTATTCATACTAAAAAAAATAAGGCTTCTATCTTAATTCAACTAAATCACAACAACTCATAAAAGTTGTTTTTTCTAATTTAATTAATATTTAATTACATGCTTGCCATTATAATTTCCTTTATTCATATTAACTTAATATACATCTTTTACTTTCTTAAATTAATTAATATATTTGAATTGATAAACACTCCCATGATATAATATTTAGCATAATTTCAAAAAATAAGACAGTATTAGTTATTTGATCGATAACAATAATAAATTTCTATAATAAAATACAATAAAATATTTTCCTAAACTATATATTTACTACTCTATATAAACTATTTTAAATTGCATTATATTAGATTCTCAAAGTATTTGAATGCAAAAATTAATCATATTAATGATGTAACTTGATGTTGAGTTCTTAAAAGATAAATCATATTACCTTGTTACAGTAAAAATGTTCAAAATATTATTTTATATGGAAAAAAAAATATTTTACTAACAAGGTTTTGATAATATTTTATTGATAACGTTTAATTTCATATGTGCATTCATATATTGAAAACAAACTCTCCCAATAAATTAGTGTTCAGATTCAGAGACAATATCTTAATATTCAGATGCTTATTCAAATTTATACATCTAGATCTTAATGCACATCTTAATATTTAAATGTGTATTAAAATTCAGACGTCTTAATTTTAATGAAAATAAATGAGACCTTACTGTCACTACTTGTTAATCAAATTCACAAATAAAATTATCTTTATAATTGTAACGACCTGTTTAGTCGTTTTGAGCAACAGATTTTATTCTGGAAAAACTGGCAGAGGTGACGGAGGCCACGACGGACCGTCACGGGCACGACGGACCGTCGTGGAGGTGTCGTTTCAAAACACTTAGAAAATCTGAAATTGGGTACTGGCCCCTCGGCCTCTTGCCCGTGGCCGGCGTGGGCGGCCGGAGCGCCGGCTCCGCCGGCCCCGGCCCCCGGCCCTCCCCTTCAACACGCGGCTCTGTAGCCGGCCCCCCCCCCGCTGGCCGCCGGCCGGCCGTCGCCCCGCGCCCCGGCAGTCCCCGGGCTCCGCCCCTCCCCGTTCGGGTCCGGCTTTTTCTCCGTTGTCGCGGGCCGTTTTTGGCCTCTTCCTGCGTTCCTTCTCCCGTTTCTGGGTTCTGTTCTCCGTCCCCCTCCTCGTGGGGGTTTACCCGCGGTCCCCCCCTTCCGTTCCTTCGTGGATATTAGTTCCATCTTTTAAAAACTTACTTATATAATAATTAGGGTAAGAAGAGGGTTTGAATAAAAGAAAATAGGAAAGAAAGAGAAGGATAGAGAAAGTCGAAACGAGAAGAGGACAAACGAAGAGAAACAAAAGCTTGGGAAAATTGCTTGCTTGATCACTAATCTTCGGTGGAGGTAGGTTATGGTTTTTACACTTATTCGTAGTAAACTCTTAATAGGATATGAATGTGTTGAAGTAGGTATTAATTAGTCTCCTATATGATTAATTGCGTGTAGCATGATGTGATCTTATATATATATAATGATTGTGATAAAATAAGCATGATGAAGTGAGCTTATTGAATCTTAAATCTTGAAGAAACCCTAATCTACTTTGTATGATGATGATTGGTATAAAAGAAGGTTATGAACGAAAAGAGTAGTGAGATTAGGGGATCGGGTGCCACCGTTCCCTGGTTACCAGGATAGAATATGAGGATCGAGTGTCAAGTTTCCGACCACCAGGAAGAATAGAGATAGAATATGAGGATCGGAAGGGGGAGTGTCACGTTCCGACACCAGGATAGTATATGACGGGTGCCACGTTTCGTGGTACCAGGGATAGAATAATGAGGATCGGGAGAAGAGTGTCACGTCCGACACCAGGATAGCGATTGGATCAGGTGCCACGTTCCGGTTACAAGGATTTAGATAGGAATATGAGGAGCGGCGTATAGTGTCACGTACGACACCAGGATAGTATATGGATCGGGTTGCCACGTTCCGGACCAGGATAAATGAGGAACGGGGTAGTGTCACGTCTACGACCACGAGAGTAAATAACTAAGGACTCTTGAAAGATACTATTACTCAATCGAAAAGAAACATGTTCCCAAATGAGTAGTGATGAGGAGGTGTGAGTACTCATTGATGATGCTTGGTGTTGTGTGTAACCAAGGATTTATGGTAATTGTAAATGCTGCATTGCTAAGGATTATTAGTTGATTTTATGATGTTAATTGATAATACGTTTTCTATTGGTTGACGATGATACCTACTCAGTACAGTGTGGTGTACTGACCCCCCTACGTTTATGTTCCTTTGGTTATTTGTGGAGTGCAGCAAAACGTGCCGTTCAATTCGACTTACAACAGAGTTCAAGCAGTTTCGTCACCACGGATCTTCAGGGTGAGCTAAGCTTCTCGCTTGGATGGATTCCTTCCTCATGTCTGATGCCTTGACGTTTCGGCATAGACTATGCTTTTATTGTTTTAGCTTCTTCAATCTCTTAGTTAGTAAAATGATCATAGATGTCTTGTGGTGAGACTTCCAGATTTGGGAATTCATAGAAGTTGAATCTTTTAGAAGTTATTTGAATTGTCTTTGATTTATGAGTTTAAAGTCTTCCGCATTACTTATGTTGATAAACTGAAATGATAGGTTAGATTGGTTGGTTCGCTCACATAGAAGGGTAGAATGTGGGTGCCAGTCGCGGTCGTTTTGGGTCGTGAACAAACTGCGGTGTTATCAGAGCATTAGGTTGTTGGTCTCATCACACAAGAACAGGTCTAGTAGGTCTTAAAGACGGTAGGGGGACGCCTTTATTTTCTTTGAGAGGCTATAGACTTTAGGAAAATTCCATTCTTTCTTTCGTGCTATTACTTGGATCCATTCGGTAGAGGTGATACAAATTGGATTGACCATATTCATCTATTGCCAGATGGTTTAGAACTAGAGCAACGAATGATGCCCAACATAAACGTCAGCAAGAAAGATGCATCCGAGCAGCCCTGGGTGTAGCTCGAAGTGCAAACAGTTGCAAAAAAGGACGCGGTAAGAGGTCGTGGGAGACGTCCTCTAGACGGAGAGGACGAGCACCTAGCAATCTGGTGCTAGGGCGGTGGACTCCTACACCAATGAGGTAGTAGAAGAGATGGGGAGGATGGGAGCATGAACAAAGTACCAAATGAGGAAATGCCACCCAACTACCCCAGAGATGATCAATCAGGTTCTCGCTTATCTTAGGGGGTGGTCTGATCAGGGACAGGCCCACCAATGTTTTCTGACACCATACACCTCCGGTTTCAGAGGTACAAAATGCAGCCACTGTATGGCTCCAAGTATGGATTTGCCTCACCGGACATAGGCAGTTTCCACGTCTGACTACTGGAGCCTATAATGACGATAGGGTGATCAGCAGGAAACTTTTTAGTAAGTTCTTGTGATTGAAACCTCCAGTCTTCAAGGGTGCAGAATCGGAGGATGCTTACGATTTTCTGGTTGAACTGTCATGAGATAATAAACAAGATGGGTAATAGTAGAACGGTTTTTTGAGTGTTGAGTTCGTGAGTTATAGTTCGAGGGAACGCCAAAATGTCGGGGGATGCAGTGTCACATGTTGCATGTCAACAACAGAGGCAACACTATGACTTGGGCCTCATGCTCTAGTGTATTATGGAAAAGTATATGCCCCGTACTGTGGAGGGATAGGAAAAGCGGATGGAGTTCTTGAGCCTAGAGCAAGGTAGGATGTCGGTCAAGTCATATGAGGCTGAAGTTTAGTGCATATCCAGTTATGCCACCGAACTATGTTTCAGCCACAAGAGCGGATTTTTTGACGCTCGTTGTGAAGGGTTGAGATCAGAGTTGCGATAATTTCAGCCTACAGGGTAGCCGGTACGGCAAAATCCTTCCAAGAAGTGGTAGAGTTCGTGTAGTAGAGGTGGAAGGAGTGGAATGCCAGATGAAGTACAACGGCGTCGAAATCAAAGAGGTTCGAAAGGGAGTGCGTTTTCATAGTTTAATGGTTCTTACTTAGAGGATTAGGGTCCGGAGGTTACTCAGTTGACCCATTCAGATTCATACAGATGTAGTCGGGGTCCAACTCAGGACCGGTACATTTCTCTGAGAGCGACCTGCGGAATCTAGAGAGTGTAGGGTGTGGGGAGGGACTGGCATATCAAGAGGTATTGTCAAAAGCTGATAGACCCCCAACAGCGAGAGGTAGAGGTGGTCATGGCAGAGCAGTGATTCCGAGGAGGACGAGGTGGTTCGATAATTGGTAATGGGTGGTCACAAAATGGCCGGGGGTGGGGTGATGGGCAAACTGGATCCACTACCCATCGCAACATGGTAGGGGCAACGGCAAACAACGAAAGGGACCATTGTATGCTTCCCTGGGAGATCAGCGGGGAGACATCTGATGTTGTCATCACAGGTATCTTTGGTTTGTGATTGCATGGCTTCTGTAGGTTTGATCCTGGATCCACATTTCTAGTAGCTTCCATTGCTAATGGTCTAATTTACATGGGAATTACTGATACGCATATTCGGTGTTGTCTACTCCGGTGGGTGAGTTGTGGTTAGTAAAAGTATAAGTCTGTTTGGTGAACTTGTGGGGAGCAACACTATGTAGATTTGTGGTGATCTTAGAAATGGTTGATTTTAATGTATCGGGGTATGTACTTGGCTTCTCCGCAATTTGCCGATCTTGGATTGTAATGCTAAACACAGGTGACGTAGCCAAGCCGGGGACAGATTCGTAGTGTAGGGAGGGTTGACTGACACTTCCAATCCGGGCGATCATCTCCTTTCTTGTTGCTAGAAAATGGTAGTTAAAGGGTGTTTAGCTTTCTTGGCAATTCTAAAGGGATGACACTACCCAAGTACCTCTCGAGAGTCGGTTTCGGTGGTCCGTGAGTTCTTGATGTGTTTCACTGCAGCTCTTCCGGTAGCACCAGATAGGATATTGACTTCTGTATTGATCTGGAAAAGGTACTCGCCCCATTTCTATACCCCATTATAGCATGGCTCCCGCGGACGTTAGTTAAGAGAGTAAAAGCCATAACTTCAAGAGTGTTGAGCAAAGGCTTCATTAGCCAAGTGCATCTCCTTGGGGGCTCCGGTTTTATTGTAAAGAAGAAGATGGTGAGTTTTCGGATGTGCATAGAATACCGGCAGTTGTGAACAAGGGACCATTAAAGAAACAAGTATCCTATTCCTCGAAGTGATGGACTGTTCGATCAGTTACAAGGTGCTTGGTCTTCTTAAGATTGACTGAGATCGGTTATCATCCATTGAAAATAAGGGCAACGGATTGTGCCAAACCTTGCTTTTAGAAAACCAGGTATGGGGGCATTACGAATTTATAGTGATTGTCTTTTGGTCTTACGAATTGCCCCTTGTGCGTTAAGGAGTTTGATGAACGGGATTTTAAGCCACTATTTAGCATGCTCTTGTGATCGTATTTATTGATGATATACTGATAGACTCCAAGAGTAAGAAGGAACAGGGGAGCATTGAGAATTGTGTTGGAAATGTTGAGGTGGAGAAAAGCTTTTGCCAAGTTCTCTAAGGTGTGAGGTGGTTTTTGGCTAGATGCAGTCCTTCTGGGGGAACGTGTGGTTCTAAAGATGGAAGTGATGGGGGATCCTTATAAGATCGAAAGTAGGGACGAAATTGGGGTAAGACCCCAATAATGTGTCAAAAATAGTAAGCTTTGTTGATGGTTAGCCATGTTATTACCAGTCGATTTGTCAAGGGATTCTATTCTATTGCTTCCCAACTGCGAACTTGAATAAGCAGAATGTTCATTGTATGGTCGAATGAATGTGAGGAAAGCTTTCAGAAACTAATAACATTGCTGAACTACCGCACCTATCCTTCCTTGCAGTAGAGGGTAAGAACTTCATTGTGTATTTGAGGCATTCTATTCGGGTTGGGTGCGTGCTAATGCAGAGGAAGAATGTGCTTGCTGAGATTCAAGACATTAAAAAATGAGATGAAACGTAACTATCCAACTCAATGATTTGGATTGGCCCGCGGTAGTGTTGCACTAAAGCAATGGAGACACTATGTAGTATGGGCGTTATTAAGTGTGAGGGGTCTATACGGATAATCGTAGTCTACAGTATGGCTTCCTCAGAGAGATTTGAATTGAGAACACAAAGGAGAGGATGGAAAAATCTAATGAAGACTAGGCATCACTATTTTGTATCATCCGGGGAAGGCGAATGTTTGTAGCGGATGCTTTAGTAGAAAGGCGGGAAGCATGGAAGTTCAGCTCCCCCCCCACCCCCCCATAATTGCAAGATCTAGACGCCCAGTAGCTAGGGAGGTTTCAGATTCTGGCTAAAGATCCTTCTGAGATTAGAAGTAAATGAGAAGGGGGAGGATTTTTAGTGGTGTGAGGCAGATCTTCCTTCCTTGACAGATTAAGGGAAGGAACGCCGTTTAATGATGGAAAAATTGCTCCGGATCTGAGATCAAGTGGTGCAAGGAGAGGCTCTAAAGAAGCGAAAATAGATGAGGAGGAAGGGTTGAGGATTAAGGGAGGGTATGTGTACCTCGCGTCGATGATTGATCAACACTATTCTGACTAGAAGGCTTGTGTTCAAGGTATTCGAATACATCCGGGGCAACCAAGAGTACGTGACCTAAGCAACAACTTCTGGTGGAGAAGAATGAAGCTATATGTGGGGATTTATTGCCAAATGTCCAGGTCAGTGACTGTCAACAAGTAAAGTATGAACACAAAGGCCCGGAGGACACTTCAGAGAATGCCCATTCCGGAAAATGGAAAGGGAGGAATGCAAATGGCTGCTTCGTGGTTGGTCTTACAAGAATTGGGCACAAGTTCTATCTCCTTGGGTGATGTGGACCGATTAACTTAAGTATGCGAATTTCATCCCGGTTAAGGTGACTTACAATGCAGGAATTTAGCCAAACTTCACATCTCATGACGTTGTCGATTGAATGGAGTTCCACTATCAATCATATCAGATAGGGTGCGCAAGTTTAATTCTACGTTTGGAAAACATTGCCATGCGAATTGGGTACTAGGTGGACCTTTAGTACCGGTTCCATCCTCAGACCGATGGTCGTCTGAAGCGAACGATTCAAGTGTTGGGGGATATGCTTCGTGCAGTAGGATAGAATTGCGGTGGCCATTGGGATAGTTCTCCCTTAGCGGAAGTTTTCTACAATAATAGCTAATCACTCAAGCTTGATATGGCCCCATTTGAAGCATTGTATAGTAGTAGATGAGTCTCCACATGGTTGGTTTGATGCATTCGAGGTTAGGCTTGGGGTGGGGTGAATGATCTTTTAGAGATTCGAGGAGACGATGAAGTCCCCTTCAGAAAAGCTGCTAGCGGCGCAAGTAGGCAAAAAGAAAGAATATGCCAGACGAAAGGTTAGAACTAGAGTTCATGGAGGGTGAAACAAAGTCTTGTTGAAAAGTTCGCCAATGAAAGGGTGATGCGTTTTGGTAAAAGAGGCAAGCTTAGCCAAGGATATCGGGTCCCATTGACAAAGTACTTAAGCGAGTAGGGAGGGGGGGGCTGGCTTACGAGTTAGCCTTGCCTCCAGGGCTGGACGGATAGTACATCGGATTGTTTCAGGTGCGATGTTTGAAAAGATACCAGGGATGGAATTACATTATCCGTTGGATTAAGTTTTGCTTGATGAGAACGTCTTATGAGCGAGGAGCCTTGTTGCTTTTTAGATAGAGAAGTCGCAGTGAGGTGCAGAGAGATTGACACCATCAAGGTGCATGGATGATCGACCTGTGAGAAGAAGCCACTTGGAGAAGGAAGGCAGATATGGGCGAGAAAGATACCCAATCTGTTTACAGATTCACGGTATTCCTTTCGCCCTTGTTTTCCTGCTGTGATCGTTCTGGGAGAACGATGGGTTAAATGTGGTATCTTATGTAACGACCTGTGTTTAGTCGTTTGAGAGCAACAGCATTTTATTCGGGAAAAAACTGGCAGAGGGAGGAGGGCCCCGATCGACCGTTCACGGGCACGACGGGGACCGTCGTGGAGGTGTCATTTCAAAAACTTAGAAAATCTGAATTGGGTACGGAAAATAGACTCTCATGACGTAAGTAAGACGGAGTGGAAGGAAGGGACAGTGTGCAGGCTCGATCGTACCGTCACAGGCCATCCACTTAAAAACGAGTCTCTTTTATTAGCATGCGCGGACACAGGACGGACCGTCGCAGGCGCGACGGCCGTCACGGGCTACGCACTCCCAGTCGGACGGAGTGTCTTATAAGTTTAAGGGACGTTTTTGACTATTCCTGCTCTGTAAATTTAAAAGTTATAGGGTTAAAATGTTAATAAGTCTAATACTTGGGGGTGAAAAGACGGTGGGAACTTAAGTTAATTAGGGGATATCGGCCATCTTTTAAAACTTAATTATATAATAATTAGGGTAAAAGAAAGGGGTTGAATAAAGATAAATAGAAAGAAACAGAGAAGGAGAGAGAATAGTCAACGAGAAAGCGGAGAAACGAAGAGAAACAAGCTTCGGGAAATTGCTTGCTGATCAATCTCGGGGAGGTTAGGTTATTGGTTTTTACACATTCGTAGTAAACCTCTAATAGACGAAGATATGGGTTGAGTAGTATTATTAAGTCCCTATATGCTAATTGCGGATGATGAGTGATTGTAATATATATCTTACATGATTGTGATAAAATAAGCATGATGAAGCGATTGAATTCTTAAATCTTGAAGAAAACCCTAATTACCTTGTTAATGATGATGCCTTGGATAAAAAAGAAGGATTAATGAATCGAAAAGTAGGGAGATTAGGGGATCGGGCATTGCCACGTTCCTGGGACAGGATAGAATATGAGGACGGAGTGTCACGCTTCCGACACCAGGAAAGGTAGAATATGAGGATGGAGTGTCAAGCTTCTGACACCACGGATGATATGGATAGGGTGCCCCGTTCCCCCGGTACAAGGATAGAATATGGGATCGGAGTGCCACGTTTCGAAACACGCAGGACGTATATGGATCGGGTGCCACGTTCTGGTACCAAGGATGATATGTAGGACGGAGAGTGTCACGGTTCCGACCACCAGTATAGTATATGAATCGGGTGCCACGTTCCGTTGGTACCAGGATAGGAAGAGGAGCGGAGTGTCACGTACCGACACAGAGATAAATAACATAAAGAATCTTGAAAGATTACTAATTATACTCAATCTAAAGAACATGTTTCCTAAAGAGTATGATGAGGGGAGGTGTGAGTCCTCATGATGTGGCTTGTGTTGTAACCAAGGATATGGTAATTGTAAATGCTTGCATGCTAGGATATTAGTTGATTTTATGATGTTACTTGATATATTACTGTTTTTCTATTTTGAGTTGGCCGATGAATACATACCAGTACTTGTGGTGTTGTACTGACCCACCCTACTTTTAGGTTATCCTTTGTTATTTGTGAGGAGTGCAGCAAACGTGCGTCATCTCGATAACAGATAGTTGCAAGCTTGTCTTCGTCACACCGGATCTTCAGGGTGAAGCTTAAGGCTTCTAGCTTGGACTAGGAATCTTTCCTCATGTCTTGAGGCCTTGAAGTTTCGCATAGACTAGTTGGTGAGTTGTTGAGCTTCTTAGAGATACTCTTCGTTAGTAAATGATCCATTAGATGTTCTTGTGGTTGATGACTTCCAGATTTTGGGGAATAATAGAAGTTGAATTTAGAAGCATTACTCTGAATGTATTTTTATTTATGGATGTTTAGTCTTCCGCTATTACTTGGTGATATTAAATTGAAAATGATGAAGGTTTTAGATTGGGGGTTCGACCTCAACATAGGAGGTAAATGTGTGGGCCAGGCCGCGGCTCGGGTTTTGGGGTGATCCCCGTGACAATAATATTTAGGGAAATGCACAAGTACCCTTAGACTATGCCCGAAATTCCAAAGACACACCTTAAATAAGGTCGTATTACCCCTAAATATTATTTTTTTTGTAATTTTGTGTACCTCTTTGACTTACGTGGCATCCAATATCTCTGACGCGCCTCAATTGTGTGGAATCACTAGAGTGTCAAGAAGACCCAAAAGGGTTTTGTATAAAATTATATAAAAAAAAGTTCAGGGGGTGGTAATAAAGACTTAGTTTACAGTAAGGGTGTCTCGGGGATTTTTGTCATAGTTTCTGGGGTGGTTTGCGACTTGTCATTTTTCTTGATAGTAACCTCTTGTTTTGATTTTGGACTCTCTTTATTTTTAAATTTTAATATTATATTATAGATTTTAATTAATTTTTATTGGACCCACGGGCTGCCTACGAGCATTTTCAAGAACCCAAATGAGCAGATTATTAGCGAGTGAAAAAGCCCGTTTCTTGAAATGGGATCCAAAAATCTTAGTCCATCCCTATTAAATCCCCAGTTAGGCCAGGTTGTCCCAACAGGCCTAGTCCATATTGACGGCTTTAAGTGATTTTTTACTGAATTAGTTTGGGTTGGACTATAAAATTGTAATTATTTTATGTTTTGTGGCTCATTTATGTAGTCTTCCCATTATAATGTAACATAAATGAATTGCAATTACCTTAGATCGTAACAAACAACATACCTCAATTAGTTGGGTTGATTTTCTTGCCTTCTTGGTGCAATCTCTTTCAAAGTTCCAAATTCTATGCGCTAACTCCAAAATACTCTTTCGTTACTATCTCTGACTCTTTCTTATTTATAATTGATAATTGAACCCTTATTATCCACTTTTGACGCGAACCCTAAACTCGCCTTATTAGGTTGATTTTTTTGTAATAGGCTTTTCATTGCGAGGCTTATTAATCTGCCCAAGAGAGCCTTTCATGATATATTAAGGGAAACTTTCACATATAGACACTTAAATATAACCTAAATACTCTGTATAGCTATAATTTGATAATTACAATTCACAACTACATGTTATATGGAGGGGAGACACGAGCGAGACTCGGAGACAAAAGATAGATGCGAGGAGAGGGAAAATAGAGGGAGAAAACTGAATTATACAGATACTATGGTTTATAAAATCAAAGTTTATTACCTACGCAAATACCAAATGTGCAATATTAGCCTTTGTAATTGATTTTGAATTATGACATTTTTGTCACAATAGAATTTCACACTATTGGTCACCCAACCCCGCTATTCTTCATGTACGAACAACATAAACTCGTTTTTATGCAGTAATTCACCAATCACATAAGATATATTAATTGTATTAGGCAAATTTGGTGCAAAGAACATTTCTCAGAAGACGTTGACAAGTGAAATCATTTTATGGCCTACCACCGTTATTAGGGATGTTCAAAATCAAAATCGACAATCCAAACCGATATTATTGGGTCAATGATTCAATTTAATGGCTTAACAGTTCGAGTCTCAGTTACCATAAACTTTTGGTCGACTTATCGGTTCGGGTCTCGGTTCGGCCATATTTTTTATTGGGTTCCCCATAATCCGATAAGAAGTTTATTAATTACATTTATATGAGTTAAGGCCTTAGAAACGTTTAGCCTTTAAGATTTACATTTCAATCTTCAGACTCTTTACAATCATTTTATAGTTGACACTTGAATTTTACAAAAATATTTCAAAGGTGTGACATCTCTCATTGATTCACCGTCACCACTCCCACACTAGCGAGTTATATTGAATATCATTTTCTAAGTGTCTAAATTGAGATTCTAATGGTTGGTTCTGTTACTTTAAGTCTTTGTTTTATCTTCCATTAACATTGATCGCGACTAGTGAATATGCCTGCAATCTGAAAGTCGATACAATTTGCAGTGAAAAAGTTTTTATTAGTAACAGTCTCATGATCATTGGTGGTTTTCATCAGTAGTGATGTAATGGTTTTTCTTTATAGTTAATAATCGTTACTATTTCACTTTTTCTAGGGTTATAAACAAACCTGAAAACTTTCATATCGGTGGTCTATAATCATCGATCTCATTCTTTTTTCCCCAAAACCTAATATAAGGGAGGCCGTGATGATGTCCATAATTGAAATATTTTTCTTAATCAATCGCCAATTTTTTATTCGAAGTAATTATAAGAATTTACACAAATAAGAGCGATGACATTCAACTAAAGGATATGAATTGAAACTAAAGTCATTCCCATAACATTAATGTATTCACTAATTAAATTAAAGTGGAATAAAAAAAACATTTATTATTTATTTAGTTCCCCAAAATACCATTTTTAAAGAAAGACAAATTTTTATTGACAATTCATGTGAATCAGTTGGAAGAGTTAACATTCACGCTTTACATTATTGTGATTCGTTTGAAATATTGTATCACAAAATGCATGCACTTTACATATAGTTATGTAACTCAGCTTTTGTGGATGTTTGTTACACTCTTATTATATAGTGGGCGAATGCAGCAGGCGTTAATTCATTTCAAGTCATCAACTCTATAACTCAAGCTTTGACGTCGGGGGAAGAATTCAAAGCTATCCATTCTTGATTTTCCGGCAAAAAAAAGGCTTTCAGGTTAGTATTTGTAGATGTAGTTCAGTTTTTGTATATGCTTGTTAATTTTGACTGATAATGAAAAGTATATTTTGACTCAGGTGAGGAAGATGGATTCAGGGGTCGAGTATTTTTCAATGAGGAGAACTACACAACAATCTATAAAACATATGGTGGAGATAGTTGAAAAGAGGAACGAGTTGAGTCTAAGTGAAAATTCTACGAATGGAAGGAAAATAAAAAAGATGGAGACTTCTAGAGGTGATGAGAGAAATGTGGAAAACAATGGGAGAAGGAAGTTCAGTCCACGAACTTCTGAGTACTTCACAAATTAGACTTTTGTCGAGTGAGTATTTGATGATGATGATTCATCAAAGAAGACTGATCCTGATGTTGATATTATTTCGGAGGAGGAGGAAGAGAAGATGGAGACAGACCTTGATGTTGTTAATGTTGCGGAAGGAATGAGGAGGTGGATACTGAACATGATATTGTTAACGTTGCGGATGAAAAGGAGGAGGAGAGTCATCCTGATTTTGTTATCATTACGAAGAAGGAGGTGGTGGAGACTGATCCTGATGTTGATAACGTTGTGGAGGGAGGAAAAGGTGGAGACTGATCCTGATGTTGTTAGCGTTGCGGAGGAGGGGGATGATGATGAGGAGATTAATCCTAATTTTTTTATCGTTACGGAGGAGGAGGAGGTGAAGAGTGATCCTGACGATGTTAACATTGCGGAGGCGGAGGAGAAGGTGGAAACTGAACCTGATGTAGATAACGTAGCAGAGGAGTAGGAAGAGGAGAGTGATTATGATGTTTTTATTATTGAGGAGAAGGCGGCTCCAATTTTGAATGTAACTGATGAGGTTGTTTCTTCTAAGTCAAACACGTGTAGGACAGGAGACAAATCCAAAGAGATTAATAATACAACCTCATATTCTAAAGTCAAAATTCAAATCTTCAACAGGTTCTCTTCGAAACAATCCGAAAAAGATTCTTGGAGAGTATGAGTTTCTGAAGTTTATTGTTCATTCAATACAAATGTTGTGAAGAAGATTCAGATTTTTCAATCAATCAACAATAAACTTCATAAACTCAGACTCTTCAAAAATCTTCTTCGAATTCTTTCAAAAAGCATCTGTTAAAGATTCAAAGTCTGATTTAGAATATGAGGTTGTATTCATAAACTCTTTGGGTTTGTCCTCTATTCTGCACATGTTTGACTTGGAAGAAACAACCTTATCTGTTTCATTCAACATATGATACGTCTTCTCCTCAATGATAAAAACATCATGATCTATTTGCTCCTCCTCACTCTCCTCCTCCTCTTCCTCTGCAATGTAACAACATCAGGTTCAGTATCCTCCTCCTCCTCTTTTGTAACAATAATAACTTTAGGACCCTCCTCCTCCTCCTCAATTTTAACAATATTAGGTTTAGTCTCCACATTCTCCTCCTCCGCCACGTTTAAACAACAGTCAGGATGCAATCTAAACATGCCTTCCTCGTAAACGATAAAACGAACATTCGAGTAAGCCTCTCTAATTCGCTCTCCTTCTCCGACAGCGGATAAACAGACCATCGGATCATATCTCCTCCTCCTTAATAGTAACAACATCAGGCCATTTCTCGTTAGTCAATTTCTCATGAGTCCACAACTAAAAACGTTTTTCGTGAGTCCATGATAGGATATCCACAACAAAAGTCCATTTCTTTTGAGTCCCATCGTTCACCCATGTTTCACACCCACATTCACATGTTATGTATCCCAATTTGGTAATCAGACTATAACAATTTCATCACAGCCATCTTGAAATAGAGCCATCCCTTAAATCCATAAACAAGGACCTGAGTCAAATCGCATAACCATTAGCATACTAAAAATTGATAAGAAAATAGTTAAGTTCATTTTAGACTTTCAAAATGACAAATATTTTGAGAAAGAGGAAGTCGTACCAAGAGAATAGTGTACCATCTAAAAGTGATATTACTACACATCACTTTATATGTGAAAGAAATCTTTTATATACATTTGTAGAAAAAAATTGATGTGCTATATATTCTCTCTCATTTGTCAGTTCTCCTCCTTAACAAAACCTGAAACACCAGCCACCCCCCTTTTTTTGTCACGATTCTTTTTCTCATTCTATATTAGTGTATGTTTGTTCGATCAGTCCTTGTTATTTTGTTTTTGTGTATTTAGAATAACGTTATCAATATTAATTTTTTTATCATTTAATAGTTCATGTGTTATATACTTATGTTAAACATGTATTATTACTTCAATATTTGATGATACGGCCTCTAGAAGTACTCCAAATACGACATATTTCCTATAAAAAGGAACATTATGATTAATAAAAGATAAAATATATTGAATCATATATTACAAGTGTCAAAATCAAAATTTATTACCAACTCAAATACGAAACATCCCATATTAGCCTTTGTGATTAATTTTTAATTATGACATGCTGGTCACAATAGAGTTCATACTATTGGTAACCCACCCCCGCTATTCTTCATGTACGAACTATATAAACTTGTTTTTGTACAGTAACTCAACAATCATATCAGAGTTATTAATTGTTTTAGGCAAATTCGATGCAAAGAACATGACTCAGAAGACGTTGTCAAGTGAAATCATTTTATGGCCTACCACTTGTTGTTAGGGATATTCAAAATCAAATCGAAATCGATAATCCGAATTGATAATTTGGTCACTGGGTCAATGATTCAGGTTAATGGTTTAACATTTCGAGTCTCAGTTTACCATAAACTTCTTATCGGCTTATTAGTTCGGGTCTCAATTTATCCATATTTCTAATTGAGTGCCCGATAATTCGATAAGAAATTTAATTAATTATATTTATATGAGTTAAGGCCTTAGACATGTTTAGCCTTTAGGGTTTAAATTTCAGTCTTTAGAATCCTTACGGTCATTTTATAGTTGAAACTAGAATTTCACAATAATAATATTTTAAAGTTTTGAATCACTGTCACTACTCCCAAACCGGTGAGTTATATTGAATATCATTTTCTAAGTGTCTAAATTGAGGTTTTATGGTTGGTTTCGTTACTTTAAGTCTTTTTTTATTTTCTCATTACAGTGAACGATTTAGTGAGATATGCCTGCAATGTTGTAATATTACGATCTGCAATGAAAAAGTTTTTATTAGTAATGTCTCATGGTTCATTAGTGGTTTTGGCAGTTGTGAATGTAATGGTTTATCTTTATCGTCATATCAAGTTTGCTGGGGGTTTATGATGAACAATTATTTCAAAATTAGGTCGTTACTAATTTAATTTTTCTGGGGCTATAAACAAACTCGAAACCTTTTAGATCAGTAGTCTGTAATCATCGATCTCATTCTTTTTTCCCCAAAAAACCTAATATGAGGGTGCCGATGAGAATGTCTGTAATTGAAATATTTTCTTAATCGATCGCCAATTTTTTACCTGAAGTAATTATAAAAATTTACACAAATAAGAGCAACGACATTCAACTAAAGGATATGATTTAAAACTAAAGTCGTTCCCACTATTTTATTAAAAATTTACTAATTAAATTAAAGTGGAAAAAAACCATTTTTTTTATTTTTTTCCCCCCAAAATACCCTTTCTAAAGAAAGACAATTCTTTATTGACAATTCATGTGACTCAGTTGGAAGAGCTAACATTCACGCTTTATATTATTGTGATTAGTTTGGAACATTTTATCACAGAATGCACGCACTTTACTTAAGTTTTTTCTGTCACTCTAAAAGGGATTCTCTATTTCACATTTTGTTTGTGCTCTTACTATATATATATAGTTGGGTTTATTCATTCAAAATCATCACTCAATATAAGTCTGTTTAACTTTTACTGTTTGGAAGAATTCAAAGCAATCCATTTTTATTTTTCGTTAGAAAAAGGTATTGGTAAATGCAGTTCGGTTTTTGTATATGCTTGTTAATCTTGATTGATAACAAGAGGTGTATTTTGATTCAGGTGAGGAAGATGGAATCAGGGGACAAATTTGTTTCAAAGAGGAGAACTAGACAACAATCTTTAAAACATATGGTGGAGATAGTTGAAAAGAGGAACAAGTTCAGTTAAAGTGGGGATTCTACGAATGGAAGGAAAAAGACACCCACTCCGCCAGCCAGCAGACTTCAGGACCCCCCCCCCCCCCAAATGGGTGACGACGAGAAAGAAAGTGGAAAAACAATGGGAGGAGGGGAACGTAGTAGTTCGTGAGGAAGTAGTATGAGATGATGATCCATCATCGGAAGAGACTGATACTGATCCTGATGTTGATATTGTTGAGAAGGAGGAGGACAATAATCCTGATATTGTTATCATTGCGGATGAGGAGGACAATAATCCTGATATTGTTATCATTGTGGATGAGGAGGTGAAGACTAAACCTCATATTGTTAACATTGCGGAGGAGGAGGAGGAGGATGAGGAGAGTGATCCTGATGCAACCTCATACTATAAGTCGGAATTTGAATCTTCAACTAATGCTATTCAAAAGAATCCGAAGAAGATTCTTGAAGAATCTGAGTTTCTAAAATTCATTGTTGATTCAATAAAAAATGTCGATGATCGTAACGAAGTCATTCCTCCAAAAGAGAAGGAACATGTTCCTGTCAAAGAAATACTTCCTTTGGTATTCCGATTTGAAGACGAGGAACCTCTTTCCCCTGAGAAAGAAGTATGGGAAAAGGAAATAGAAGATTTTTTCTCTGAGATGAACATGTGCATCTTGGAATCAAATATTGGATTTACGAATCCATCAATTTCGCCGATGCAGAGTGGAGAATTAAGTGAATGTCAATTGGGGAACTACAAGCTTAAGCTAGATGAACAAATATGACTCCTCTGTTCAGTTTGTTCATATGTCCACTTGGAGATGAAATACATCTTTCCAGATTTTGTAAGTATACGAGTTCTGTTCTTGTAAACCTCTTTATTTTCAAATACTTTGTGTAAAATCATCTTCCCTCCAATTATTTAGATCACTCGTTTTTAAAAAAAAAATTCTTCAACTTATGTGTTCACTGTGGCTCGAAGGAACTAAGGAGGTATGAAAGAATAATTGCTTGGAGAACCCCATCAATCTGATGTTGAAGAATTCAGAGTTCTGATCCTCTTAAGAGTGGGATTCTCCCTCATTTTTTGGAGAAGAAACATGTGGGATTTGGTACTCACTTATCCCCTCCTCCATTCACCGACGCGCTTCTTGTTCCCAAGTTCCAAAGCTTACTATAAACCTCATAAATGATGGAGTGGTCGAGTTCACGTGGTAATATACATCGCTGGCGGGAGATTATAAAGATTGAAAGATGAGAGAGCCCCTATCGGAGAGTAAGGAGGGTGATGCATGTCTCACACCTAAACCAGGCACCAAAAAAACACGGGACTAGACTCATAGTGTTTCTTCAAGTTCATATTGAAGTTGTTCCCCAAATGTAGCATGTAGTTATAGCTCCATCAAATTTACTTCTTAACAGGGAAGCGGAGTTCAAGAAATAGGCGGTGGATATTCCTTTCCACAACTTGAACAACATGAACATCTCTTTAAAGGAATATGAAGGTATTTTTGGTTTCTTTCACTATTTATCTGGTGCTGCGAAAAAAATCCACATCTTATACGGATTGTGAAGCTGAAATCCTGGGTAAAAAGTAAGAGTGTTTAGGGATATTAGTTTACGTTGTCAGTGGGATTCTCACATAGAAGAATGGAGAGGGGTTATAACAAAGCGCTTAGAGATAAGTACTCCTAAAGTTGGCTATCTGATGGTTCTTTAAAGAGGGGCGCGCTGCTCGGAATGAGAAACCACCTTGTGTGGAAAGAAAGCACGGGAGAAGGTGAAACAGAGAGGGTACTTCTTTCTGGAACTCCATTACAGAATACATTAAAAGATCTGTATGAACAAAACATTCTTTGTGTAGTAGTCCACAGTTTGCTGCTGATTTGGAGCAGAAATGAGCTTTTATTAGCATTTCAATTGACGAGCCCGAGCGTTGGAATAGGTTAGGGATATTCTTCACCCTGTCCACAAATGTAGCGGAAAATGTAAAGAAGGTAAACCTCCAGTATACGGGAGACTAATAATACATTTGAATACCCACAGAGTTGCAAAAAGGAGTTGCTTAAAAGAGTTCCATAGAATCTCAGGATCCTTATGGTTACAAAATCTGATGTCTCTTGATCTCTGTTCATCCCATCATTAACTGGCAAAATAGGAAGGAGTCTTGAGTTAGAAAGTCAGATCAAGGAAGGAAGATGTCGGTTGGATCTTGATATTGGCGTAAAAATGAAATTGTTATTGAACTGATCAGACTATGTGGTGGGTGGAAGGAGAGGGTTATAATATTTAGCCAGTTACTTGATCCTCTAAACCCGATCAAGGAGCAAATCAATTCTCTCTTTATCTGGACTTTAGACCGGGAGATTTTCTATATGGATGGGAAACTTAATGTAAACCAGCGCCAGATATCAATAAATTCTCTTAATGACCCTAAGAGTAATGTCAAAGTGCTTCTTACATCGACAAAATCCTACTCAGAAGGTATAAGTCTAATAGGGGCCTCAAGAGTGGTTTTGCTTGACGTTCTCTGGAATCCATCGGTAGAACAGCAAGCCATCAGTCGAGCCTACAGCAATGGTAAGACAAATTTTGTTCATGTTTGATGTCCAGTGACATCGAAATGGGAGGTTGACAAGAGCGAACAACAAACAAGAAAGACATGTCATTCAGATGTACTTCTGTCAAGGAATGAAGAGAACACTTCATGTTATGTGTCATAGGAGAACATACTTGAATGCATGGTCAAGCATGAGGGACTCTGTCATATTTTTGAAAAGCTATCTCATGCACCTCGTGTGGTGCCTACGACATGCTTTAATTCTTGTAGCCAACCTTTAAAAGGGAGCACTTAGGTATAGAGGCAGTCCGACTTGTTTAATGTATTTTGTAACTTGCTAGTCTTTGTAAAATGGCTCAAATGTTTTATCTCTTTTTTGTAAGGCTAGGATGTTGTTACTGTGAGACACTTTATCGTGTAATCTGATTCTTAATTTTGAAAAACTAACTCTTATTTTACTTCTAGCACAATGATCTGAGCATGCATGAACACGTTACTTTAAGTCAAAACTGTGAATCAAGTACTTCAAACTAGAATCACAATAGATTGTTAGAAACTAAACACTGGTCTGTCGAATGGTTCAATTTTTTGAAGCCTAATATGTTCTTTGAAGATTTTCTTTCAGACTCATTTGTGTCAAATCGATTACAACTTAATTACCATCGAGACTTCGAGGTGTGTTGGTATGTTGCTTCACCATTCACAGGTGTAACATCCTTCACTTTATCTTTAGATGTTACGAAGCCTATCAAACTATGAAGAAGAACCAATAGTAGATCGTTGAGTATTTGAAGCAACAAGCATGGAGCAACATCTTTAGACTAACTTCGATGATGGAAGGAAGCACAAACTTCTCTTTCCAAATTAAAAAAAAAGGAGTATTCAAATTCAATTATAATTATTGAAATCATAAATTTGGTACATAGAAATCCGATATGAGTATACACATAGTATGACTTCAAAAATGTGTATATAATCAAACACATTTAATGTATTATTTTAAATATAAATCAACTCTTGTTAGAACATAGAACATCCTGTGGGTGATGCAAAATCCTATCTGCATTCTTTGTAAACCAGGTTGAATCTGCACATTCTTGCAGCTCCAATCTGCATTCTTCGTAAACCAAGTATGAATCTGCACATTCTTGCATCAAACTTCCTTAAACCAAAGGGAAGGAATAAGTTTCAAAAATAGGTAGTTAACAAGTCAGATTACTACATGTAGCAGCAAACGAGAAGAAATTAAAGCACATACTAACTTAATTAACTGCTCGGTGAATGATATAGTTCTTCAAAAATATGTCGCTTAACCATGGATTATAGTATATTATCCTCTGACACGGAACATGAAGAATCCTTCTTTACTTCATTCCAAGACAATAGTACAATTGACTGATAACTTTTTCTCGTCTGTTGTTTGATCTTGTCAACCTCCTAGTTTGATGTTACCGGATAGTAAACATGCACGAATTTAGTCTGACCTTTCCTATAGGATCGACTGATAGCTCGTTGTTCTACCGAGGGATTCCACAGAATGTCAAGCAAAACCACTCTTGATGCCCGTATAAGAATAATTCCTTCCGGACAGGCTTTTGTTGATGCAAGAAGTACTTTGACATCACTCTTAAGATCATTAAGAGAATTTATTGATATATGTCATTGCTTTACATCAAGTGTCCCATCAATATACAAAATCTCCCAATATAAAGTCCATCCAAAGAGAGAAATGAGTTGCTCATTGATAAGCTTTACAGGCTCAAGTAATTGGCTAAATATTATAACCCACTCCTTCAGCCCATCGCAGACATTGATTAATTCAACAACAAACTTTGTTTTAACTCCAACATCAGGATCCAGCCGATATCTTCTTTCACTGATCTGACTTTCTAAATCAGATAAATCCTTCCTATTTTCCACTAATGAAGGATGAACAGAGATCAGAGACAACATATTGGAAAGGGATCCCGGATTCTCTGAATTCTCTGAAATTCTCTTAACCAACTTCTTTTGCAAATTTGTGGGTTTCAAGTGTATCATTGTACTCTTTAAACCTAGAAGTCTTACCTTCTTTACACTTTCACTGTACGTACGCACAATTTGTGAAATAATACCCCTAATCTCTTACAATGCTCGGTGATTATTGTCATTCGAACTGCTAAGAGAAACCCATTTCTGCTCCGAATCTGCAGCAAACTTTGGACAAACTATGCTCAGAGTGTTTTTAAATTCTTTGATATTATTCAGGAACGGAGTTCCAGACTAAAGTATATGCTTCGCTGTTTCAACCTTTTTCAGTGCTTTCCACACATGGTTGTTCTCATTCCAAGCAGTGTGCCCTTCTTCAAGGACCAGAACACCAGGTAATTTTAGAAGCATTTCTCGTATCACTTTGGCATTAACGTCCACATCTTCTACCGTGAGATTCCTAAACAAGTCATAACTTATTCCAAAAATACTATTACTTCCATCCTAAGATTTCAACTTCAACAAACGTATAGGTTGCGTGTCTTATCTTCCTTCATCGGATAAACATCCAAAGACACGAACTGTAGCTTCTTCTTCTTAGGAGGAGAAATTTTTACTGTTCAATTTGTAGAAGGGAATGTCGAACTCCCATTTTTTGAACTCGGCTTCCCGGTTAAGAAGCAAACTTGATGGAGCTATGATTACAGGCCGACTCTTTGGATAAATCTTTAAAAGTGATTGAAGAAACACTATGTTGAGTCGTATTTTCCCTGTTCCAGGTGGGTGTGAGATAATGCATCCTCCCCTACTCTTAGGTAGGTTCTCTCTCAGCCTCTGAAATGTTATAGCTCCAGCAATGTGTTTCCACATAAACTCGAATCCTCCACATTGATGAGGATATATTGCCACTTTAACATTTGGGGAAATTAAATCCCACACTGTTCCTCTTCTTCATAAATAGCTGAATATTGTTCTGCAGAAGAATCAGAAGCCTCTGAAGAGTGTAGCGACTCTCGGTGTGGAATTTGCTTCTTGCCTTTTTGAGGTATTCTAGCCGGGCAAATTGACACATAAGTCCTGATTTATAGTGAAACCAAAATAGAAGCTAAAGAGAGGAAAAAAATATTTCATTACACTTAATTTTTAATAAAAAAAAATGCGCGACAGAAATACACTACGTGGTGTTTTGGTGTGTTACTTATATATAATCAGGAAGATGGACTCCTTCCAAAATCACAGGACCAAACTAAATAGATGTGTCAAATTTGTTCATCTAGCTTAAGCTTGTGGTTCCCCATCTGACAGTCACGTAATTTTTCACTTTGCATCTGCAAAACAGGTGAAGAATTTGTAAGGATTATTCGTTCTTCCAACAAACACATCTCCATTTCAGCGAAATGATCTTCAATTTCCTTTTCCAATTCTTCTTTCTCAGGGAGAATGGCTTCCTCGTCATCAATCGGAATACTAAAGAAAGTGTTTCTTTGACAGAAACACGTTCCTTCTCTTCTAGAGAAATGACCATTACGATCATAGCACTCCTCTTTTTACCAGCATTACACTCCTCGTAATCTGACACCTCCTCACACGACTCCTCATCATTAGATTCCTCCTCATTCTTACTCTTAGACTTGTTGTGGTTTTCACTCTCAGCAAGCTCCACCACTCTTCCTTTCCTTCCAACAACTTCACAGTCCTCTTCAGACTCCCCTCATCGCTAAGAAGAATCGGACCTTTATTGTTAAGTGGAGAACTTGCCAATGGGCTATCCACAACGAGTCATTTCTCATTAGTCCCATCGTTCACCTATTTTTTACACCCACATTCACAATCTGTGTATCCGGTTTTGATAATGGGACGCTTACACTTTTGACAAAACCATCTTGAACCAGAGCCATCATCCCCTAAATCTATAAATATGCATCTGAGTCAAATCACATAACCATTAGCATACTTAAATTTGTGAGGAAGTCTTATTAAAAGAATAGTTTGAAACATTAATGTGACTAAAATGTTGTAATTCTAAAAGCATTACAAAGAATAATAACATGTAGGAGTGACAAAGAGAAAGTTGAGTCAATCAAAAAACGAGTTAAACAAACATGGATGAAGTATTCGACTCATTTTTAAATCAATAAAAACGAGTTACCCGGTGGATAATATGGATACCCATGTTATAGTGCAGATCTTATTAAAAGCTTTAAATACAAAATACTTTTAGAGTGTTTTTTATCAGCCCACACCCCCTACCAGCTCCTATCCCAAGAAAAAAAGTAAAAGAAATTGTTTGTTTTTTATTTTAAATAATCAGTTCTTGGGTATAGAAAAATACATGTTTGAATTATTTTTCATTTGGGTTAGGTCTTGAAGGGTAAAAAAATGGGTGATATAATTTATTAAAGTTAGGTAACTAATAATTTTTAGATTTTTTAATTTAGTAAAATAGATTTGTTAATGGACATGGTAGATAAAATTTCATTTTGTATTCAGTTTGACTGTTCATCGTCTTATAAATTAACAAATGACACATTGAGTATCAAAAAAAAAAATTTGTATGACTATGAATTACGATTTTAACAAATTTATATTCATTTAACATTTTTTAAGTTTAGTTTATCACATGAAAATATATTTGATCTCTTTTTCAGAACACCGTATAGTTGTAAAAAAACAAAAAAAAAACAAAAAAAATTGATAAAAACCGAAAGAACCGACCAAAACCAACAAAAACCGACTTTACCTGGTTTGATTTGGCTTTTAGATTTAATAAACCGACATAATTAATTTAAATTTTTTTAATAAAAAACCGAACCGACTTATGTTCACCCCTAGTTAGGACTAACATAAATGAATTGCAAATACCTCATTTAGCATAAATGACATACCTCAATTGATAGCGTTGATTATTGCTTTTTGATCCAACTTCCTTTCTCTATTACATCAACAGAAAAAGACTTGGGGTGTGAATACACTTGCGCAAATTCGAGTGATGTCTACAAGGGAGAAATCAAAAGGAAACTGTACTCGACAGGTGGTGGGGGTGGGGGATTTATCTGCTATCCTGTATGATTGATTAGCAGGGTATCTAGGAGGAAATAATTTATGTTGCGGTGCTCTCTCTAATTTACAATACGAAAAAATCCCAAGTGCTCTCTTTCAACATGGGCCCAAATTTGGGTCAGAGCAAATTGAGTTTCTTGTGTAGGGCTTATCATTTTGATACCCATTGATAAAATGTCAAAATAGACTTGTCAGTTAGCGGGCCCCCACCACCCAACCTTTGAATTAAGTGGGGTTAGGCCACTTTTAGGGGCCCATTTAGGAATGAGACTTTTTTAGTCCAGACTCATTTGGTCGGCTATAGCTTGTAGGCCCAACCCCCAAGCCTCAAATGTCAGCCTGTAAACTATGAATATTTAAAAATTATAGACTATTTTTAGTAATGATTTGTTTGAAAGATTTTTATCAATAGATATTTTTTTTTAAAATAAAACAATTATGCCTTTAAACTAGATAGTTTTTTGTGGGAGGCATGGTGGCATTTAAATATTTTCCCGCTAAGTCTTAGTTGACTATTATGTATTTTTGCAAGTATTAATGAAGTGTTGTGATTTAAAATGTGTTTTTATAAGTATTCACCGAAAGCAAGAAGTATTGTGATCATAAATAAAAAATGTTGTATGTAATTGAAGCGTGTTCATAGACGTTAACATTCAAATACTCTTCGATACTCTTTCTAAGATAGAATATTTTCATTCTTTTATTGAAGGGTTAACTCGTCCCAACCCGTGGCCCGCTGGGCTCGCTTAGGATGCTATGTTATAGAACCTTCAAATTACAAAAGCGGACATACTGTCTCAACAAGTAACATCTCTAGCCGGTAGGTTGGGTTGTGAGGACAATCCATTTTGACAGTTCTACCATTGACCTGCCTCTAGTAACTTCAACACATATCAAACATAAATCAATTGGTTGTTATAATATTAGTTGCATAATTACCTTCATAGAAAATTTTTTATGGTTTTATGGAGTTGTGATTTGTATTAAGTCGTTATAATCTACGAATAACTATAAATATATATATTTCACTATCATATAGAGAAGTGACTATTAAGATGTAGATTTCAGTATATGTATATGAATATGGTTTATCATCCCCCCCTATGTGTATTTCGATTTTAACCAAAACATACGAAACAATTGTATATCCTGAATTTGCTTAATTGAGAAAGAGAAAAAAGACAAAATATACGGGGTAGGGGAGATCTTTATTTATAACCATGGTTTTTAAGGTGTATAGGATGAAAATATATGTATTATATTTGTTTATAATATTTTTCTCTCGATTTATACAAATAGAAATACATATATACATTTGTGGTTTGATAAATTAAAGTTAGAGAGGTGAATAAGGGTGGACGATGCGCGCGAAGGCGAAACACAAATGCATTTTATACATTTCTATGTTATGTAAAGTGAAAGAGGCGGAGGACAATGCCCAAACGCGAGAACGAGAGTGGGGTGAGTTCGTTGAAGGAGAAGAGGCGAAATAGTAACAATTTACTAATGGAGTACACTAAATCAAACTAGTGTACAACATTTAATTTGAATTATAGTTTGCTATTCTATCATTTTTCCTATTTTGATGATTGGTCATTATTACATTTTCTTTTTATGTACCCTTGTGACTAAACTTTTATATTCTCACAATAGGCTTCAATCACGCTCGGTACTAAACGGATCGGTGGCGGGGATTAGAAATAGAAATTTATCAGAATGCCAAAATAATTTTTTTCGATAAGAGACAGGAATGTGTTTTGTTTAGCCTAAGCGATTCTGCCATAGACCATCCAAACATTTCGATCAAATACAAATAATTAAGAAAATGTTTTCTTTTGCATTGATTTTATAATATAAAAACAGATTGAAGTTCTATTAATAAAGTGAAAATACGAATTAAAACAAAAGAGTCTAGATTTCTACAAAACACAAAGATATATATATATATATTATATTATATATATATATATATATATATCTAATATATATCATATAACTAGCTCTTCTTATGTTTTAAAAACATACATATTATGTGATTGAGATTAATGTTCAAAACATTAGCTCTTTTAAAAACCTCTCTTGAAAAATCATAGTTTACTCTTTTTTCTATATGTGAAACTAGCCAGAGCTCTGTGGAAGTCTAGCTTCCTTTCTGTCGCAAAAGTTTTACATTTTAGTTATTTAAGCTAGAAGGACTAATAGTCCCTTATAACTCTTGAGTAATGAACTCAACTTTATGCTCTTTGCTTACTCGAAACTTAACTCTTAAGGAATACTTAGTTCCCTTGTAGCATTTGAGAATTTAATTCAACTCTTTATTCGAACCTTTAAAATAAGTTATAAACGTTTGTTAATACACTTGAATGTTTTAGGACTTACTTTGACTTGCTTCTTAACTTTTATACTTGACTCTTAACTTGCTTGACTTTGATCTAAACTTTCCTAAAATTAGATTATGGATTCAAGGATCATGATCTCATGTTTATGGATGATTTAAGAGAGAAAGACATAAAGACACCATCGAAGTTGTCCCATATTTGCATAAAGACACATAAACTTTTAAAAAGTGTCTTCCTATACACCACTAAAAACAACTATATATCGTTTTGGTTGTAAATTGACCATTTTTACTCATTCCGTTATGTATATGCTGCTGTGTTGCTCACTCTCTAGGTAACCCGACCCGAACCTTTTTTTTAGAAAATTCGGTGAATTTCTTTTCATTCATTCTCAACTTATTCCCTAAAAATCCAAACGAAATCACAGTGTTGCTATTGAGATAGTGTTGTGGTTGACAATGTCGTGGGTTGAATCATTGTTGACGTGTTGAGGTTATTTGTGAAGATTCATGGAAGATAAAGGTCTAACATGTTAGGGTCTAAAATCTAACTTTTTTTCGGATTTTCTGATTTATGGATTATTATAGTGTAGAAGTTTACGAATTACCTTCTACTGTTGCCCATTGTTATAAATACGATTCAACATGGCTTTGACATTTTTCAATCAAAAACTAACACAAAATTGAGAAGAAATGCAACCATAAAAAAACTTTCAATTAACGTTTTTCTACTGGAAATTAAAGCAGAAGAAAGGAAAAGACGAATTCCTAAACCTTTTTTCATGAGGGGAAGATGATGAAGTATCAAAAGAGAGCACAAATATTGTCTTGCATGGAAATCAAAATGTTAGGGCTTACCAAAGACTAAGTTTTGAGTTTTAAAATTGGGGAAGATACAAAAATTGATTAATAAGTATATTAAAGAAAGAGGGAAAAGAAATGTGGCTATTTTAACTGTAATATAAAGTAAAAAGGGAAAAAAAAATGGTCCATGCCGCGCCTAACGTTGGTGGAAAAAACCCATGATGAGTTGTAATGGGTTAGTAGTAAAAATGGTCAATTTACAAACGATATATAGTTGTTTATAGGGTGATTAGGACACTTCAAAAAGTTAGGTGGTCTTTATACCAATATGGGACAACTTCGATGGTGCTTTTGTCTTTTATGATTTAATGATAGTTAGATGTACTTAGAGTGTTTGAAAAATCAACTATGAATGATTAGGTAATAAAAAATCATTAGGAAACTACACGGGAAGGAGAGAGGGGGTGGGGAAAACGAGGTCTCCAGGAGGTCGTGGCGCTCTGAGAGACATGGGGCGCCAAGGCCTGTCGGACAGACCCTATTATGCTCTGAATGGAGGGCGCGCCAGTGCATCTCAGATAGAGCCTGCCCTGAGAGGATCTGGCAGGCGCGGCGCCCCATGGGCTATTTGACGGGACCTCCAGCTTTTGTTCTCCATTTTTTATCCGTAAACCTCCTAAACTTCAATTTATCCCACCCCAAACATTTAGGATCCATAAATATCTCATTACCCAATATAGTATACTTGAAAATAGTCTGGAAACTTGAATCTAACCTACTAGAGATCAACTACAATTCAACCAACAAGAACTTCACAACTTTTTATCAAGAACTATAAGATTTTCATTCAAATAAACTCTAATTTAATGTATTGAATCAAATTGGGGTGTGGGTGAAAGGACCCAACACCGAATGATCTCACATACCTCGATAGGGATAACCCCCGACAAAATCCACGCAACGATCTTAGCGCTTGGACAATTCTTGATCTTCCTCTTCTTTTCTCTTTTCTCCCAAGCCCTAAGTGTTCTTTGTTTTTATAAACTAATTTGTGATTTGGTTTTACCCCTAATATAACCTTAAAATGAATTAGGAAATACTAGGGTGAAAAGACAACTTTACCCTTACTAAAATCCAGATTGGATTTTTCTCAGTCCAACAATCCAACTTCCGAAAGACATATCTCCCTCATATGACATCGAATTTTCGCAAAATCGGTGGCGTTGGAAAGATCTTCTCAATGTATTTCCATCCATATAAAGATTTCATCCAAACTCCTTCTGAGCTGAAAGATATGTCCGTTTTGAAAGTGAAAGAAACTCACATTTGAAAGTTAATTTTTTTTTCAGATTTCCCTACTTACTCCCAAAATTGATTGTTCTTGGTTTCTTAGCTTATTCTTAGTTAATTCAAGTTATTAGATGTTACAAACTTGGAGCGACCCTCGTGGATGATAAGATGTGAGATGTTGAGATCATTTGGACATGTAAGGAGTGAATATGTGTGGATACCTCGGTAAGGAAGTTTGGTCATAAAGGGCTTGAGCAGGGGTAGATAGGTATATGAATTATTGGGGAGTGATGAATAGATGGGATATGATGTAATTTTAACTCACCAAGGATATGAACCTTGATACGACGATGTGGAGGTCAAGGATTAGGATAAAATGCTAGTAGGTGGCCGAGTGCTTTGCTTTCTCTTTCCCGGGGTACTAGTATTACTTTGTTACTATTTTCATATTCTTATATTTCTATTAATTGATTATTTTGTCTCTACTATTGTGTCATTATTAGTTGTTTTTGTTTATTGATATTGTCCTTTAATGTGATTTAAGAAAAGGATCCATTATTTTATGAATAATTCTCTTAGAGGTTATGAGTTGATGTGATAATGAAAATAATCAATCAGGTTGGAATATTTGTAAATAGTTGTTTTAAAAAATATATTTTTTTATTTTTAATATATGGTATTAGTAAAAAAATACTATTTGCAAGATCAATGCAATCATTATTTATAATGAGCGAACAAGCTAGGCCCGTTTACCGTGTACAGATTATATATATATATATATATATATATATAAAGAGAGAGGAGAGAGAGAGGGGACAAAACTAATTGAGTATGTGACAATCTTATAACCAAAAAATAGAAAATCAGTGTGATGGTTTTAATATATACAAAAATTTCAGTATCATTAGATTAAAAAAAACTTACACAAGCATAGAAATAATGTTATCACAACAAGAAAAATAAAATCCAAGATTTACAAGATATATAAATAAAATATAAAAATATTGATGTTAAAATGACAAATGAGATTAAAAAAAACTTCATATCAGTTAAATCTCATGTAAATTGAAATCATATTGAATTCAGTTATATAATAAAAATGAAAGACTGCAAGTTCTAGACATAATTTGTAGAGATGTTACCTCTGTAGGCATAAGACTTTAAAAAATTGATGATATTTGTGACAAACTCCTGATCGTTATCAACCAACAAGACATTAATTGTCTTTATCATACCATAAAAGGGACTTCCCATTGAATTATTTTTTTCCTTCAATTATATCAGAGTTTTTCTTTTCATATGTAACAAGGAGGTGTATAAGAATTTTCTTTTTTAACATCAGATTGAATTTATAGAGAAACCCTAACTTTTTTGGTAAGTGCTTTATATAGTACCTATTGGCTAGTTGGTATGTTGGTATAATTTTTATTTGACCTATTTTTTTTTATTTCTTGAATCAAAAAAAGGTATAATAAAATCATACTCTACCTGTTCAGTATGGAGGACAATGCATTCTTAATAAAATCATTTTCAGTATTTTTTACTTAAACGTATTTTCTGGAGAATCATTTTAAATTAAAAGGGAAAATAACTTCTATCACTTATGGCATCTGAGTGAGTCTTTTACTTTTATTTAAAAAGTATAGTTGCATTCTTACCTTATATTTATTGTATCAACCAATATTTATATATCAGTTTCAACCATTAGCATTCAAAAGAAACAAATATATCCTTATCACATAGTTCATATTCTATCAATAATCTCGTAGTCATTTTCTTAATTTGATATATTTCTACTATTTTATCCTTTTTCGAAGCTATAATGTTGTTTTTATGAATTGTTGAGATGGGTGGTGTGCCTCCAGTTGTTCAGGAGAGTATGGAGAGATTTGTCTTCACTTTTGAGCGTTTGTGCTAAAATGGTTAGCTTTATATGATATTCTTAGTGGGATTAGATGAGATTTTTTTTGAGTCGTTAGATTGACGACTATGATGTTTTTTCTAGTATGGTGGTTTGTGTCTCCAGGTTTTTGAATTGATTATTTATGTTTGGTTGTTTTGTTTGTCATAATTAATATGTTGAGTATGATCAATATTTCATCAAAACAACCTCTGATAGTTTTAGTCAAAAATTATCATTCCAATTGGAATACTTATATGGTCGACATTCATGAGACTCCTATTGAGTCTGGCATCAAATTCCAATTTTGGTCTGTGTTGGTGTCTAATACACTGCAAATACAATGTTTGTTTGCATTCGTGATAAAAAAAAAAGAACTGCATTTATAATATTCGAGTTGTGTCAGTAGACCATATTTAGGTTATTTTTTTTTTGCTTTTGCAGTACTTGAGAGGGGTTATATCAACTTTGTTCCTTTATTTTTAAAACTCATTTTCACCACTATTAGAGTTCATTGTAAGAAGATTATGCTCAATTATTGTTGCATACTTCAACATTTCCACTATGAAGGGTGTGATGAGGTGTGGTAAGAAAGGGATAATCAGTAATTTATTTTTAGCCCAACTCTTGTAACAACCTAGCCCGCTAGTGATATTGTCCATTCTTGACCTAGACCTACACAACTTTAAAATGTGTCACAAGTTGGTAAGGTCTTCTTACTAATATACTCAACATCTCTCTTGTGTTTTGATGATGTGGGACTTCCTATTTTAATGTAGGGGAAAACAACTTTCTTTAACTCAACCAAAGATCATTATCTTGTTTTCCCTTAACATTTGACACAAGGGACAATTTTGACCCATTTGAACGGTAACTCCCAAATTAGATAGTATGTGCACATCATAAATCAACTTTTTTTTTCTCATCCTCAATGTGACAAACATTATTCATGGAAAATCTACTAAGAGCATTGGCAAACACATTACGTTATTGATGGTAAAGAACACTCATATCATAATCCTTTGACATTCAAGCCAATCTCCTATGGTGAAGATTTCCTTTTTTTAAACATATACGGAAGACTCTTATTATTGGTAATATACATCACATGAACACCAAAGAGATAGTAACTCTATATCCTCAATGCAGAAACCATCACTATCAAATTCAAATCATGAGTCGGGTAATTCTTCTCATGAACCTTAAGTTGTTCGGAAGTATAGGTTATGACCTTACCATTTTACATCAACACACAACCAAGGCCAATTTTGGAGGCATCATAATACATAATAAAACCATCTGAATGTTCTGGTATAGTCAAAATCAAGGCTGAAGTAAGATGAATCTTCAACTCCTGGGAACTGTTCTCACAAGCTTTGGACCACTGAAATTTCACTTTCTTTTGAGTCAAGGTAGTTAACGGAGAAACAATAGAGGAAAATCCCTCCACAAATCGTCTGTAATTACCACTCAAACCAAGAAACTCTGAATATTAGAGGGAGTTAGATGTCTAGGATTCTTCTTAACAACATCGATCTTCGTAGGATAAAATTGAATGCCTTCTCTTGAAACTATATGGCCAACGAATGCTACCAACCTCAACCAAATCTCACATTTTCTAAACTAGCAAACAACTGATGGTCCTTGAGAACTTGTAAGACAATTCTCAAATGATTGACATGTTAATTATCACTCCAAGAATAGATCAAGATGTCATTTATAAACACAATGATGAACAAATCCAAATAATACTTGAAAAACCTATTCATCAAATTTATAAAAGTTGTAGGAGCATTCGTTTGTCCAAAAGACATAACAAAGATTCATAGTGATCATACCAAATACTGAAGGTTATCGTCACAATGTCACATTCTCTAGCTTTAGGCTTGTGATAACAAGATCTGATGTAACTTCTCGCAACTAAAAAGAATCGGAAAAGAGTTTAAAATCTGGAATAGACTTGTTTCTGGAAAGTATAAGGAAATTTGGAAAATTTAAGTAAGTTAAAAGTGCATTGTTTGTCAACTTCAAATGGTCATAACTCCTTACTCAGGACGAGTTAGGTGTAGTTATAGATATGGTTGGAAATCTCTTCGAAGGTCTTTCCAACACCGCCAGGTTTACGCGATATTGACTTCGTATGAGTGAATTACACCTTTTAAAAGTTGAGCTGTCGAATTAAGGAAATGTCCCAATATGGAATTTTTAAAGGGTATGTTAGTCTTTTCACTAGCCTATTTTTTTAAGTTCATTTTTATGAGTTTAATAGGAGTGAAATCAGAACTTAGTTTTAGAATTTGGGAATTTTCATTCTTCTGCTAAGGAGAAAGTAAAAGAACAAAAAGGGAAAGATTCGCCAAGATCGTCGAGATAATTAACTTGTGGATTTCGTAAACGTTGATCCCTAAAAAGGTATTTTGGACTATATCAACATTGGGTTCATCCACCCACGTGTCAAACATGTTTAATTTAATGTGATTTCATTCTAAAAAGATTGAATTTTGAATGTTTTTTAATGTGGTCTCTTGAATTGCTTTCGTTCTTGTACATGAGTTAAGATTTAGGAGTTCTTTGATGATCTAAGTGTTATCCTTGAATTCATAGGGTTAAATACTTCTATATTTACTTATGTGTGGCGGTAGGGACTGAAATCCTAAGTGAATTGAGGAAAAGAAAGAAAGAAATCCAAAAAAGGAATGATTTTGCTAAGTATCAGAAAGAGTTAAGAAATTCGTCCGGTGTCACCTAGGCAGGGCCAAGTGTGGTGCTCCCCATCTGCGCTAGAGGGTCTGGGGCGGCACGCCTGTACTGTGCCAGAATGTGGCCTCTGAACTTGAGGCATGGCATAGCGCGCCCAGGACGCACCTAATTCATCATCTTTTGCCCAGTTTATGTAATTAAATCCGATTAAGCCTTTCTAAGTGTTTAACACTTTCTAATGATTCTAAATACTCTAAATGACTTCTAATCATATTGAAATTATCTAGAAACAGGAATTACAACCTTGAATCCATAACCTCAAATTCAAAGAAAGCTTAGAGTCAAGTCTAGAAAAGTTCGTAGAGTCTTATAGATATTTTACAAATTACTTTGAACTTTTTTACATATTGAACTATCAGGTTGAGTAAGAGTGATATAAGAAGAATAGAATAAGTTAGTCCAGTTCAATGAAGTCTTTCCAAAATGTTTCAATGTCATTTAATACTTAAGTTTGACGTCAGTTCAGAGTAAAATGAAGTCTTTTCTTCAAAGAAGTATAGGGGGAATAAGTATTCCCGAATAAGTATAAAATGTTTTCACATTTAAAAAGAATGGAAACTGAGATTCCAAAGAGTCTTCGGACTAGTTTTTAGAAAAGAGTAATAGGTGTCTACATGAAGAAAGCATGTAAGACCCCCAAAATGAGTTCGGGTGTCTAGAGAATAACATGTTTTTATTAAGGTTATAAGGTACTAAAATGAATTATAATATTGTTTAGAGGCAGTGTGTGAAATTTAATGTGATTTGGAAGTCAAGCGTCAAGGGACGACCAAGACGTTCAACGACTAGTCACCTATGTGTCTCATGTGTCCATGTGTGTTTACATATTGTATAACATGAGCTTATGAAGTCTTAAAATGACTTTAATGATGTTTAATGGTAGTATATAGAGTTTCGTGAAGTTTGGAGGTCAAACATCCTAGAACGTCCAACACGTTCAAAAGTTAGCCCTTAAGACACTCAAATGTGTCTTGATGGGGCCTAGCCTGTTTGGACAAGTTACATATATTTTTTTTGGGTGAAACTCATGTGCGAGGTCTAAAACTTTTTAAGGTTTGTATTTACGTAGGAAACGTTCGAGTAAAACCTCTAAAGGGCTCCGCAAAAGAGCCCACAAGAAGGACCCACGGCTGCGCAGTGTCAATTACAAACCAAACGACGGACAGTTGGTTGACCAACGGCCCCTTGGTGAGGAATCGTCGATGGACACTTAGCCTGGGAAGGTCTCAACCCAAAATCAGGCCAAGGTCCAACCAACGGAAGCCAAAGGACGGTCGGTCGATTGACCAACGGTCAGTCGATGGTGGCCTGCAACTAGTGCCACTGTTTTATTAAGGGGTGAATGGGAAATTCACCCCACGTCCTAACCTGACCCTAATAGTTTTAATTAGATATTTTTGGGCGTATATAATGGATCAAAAACGTGATCAACCCCACTCCCAATATAATTCACCAAATTAGATTTTTCCCTCCAAAAATATTCTCTCTAGAACCTCCATTGAAGGTGAAGCTCAAGAAAAGCTTGTAGATTGGATTCTCATGGGTTCTTCACCAATTTTAGAGGTTTTAAACTAGAAAAAGGAATGTTGATCATTTATCTCTAAGTAACCTTTCACTTGGAGAGTTTTTCTCAATGTTTTCAAAGAAAATTTCATGATCAATGTTCTTTTTCTTCAATCTATCCATGGGTTCTTTCTAAACACATGTTAAATGGTTAAATCATGAAGAATTGATGTTAATGTATTGGTTTGAACGTGATTTTAATACAATTGCATGATGAACCCATGTTCCTTCCCTAAATTGATTCAGTCCTTGCATGGGCTTTGTGATCTTGACTTGTTACCGATTAAATTGTGATTCTATTATGTTGGAGTGGTTATATCTACTATTATTTACGTGAATTGATGTTGAAGGATCCATGTGGATCAATGTATGAAGGTTTGAACACACCTAGACTAGTTATCAATGTAATCACTGTAATATGGACCTTTTAAGGTATAAAAGTGGAAATTGATTATGTGATGGTTCTTGTAGCTACTGCCTTAAGCTAATAATTTGGTTGAATTATGAATATAAACATGGTATGATCAAAGTAAAGAAGTCTCGTTATTAATTGATCGATGTGTTCTAAAGCTATTAAGTAATAACTTGTGATCACTGTAACGTTGGTATTTAATTGTATAAAAGTGGATTTCGAGTATGTTAATATTCTTAGCTCTATTGCCTATGATATAATGTGATCATAATTGTATATAAAGGATCTAATGTGGATCAATGCATGATATTTGAATAGGATTAACTTATGTGGATTCATATTCCATGATTTCCTAGTATAAAGCATAATTATAGTAAATTTGACTTTATTGGAAATTGTAGTAGGATCTTGTTTAGTTTATGAGTTCTTTTTCTAATTCCATACATGTACATTATTAATGAATCTTGATTGATAAACAAGACTAGGGAAATTGATTGATGATCTATGCCTATCTATTCTCTAGAACAATGGTAATGTTTTGCACTAGTTGTATCATGATCTTGTAGCGACTTGTACATGGTTTTTCTATTTTTAAAGTACATTTAGATAATTCCATATATATGAATTTTTGATAAACAAGGTGTAATTATCAATCATGATCAAAGGGTGAGAATTTGATAAGAATTCTTATCTCCTCTGCTTTTCTATATTAATGTAGTTAATGAAGCCTTGTATGTCATTATGTCGTATGGTCCACGTATGGTGACGGTGTTTACTTTATTTTCAATCTATATGTGTTTTGACCATGTCCTTGAAGTTAAATTGATAAGTATATGAGTGTGTGGTTATGATTAACAATATGTGAAGATTATGCCTACTTTCCTATTCTAGTTGTGATTTAGGTTGCATGGCTATTGTATAATCATGTATATATCTATGTTAGGGTAAAGTATAGGTGTTGTCATTGATGAGTTAAAATGGTTAATAATCCATTACCTATGTACCCCTATGTGAATGCATGAATAGTACAAGTTAGGAGTCTTAAGTGTAATATGAAGTTGACTTGTCCTATGCTATTGTGTGTTGTGTGATTTATGCTTGATAGAGTATTATGGTCTAAGAGGTGGATGCCTCAATGTGTTTTTGACAGCCATTATGTGATCATGTTGACCAATGTACACAGACACTCACTTTACATGCATGTTACAAGTAGTATAAGTCATGGTGTCTAAATGAAAGGTAGTTCTCATACTCACTATTGTCTACAACTATGCATAGATGATGTCTATGAAAGTATGATATGTGTTTCCTTAACTAGGATGACTTGATAGGTGTACTAGTATGTGCAAGGGTATGGGACCTTGTCTATGCATTGCACATGTGTACCTTGATAGGATAGTTCCTAGGTTTGGTTTCTATGTACATGAAAATGAATGAATGGGCATGTCATGAATATGTCCTATATGCTATGATGTTAAGTATATGATTTGATGAAGTATGAATGTGCATAGTGTCTTGGAGTGTTGAGATGAAAGGATTGCTCATATAGGTACACATATAGACTTATGCATTGATATATGAACATTGTGATATTATGTGTTATGTGAAAGGTTTGCTCACATATGAATACACACACATGAATGATGATCTAGATAATAGAGGGGCCTTGAGAGGTGTGCCCAAGATTACTCTAAAACTAGATAGGTGCTTGAATATGCTATAAGCATACGAGGAATGAATATCATAAGCCTATGTTTTATGAAAAATGTAATAAAGGTTTTTCAATAAAGTCAAATTAGCTTAGCACCGAGTGAACTTGACATTGACAGGTGTTGACTTCCCTTGGAGGAAGATTCAACATTTGTTCCTTATAGAGTGTTGACGTCCCTTAGAGTAATACTCACAAATGGATCCACATGAGGTGTGACTTCCCTTTGAGGAAGATTCACCCGTGTTTTCTCATGAGAGGAAGCCCCAACTGCTCAATGGCATGTAAAGGGATTATACCTATCTCTTAGTTCCATAAACTATGTTTTCCACGTAGGATCTAGAAAAGTGAATCCACTTAGGATGATAGGATGTATGTTAATGTTCTACCTTGGCTAGGTAGGAAAACCTTCCATTGGTGTAAGGCTCTACGACACTAAATTCCATGTTTAGCACCCATGATCTTAGTGTCGGTTACGGCTATAGTTTCCCTAAAGTAAAATTGAAAATGGAAGTATATGAATAGGATCCTAACTAGGAGGACTTAAGGGAGGTTACTTAGTATAGGTGGAAGTAATGAACCCATCTAGAAATTGCACAAGTAGCTCCATAAGAAGTCCTAGGAAGGTGACCTAATGTGTATTTTTGTGCTTATGTCCATATGCATGACTTTGTAGTATTTGTCTACTTATTATGAAGATGTGCATGGTATGAATTTATAAGATGTGGTCTTATCCTTATATGCACTATGTTAGTCTACATGACTATATGATGAAGGTCTTGTATTAACATGAATGAAGTTGCCTCTACTTACTTGTTGATGTATGAATTGAATGTTAAGGTTTGTGGTCTCATGAAGGGTTTATTAAGCATGTGTGGAGTTATGGGGCTTCACATGTGCATTGGACTAGTAGACTAAGATTAGGGTCATGAACAAGGTCTTATAATAATGTATATGAAAAGAAGTAAAAATATTATAACTTGAAATAGCTTACTGTAATGTGCCTTAAAAATGCATTAAATTCTATATGTGATTTTCTATGATCTTTAGCCTTTGCATATGTATATATGAAGTATGTGAATGATATAAATGTTATTGGATAAATGTTTTATGAAGATTTACTCGAAAAGGCATGAAGTATGGTTTCAAAAAAATATCCCTTTTAAATGCATGTTTTTGCATGGTTGCCATACTTAGTGCATTCTTGTACTAATCTCATTCTTCTCTACTTTTTAAACAGAGTGTATGTAATGGATGCTTAAAAAGGATGTTTATGATTTAGGAGCTTGATAGATGATTCCCAATCCCAAGGAAAAGGGTCCTTAAGTTCCAGGGATTCCCTACTCATGTATTACTGTAAAATATTTAAATATTGTATACTTGTGTTATAAGGGTTGTGTCCCTAATGTATTCTAATGTTCTTGAGTCAAGATGACAAAGAAACCCTAAAGTTAAGTTTCTAGCATATGATGTGCTATGAAATTTTCTAAAAAATTTCGCTAATTTACTATGTCAATGCGATAAATGATAACCATGGGCTTGTACAAGACCTCCGAAAGGTCAAGTACGTCATGTTACTTCTAGAAGGTTCTCCCCGGATGTGACAAAGCAGGAAACCAAGATTTCCAACATAGACTTTGAGCTAAGTTTTTGAACACTAATCACAAATTACATAAGTAGTATGTTTTAATAACATAAGAGCCAGTTTATTTTTGGAGTAGTATTGAGCACCGAATTGGGGACGAGCATTAGTTCAGACAACTCACGTCTTTATAAAACCATGTAACCACCATGGGTAGAGAAGGGTCATGCTTTTTAGATAAACCTTTTTCACAATAAACTAGTGGATCTATTAGGGAGTTCACGTTTTATACCTTTGGCCGAGTATAGGATGCACTGGCAACGTTCGGTAGATCACTGTATCAGCACTATAGCTCTTATGTGATGGTTGTCGGTTAGACAAACTCCCACAAAAGTAAAATGTGTTTACGTATATACATCTGTTTACTTGTATTTCTACGTACATCTAAAAGTTAATTGTATCCTTGCATACATACAATGTTTACAACATGTTTTCAAACAGTTTTTCTTTATATTGCACTTGCTTCTAAATTGCTTTATATGGAAATGAGTTAGTTATATAAAGTTGAGTTGCACCATGTGAGTTCTGCAGTTTCTTTCGGATTCTTTCTAAACTATGTTGTTTAATATTCCAACTCGTACAATCGTACATTTAATATACTGATGGCAATTAGCCTGCATCGTATTATGATGTAGACGCAGGTAACAAGGATTGGCATCCGGTGCACCGTTGATCCAGTTGATCACTCCAGAGTCAGTTAGGTGAGCCTCCTTGCATTCTAGAGGACTCCTTTTATTATTATTTTTAGTATTTTTTTATTAGGATTTTGTGGGTTATGTCCCAACATCCTTCAAGGTTTTAGAAGGTTGCATAGATAGAGAGTCAGATGTTAGTCCTTTAGTATTTTCATTTCTTTCTATTTGTTAAGACTTGGGTCCACTTTTGTCCAATTGAATGTTTTAAACCTTTACATAATTATAGGTTAGTATGCTTTATCAATTCATTTGAGTTTTGATCATTATATTTGTTGATTATTGTCTTCCTCTGAGTTAAGTAAGTCATACCAAGGGTTCGCTCGAGGCCAACAATGGTGTTTGAGTGCCGACCACCCCAGGATGTAGGCTCGGGGCATGACATCTGAGTTCAAGCTTTGAAATGAATTTATCACCCTAAAGTTGATCGAATACTTATTCCTTATTGTGACATTGTTCAACTGTCGATTGGTAATGGATATTAAGAGAAAATAATATTCCTTATGAACAAAGAGAACTAGATCACCTCACGAAGAAATACTCATTCTGATGAAACTCTTATCCGAAAATTCTCTTAATTGGTCTTTCAACTTCTTAAGCTCCGCTGGAGTCATCCTATAAGGAGAAAAGGAAATTTGTCGGGTATCTGGAAGAAGGTCAATTCTAAAAATTATTTCCCTTTCTGGAGGAACTCCGGACGGTCATTTGGAAACAGTTTCATTAATTCATTTAGAAAGTGACTCTACAGCAGGGGTTTCGGAATTGGTATCCTAAAGAAGTAGGTTGATGATGTTGACAACCATATCTACCACTACTAATAAGCGAGGGGAAATCTCTAAACCTATGATGTATCTCACCACAACCTAGCATCCATCCATATTGACTAAACACATCCACTGATAGCTCCTACCACTCTTTTGGCAAGTGGGGAAAAGATGTCCACAAAAACCATCATTATGTGACTCAAGGTTGGGCACCTTATCTTTTTTTAACTTTAGCACTAGAGCAATAGCAATAATATGGATTTAGTCCTCAAAATCTCTGTCTGAATTAAGATGACCACCACCAACACATCTCTAGTGAGAATAGTCACCACTGTCGAATTGAGCCCTCTTACACACCCTAGCACTCTTCTTAAGCTTGTCTTCTTCATTCTATTGAGCATAAGTCATCAACCTAGAAATATACATCTTTTTTTTGTCAACATAGTGGTTCTATATTCTTTCACAGCCATCTCTGAGACACTAGAAACAAACTTGTGTAAGCTCTAAAGTCGAATACCATAGCATGAGCATTCATGGAGAGTTGAATGAATTCATAGTATATTCCTTCACACTCATATTTCTTTTTCTTGATTAAATGAACTCTTGCACCTTTGCCTCTCTTATCTCAAGAGGGAAGAATCGATCTAGGAAAGCACCTTGAACTTGTTCCATCCAATGGATCCATATGAATAGCCCTTTATTCCTTCCATCACTTGATCCAAATTTGAAAAAACCCTTTCAACTAATAAGCAACGAAGTCCTCAACTAATAAGCATCTAAGTCCTCACTCTCAATCGAAGTGACACCTTTGATCTTTATAATTATTTGGATTTCCTCAATACATTCTTGTGGATCCTAAATAATCTTAGAACCATGAAATTATGGAGGATTAATCCGATTGAAATCCTAGACTCTAGTCGTTGGCATAATCACAAGTGGGTTTAAAAGAGCTACAACCTTATGGTTTGCTTCAGCAATCATATCTTGGGCCAACACTCGGAAAACAACCCTAAATTCCATATAAGTGACTTGCCCATCCAAGGGATAAATCAGAGCTTATGGTTCTTCTTGTTCCTCATTCAATTTCCTTCTAACAAGAGCTTTTCTTGGAGGCATAGTTTTTATAAATCACGAACATAAGTTTGAAAGAAACCTTATGGAGTTCAACTCTATCATATAACTTAAGAGTTATGAAAGAAGACAAGTTTATTAAATGTCTACTAGCATCTCATTCATAAATGTAGTATGGTATCACACATATGAACAATAAGCTAATCAACGTGTCTCTCAGACACCGTAAGACACTTGAACCTAATTCTCTAATTACCAAGTTTTCAAAACCCAAGACTACCCTCTAGACATGAAATGGTATTTAGAATTTTGAGGTACTCCAAGCTAACCATATGGCATAGAATGACACTATGAAAACATACATACTTAAATATCATAATAAGAGAAATAAATTTCAAATCATGAACTCAACATAGTAAGAAAATCTGAATACAAAGACTCCTAAATGGAAGTACTAAGTTCTGAATAAACCCCTATCATAAGTGAGTTCATAGGACAAGCCCTAGCTCACTTAAATCATCTGAAACTGAAATAAAGTTTGAAATCATCATAAAGAAAACATAAGTAGTACGTCTCCAAACCATTAGAACACATCAATACTTAGCAAAGCTTATAAGAGTTCATACTACCACAAGCCTAATATGGAGTTTTAATACTTGTAACACCTTGAAATTCAATAAAGGTATGATGGGTTGAATGGGAAGATCCATAAGCCTAATACCAACCATGGACCCTCTATGTTGGGTGAACGGTCCGCTTAGGCTATCGTTGTTCATTTAGAGGTAGTGGGTTAGTTGTTTAAGACAATCTTGATCATCTATAAAAATCCTGTACGAATGGCTGAAAGTTATACGGTTCATTTAGGCTTTTATTTATGCTATCGTCACCTTTTTAAGTCAAATATATTTTAGTATTTCCCCATGTGTCTAATATCTAAGTTATTTTGTTTTAACCCCTATTCTAAGCCTTATGTAATAGGTTTAGGTCCTAAACTACCCAGTTTAGGTCCTAAACTACCCATTCTAAATCATTCTCCTAAATCCAAAATATCCCTCCAAGTTCATCCCCTAAATCCTCTCTAAAGCTAAGGAATAATAAGTTTGGGTTTCACTTCAAGATCTCCAATTCACCCTATTTATTGGGACTTGATCACCAAGGTAGGCTAGCATTTACATATGGAATCATTTCCTCCATAAGTTTACCCAAAGATCTTCAAATTTTACAAGTTTGATTCTCGATTCAAAATTAAGGTTTTATTCTATCTTATGGGTTCTTTTCAATTATTGTTCAAGTGATTATTTTCTATCTTTGAATGCATGATTTGAAGTATTTACATGATTTTGAGTTGAATTATATGAAATCATGCATGATCCATTATTTTAGACTATGAACACATAATTAAGCTTTGTACTCAGAAATATAACTTTTATAAAGATATGCATACTTCTATGAAATTGATGTAAAACATTTGATGATGTTTTGAGATAAAAGTGTCAATGTTGTTGTGAATGGATTTTCTCACGTAGTACTAAGATTATGATTGTGAAATTTTCTCACATAAGGATTCATAAGGTTAAAAGGTTTTCTCATTTAGGTTGAATCAATTTTTAGGAGTTATTTAAATAACTTTAGCTTGGATTGGTTACTTAATTGTGACTTTCAGTAACACCCCAGAAATTTTTTGAACTAAGACTCAAACCATCCTTCGTACTAAGTAAGTATTTTGCTAAGGAATTTAAATTTCTTTATTATTATGTTCAAGTAACTATATGTATCACCTTGATTTCTACAAGGAACTAAATTGAAAATAACAAAAATCTGAAATTTGGATAGTTAAGCAGAGTATGAGTTTTGGGTCAAATTCAAACGACAATAACTCCTAGCACAGGATGAGTTAGGTGTGCTACAAGATAACATAGAAAACATCTATGAATTATCTTTCCAACACCGCAAGGTTTGCTAATTTTGAGTTCAGATGAGTGATATATGACCTTTTGAAGTTAGGTTGTCCAGTTTAGGAAAGTTAGTCGAAAATAGTGAGGGGTATTTTTTGGTCCTTTCCTTACCTAATAAGATTTAATTCATTTTTAGTACTATTTTATGGGTCTAATACTTTTAAGTTCAGTTTTATAATCCTAATAAACACCTAGGGTTTTAGTTGAGAGTTCAAGGAGAGAAAAGAAGAGAGAGAGAAAAGAAAAGATGAAAGGATGAAGGCGTTCATCGACGTTCTTGAGTTTCTTTGCGGATTTTTGCCATGGTTTTAGTCCCTAAGAGGTATTTAATTTTTCATAGTGTTGGTTTAGTTCACCCACACGCAAATCATGTTATTTTTCAGCAAAATTTCATTTTTAAAGTTTAAATATTAGAGTTCTTGATGAGTTTTTGATAGGTGTTCTTGAGGTTCATTCTAAATCTTGTTGTGTTGGTTTTTTGATGAATTCTTGAGATTAAATTAAGTAATTTTATTGTTGTTTTCAGTATATTATAGTGTAATTAAGTTAAGTAATCAAATCCAAGTCATTGGAGAAGAAACCGTTTGATTTTAGGAGAGTTAGGGTGAGAAAATGAGCAAGGACGTTAGGCAGATTTTCTAGGTTGGGGCCTGGCGCGGCGCACCTGCCAGAGCGACCTAAACCCTTCTTTGTACTTTAGTGGCTGGCTCCCCGCCCCACCCATAACCCCAGGGTCTTCTGTCCCATCCAGTTTGCCTCCAGTTGCTCCATTTAAGTTCATTTAAATTTTACCTTCACTTCTTTTCGATTCTAACTAATCTAATCTACTTCTAAACACCTAAAATTATTCGTTACATGATCATAACCTTGAATTAAAAATTCAAATTCAAGGTAGAATTGAGAGTTAAGTTTTGAGAATTCTTTCGAGCATACTAAGAATGTCCCTTTGAGTCCTTTTGAGGAGTCCTCCACAACTTCTAATAACTTGTTTCAAGACTCAAGTAAGTTAGCATGAGGATGAAAATAATTCATTCATGAGTCTACCTTGTCATCATGAGATCTTCCATGTCATGAAGCGAAACTCTTGAATTCACAACTCACATTTAAGAGAGAAATAAGAGAAGAGTTCAAGAAAGCCTTTAAGTTCAATTGTGAATTCTTTGAGATCCATCATTGATTTGAACTAAGTTTTGAGTAAGTAAATAAGAGAATGAGAGAGTTCATATACATGAGTTTCATCTGGTTACTTAGACCTTCGAGTCGAGTTGTTCATGCCCATAACTTCCGCATGAGTTCTATAAATTGAGTATCATTGAGAGGAGTAGTATCTCCAAGTTCTAAGTCTTGAGCATTGATTTCCTTATTAGTTTTGAGATTATATTCTAATCATGGGACTATTATATGATACCTATGAAGTCCTTGAGTTGAATTGTTCATGCCCATAATTCCGCATGAACCCTATAAGTCAAACAATATTGAGTTAAGAAGTACTTATTTGTTCTCGAGTTGAGTAGTTCATGCTCATAATTACGCATGAATCCTCCAAGTTGAAAATCATGAAATCATCCATAAACATGAGATCATGAACCTTGAACCCATACTTCAATTCAACAAAAGTTAAAGGTCAAGTATAGAAGTTAAGAGCAAGTCAAAGTAAAGTTTATAAAGTTTTCTAAAGTCTTTCACAAATGTTTTCACTTTGTTTTAAAGACTTGAAGTTCAAGTTAAGTAAAGAATAAAAAATTGAGTCATTTATAAGAAGATATAAGGGAACTAAGTATTCCCTATGAGTTTTATATGTTTTTACATTTGAGTAAAGGAGAAACAGATTTCCCAAAAGAGTATTAAATAAGAAAGGGAAACATTGATTCCAAGAGGGCTTTTTTAAAAGATAAAAAGGGTTCAGCAAATTATCTCAACCCAGAGAAAGAAGTTATTTTAAAAGTATCAGCTAAAGTATATTTTGGAATTAGTATTGAGCACCGTCATGGGGATGAGAGTTCATATTAACTCAAGTCTCCATGTAAACCATGTAACCATCATGGGTATTAATGGGTCATACTTTTTAGATGATCACGTGAGTTTAGCAGTGGATCCACTAGGTTGAGGATGTTCTATACGACTACAAAGTATAGGACAGTTCTGGCAATATGGGCGAGACGTTGTATCATAGCTTAGGCTCATAGTGGTGGTTATCGGTTAAAGAAACTCCCACAGTATTAGTTATATGATTCCTCAAGGGGTTCTGCTTAGAATGAATGGAGGTATGAGATTTCGTTCATGCATTACACAAGTATACTTGGAGATTTAACATGATATCTCTTTTATGATATTATTGTCTTGAGTTAACATCATGTTTTTGAAAAGCTTTTATTTATATTACACTTGTTTTAAACTGTTTTATATTGAAATGGGTGTAGTTAAGTATCATGAGTTGAGTATTTCGAGTTGAGTACCTTAAGTTGCGTATCATGAGTTGAGTATTTCGAGTTGAGTACCTTAAGTTGAGTATCTTGAGTTGAGTATCTTTGAAGTTGAGTATTTAATCTTTGAGTTGAAATTCCAATCTTTGAGTTGAGTATCTTATTCTTGATTTAAGTTGAGTTGAAAAGAGGTAAGTATGTTTTCCTTAATATCAAGTTCAAACCTATGTTTTATGCTTTAGATTTCCCCTTACATGCTCGTATATTTCACATACTGAGCCAATTGGCCTGCATCTTCTCATGATGCAAACATAGGTATTCAGGATCATCAACAGGAACTTCGTTGATACATCTGAGAGTTCGAGTTAGCTATGGTGAGCCTCCTTTGATCCGGAGGATTGTATTTACTTTTCAATTTAGTCAGGATGTCGTGGGTCTTGTTCCGACTTCCATCTTTATCAGTTAGCGGCTTCATAGAAGTCATTTTAGTTAAGAAGTTTGTATTACTCATTTATTTTATTAAATATTTTAAAGACTAAAGTTTTTAAATTTATGGCGAGTTGAATATACTAATTTGATTATTCAAACTTTTTATGTGAGTTAAAAAATTGTAATTGAGTTTCATAATTTAAATCTGGTTTAAGCTTTTGCATGCTTAAGTTAGTCTTCGGTTTGTAGTCAGCCAGGATGACGGTTCGCTTGGAGACCAGTAATGATTCTTGAGTGTCGGTCACGTCCAGGGTGTAGACTCGCATCGTGACACTTTCGATTGATGATAACATGACTATGATTAATGACCATTCTATGGAATTTTACTTAGCACCAACCGATCTTTGGGATGAGGGTTTATGTTTAGCGTCTGTGGACCTTGTGTAGAGATCCTTAATTCCCTGAACTATGTGCCACCATAGGATTTTGTTTGTGATAGACATTAGCTAGTGGATGCACTTTAGCTCAGATTCATAGTTTTTACCTTGGCAAGTAACACATCTTTTTTTGGTGTGGGATAGACATGGATTCCATATATTACCTCAAATGGTCTATATCGGTTAATGATAAACTTCTCACAATAATGAACTACGGTTACTTTTAAAGTATCTCACAAAGTGTTTTAAATTTGTTAAGCTTGCATTGACAATGATTATTACTTATTTTTTAGCATTTTATCTTATGATTTTTCTTGGGTATTGCATGCCATGTAAAGTTTTTTTAGCATGATTTCCTAACTTTTATGCATTGTTGTCTTTATTACACTTCAAGTACTAATGCATACTTGTATCTACATTATTTCACTTACTTAAGGTTTGACATTCGTACCTATCATACTCGTGGCTAGTTGATCTCTCTTGGAACATGAAGAGTAGTGAATCCTCATGATCCAAGGAGCGAGATACTTTTCCATCTTTTCTTTTATTTCAGTTTTTAGACATTGTATATGGTGTATGGATTACGTCCTAACCACTTCTTACGAGTTAGTAGATGGCTTGTTGAGACTATGTTAGACTTCTACTTTTGTCAAACTCTTTTATGATATAAGATTGTTTCTTTAAAATATTTATTTCTACCATATTGTATGATGTATGCTAAGTTGCTTGTGTAGGACTTTTCGGGGGTTCTATATGTCTTGTTATGCCTAGAGTATACTTTGAGTCATGACAATACCTATATTGTAAGACAATATATGTACAATAATATATGCGGTCAGTACTCAAAATATAATGAATATAGGGAAGATGAATTACATGACATAATAACATGACGAGTCTAAAAACATATAATGCAATTACCAAGTAAACATAACATGATGCTGAGAATTTTATTCTGAAAATATAGTACAAGGTCAATGCAATATTATGAAGATTATAATTATAACATATGTAAGTGATAATTTTAACCAACATAAACCATGTAAGTTAAAACATGGAGTTCAGTGTATTGCTCCCACACTAAAAGAGAGTGTTCTACTTGCCGAGATAAGGACCATAATCATGAGCTTTGATAGATCCACTAGTCAATTAAGATCAAGTCCTATGAGGGCACATAGTTATTGGATAAGGGGATTGCTACTAAAGGTAACATGCCTCTACTAATGCATGGGCTTTATCCAAATATCCACTTGGTGTTAAGGAACTTCCAACGAAAATATGCATAATCATACTCATACTCATGTTCATATTAATATTCATTGAAACAGTAAGAATCTGATAATACTGAATCATTCTGGTAAATTTGATAATCATAAAAATAGCTCCTTGAAATCAGCATTTCATAGCATAATCATTGAGACACTTATCTGAAGCATCTAAATCATGATATTCATACATAATGCATGCATCTTAATATAGTTTAAATCGTAATATCATAAAATACTTAGATAGCATGAGTCATGAAAATATCACTGAAAATATTAAATTATGATTAAATCATGCATAATTATAAGATCAATTATGAGAAATAAACTTAGATTCAATAGACCCCATAAGGAAATCATGAAATCCTAAAATTTGGGTAGAATCATAAATAAAATACATGGCGTCTTAGTAGGGGTACAAAAAGCGATCATAACGGAGAAGTCGAGACCTAACGGCCTTATGAAATGCGAGAGGAAATTCGATTTTTTGAAGTTTGATTCCATGGACCGTGAACTATTCCATGATCTGTCTACCCTCTCGTCCGGTCAAAGCAAAAACTTCCAACTTTTTCATCCTTCATTCCATGACAAGGTCTATGTCTTGTGAACCTTTGCACATGTCATGCAACCTTCCTTATAACCACCCTAATTCCAATTACTTAAAGCTTTAGTGATATATGGCCTATGGACCCATCCATAGTCAATAGAACCCTCCATGGCTCGTGTAACCCCGAGCCATTTGTCCTATCAACCTTCATTTTTCAATTCTCTGATGGCTGATCAATAGACTAGTCTACAGTCTATGAATCCTTGTACAGACCGTTTAAGTGTTTCTGGTCCCTGACTTGGGACTTACCAAATCTTGAGTTACCTTCCATAGACCGTGAAAGCCATGAACACCTCTCATGAAGGAAAAGTTGCAAACTTTAGCAACATCTTTTGCATTTTCCCACTTCAATTGACTTTTGCATTTCTGAGATGTTACAACAGTTGATGGTGTTTGAGGCTGAGCTTTTTGGCGTCTGGATTTGAGTTATCTTCTTCTATATATTTTGATTAATCTTTTGTATTCTGAGTAATTCCATTACTTATATTTTTGTTGTCAAGTACTCCATCTTAATTTGTAGTAATTTTGTAGTGATGCCTACCAAGTCTTGGGATGGATCTCTTGTAACTGGTTTCCTCCTTCATTATATACATTATATATATATATATATATATATTTATTCTATATATATATATATATATATTATATATATATATAATGTATGTATCTATAAATAGGTGTGTGTGCGCGCCTAGTATTCCACTACTATTTGATTTACTTTATTAACCTCCTTAAAGTTGGTTCTTCCACTCCCTAAGTCTGTCACTCTCATCCTTGGCTAAGTGTTGACTTATCTAATGGTGATTTGTTGTAGGTGTCGTTATGACACATAGTTTTAGGTTGAAAGTACCTAATTATTTCCACAACTTCGAACAAATATGGTGAGGTTGTCCATGGGGAGATTGGCATAGAACTTCATTACCCAACACCTATTGTTAGTGCATGACTCCTACACTGGTGGTTCCCATATCATCGTAATGTTTTTTGCTATCACTCTAGATCGTATATTGCATAGTTGTATATATTTAGATCTATAAAAGGGCATAGAATGGTTGCACTTACTCTTCTACCTCATCCAGAATAAGGCTCCCCTCATGTATAAATCTTTTTACCTTCTACTCGAGGTAGTGCATCTTGTGTTGATCAGCCATGTTCTCCATAGGGATATTGTCAGTCTTTTCTTCAACTTTGAAAACGTTACCTAAAATGTGAGGGAGAAGTCGTTAGATGATGTAGTCTAGCGTTGATAATAAGAAGTAAGTGTAAAAAATGAAAACCTAGAAAAATACTTCCAAAATTTAATTTCTTTTTGAACTTCCCATGGGTTACTGCCTAAGTCTTTGTTGCATCGAGTTTTCTATTCTGAGGAAACCTTGTTATAGCAATCCCCCGCTAGTGAAGAAACATTTATCACCATCTTCTCCATTGGAGCATGTGATCGGGAATTTTGACACAATTTTGTTGTTGAAATTCCTCACAGATCGAACCCATTTAGAGCATGTAAGACTCTTCACCAGTGTTTTTATAATGATTTAACACATGTCCGTGAGTATAAAAGTGAACTTGGAAATTTAATAGAGTCAATTGTATATGTATTTCTCGTAATTTTCATTATGAAATAATGTTGTACTTAATAGGCATATTGTGTGGAATTAAGGGTTGTTTAGTAGTAATGATGTGTTAATTGGATGAACCCAAAGGAGAGTTGCGCAATTAGTGGATCTTAATGTGTCAACTGCAACTATTTTAGTTGGGGGTTTTAATGGGAAATTATTAAATAAACCATATTAGTGAATGTATTTGCACTCAATAATTTAAGAGTTGTGGTTCTTAGATATAAAAAGATAATTTATCATCAACTCATCATGTGATGTGTTCATTGTGCAACACTGATGAATTGACTAGTCTCCTAAAGCCTCCCATCCCAATTAAGAGAACATCACCCCCAAAGTCTTTGCTGGCACTTGGGTGTTGAATTAATTTGTTCATTTATCATTGGTTGCCCCAAATACATGTTAATTATCTTTTTTCATAATCTTAACTTCTTTTATTAAGCAAATCATAGTACATACTAGTTCTTGATGTTTGCAACCATTAAAAAATATACTTACCAAAGAATCTTAGTACACAGTGATCACCCCTTTCATGAGAAGAATTTATTAATATAAAGAATCCATTATCCTTGTTCCTACTCTAAGTTCCATAGCCCTTGTTATGAATTTTGTTGCTATACGAATAATATTAAAAGTAATATAAACAACTAAAGAACATAAAGTTGCAAGAAAGTAAACTAAATCATTGATTAACTCAACTCTTGCAAGAGTACCTTGTTCGTTTCAACGATAATCTTCTATAAAAAGCAATAATTAAATTAAACCTAAAAGCTATTCTAAAGTAGCTTGTATCAAAGAATTGATGAAAACTCTATTATAATCATAGTCCCTAACTTCTAATGATAATAAGTAACCCTAATAAATGTCTTTCTCATGAACTATACATAATAGAAGAGTCAAAATCTAGAATTTTTGACCAAAAACCAAGCCAGTCAAGGGAAACACCAATTAACACAAAATAATATGTTTTATTTATTTTTTACAAAAAGTATAAATTGTATTTCTGAAGTAACGTTTTAGGGTGTTTTTATTTAAACATTTTAACGGATAGAAAACTGACGGGTTGACGACGGTAAATGACCATAAAAGACTCCTGAAAACGTTTTACACCTAAACGTTACTCAGGAGAGTAATTTATTGAGGGAATTCAGTTAAGGGCCACTTGTACCAATCTTGCAAATGCCAGACTTAAATCATGGAATTTTAAAAACCGTTACTCGTTTACACCTAAACCCCCATCTTTATGGTTTTTTTTTTAGCTGATTAGAGATGGAAGTATAACCCCCCGTTTTAGCAATTATTCAAACATATGTTCAGTAAATGATGTACTTAGAGTTGGCTATAAGATTTCATTAACCGATATTTTATGGTATGAGATGAGTTTTATGTTGCGATTTGGGTAAATAATAAGATTTTATGGATGTGGATGACTGCTGAGATGAGTAGTACAAGTTAAAAAAATGTTGTTTCTGTCCCTTTCCTGGCATTGTGTTTATGTCTCAATTATAAGAAACTGCTGTCCAAGTAGCAAATGTTTTATTATCAGAAAACTTTTTAATTAGCAATAAGAACAGTAGTAGCAACAATCATGATATTTTCAATTATTTTGTACTTGTTTGGGTTTCCAGTGGTTTATGGAAAGCAATTTGCTAAGATGGGGGGGTTAACTTCCACCACTCTAATCAGCTAAAAGAGATAAATTTGCAATATTTGGAATTATCTCATTGGGTTATTTGATCATTCATATGTTTGTTAAAATTTTATCGTATTATAACCATTGGGAGGTATCAATCTTTCTCTAATCTTGTTAGTTGTGACTTGACAAAAAATAGGAGCCAATGCTATATCACCATAGGAAAACTCACCTAAGGGTAAATTATACACTAGCGACTCATTGCCAAAAGATTAACGAAGTAAACTTATCCTTGAATAACGTTTTAGGTGATAAATGTTTTCATGTAACGTTTTAAATCTGAGAATTTGACTCTACATTTGCAGATTGAATTAGTGTATGGTGATTGGATTCTCAATAAACGTACTTCTGACTAACGTTAGGGTTTAAAACGTTACTCAGGAGTACGTTTATTCATTTAGGAGTCGTCAGCGCCGTCGTTTTTGTCGTTTTGAATTTTTTAAAATAAAACTACCTAAAACGCTTAATCAGAAAATACGTTATACTAATTTTGTAAAAAAAATTTAAAAACATTATTATTTTGGGTGAATTAGTTTTAAAATGACTTTAGGTGGTTTAAATCCCAAAATCTAAAATCATTGTTAGGCTTTGCTTTCACTTGGTCAACTGTAGATTTATAACATAGGGGGTGCGATGGGAGACGTATTGGGGAGAAGGGGGTCCTATCACTGGTCTGCATGCCTAGATGCAACTAATGTAGTCATTAATTCACCATTTCTTACTATCAAGTGCCTTCACCATTAAAGAAATCCCCTTCTCACTCATCATACAGTTATATGACCAATTGGGATCATGAGAAAATCAAACACACCCACTCTCACAAGAAAAGGAAGGAAAAAAAAAAACAATAAAAAAAAAAGAAAAAAACACATAACAAAAAAAACAAAAAAAACACTATAAAACACACAAACAAACAAAACAAAAAAAAAAGATAGATATTAAAACAAAAAATAAAAAAACAAAAAAAAAAAAAAAAAAAATGAAAATAAAAAAAAAAAAATTAAATGACAAACCATCAGCATTCCATTTTCTATTACCCAATTAAGTCAAAGTAGTAAACAATTAAACAGTGAGATTCTTTTATTTTTTATTTAGCAAAAAAGACCCCACCAGATTTTCATTTCATTGTAGAATTTTATACACTCAACCTTAATTTTAGATTCAAGATTGTTCTCTTGTTTTTCAAGAAGTTTTCAGAATTTGTAATTCACATTATATTTTCTTTTAGTAATTTGTGATAAATGTATTAGTTTAATATCCAAGACTTTTTATTTTCATTTTGAGTAGTATAAAATAGTGAGTAGTTAATGATTGTAGTATCATCTCAAGATGGTCTTAAGTTAGCCTATATAAAAACTTGAACAATCTCTAAAGATAGTATTATCCTTCTATCATTTCCTACAAATTGGATCAAGATCGAGTTCATTCTTAATCTGGGGTGGTGAAGAAAAAAAAATATGGCATCCCAAAACAAATGAAGGTGGTGATCACTTCAGGTTCTTACTCCCTTTTTATGGAATTCATTTTCATACTGGAAACATAAGAATGAGAAACACTAAAGCTGAAGGTTGTGGACTTGTGGGACTATTGTGTTTGGAAATGGTATTGAAGGAGCCAGAAAACAATGGTGAACTTCAGTAACAGAGATGAAAAAATCTTGGGCTAGGTACCGTTCGATGCAAAGCCTTGAGCAAAATCCAAAAATGAGAGTACTCAAGAGCATATTTTGCAAAAAATTGCTACTTGTGAGACTGAAGCCAAGCTTGGGAGTCTTCGGACATTGGAAGTGTATGGTGACGAAAAAGTACGCACTTACAAATCTTCAAACTCTTAGAAAATAGTTCAAAATTGGAAGATGATATAGATCTCGAAAAAAATAGATGAATACTGCACAAGGAGCAGAAATATTGTTAATGAAATGAGAAATAATGGTTGATACAACGTATGACAAGTAATAGTTGTGAGGAAAAGATCTAATTAGCTGCACAGAAAAGTATGAGTACATTGTTGATATTACTGAGAGAAGGAAAAATCTTTCTGTCGGATCCATTTCGTTACACTCAGAACGAAGGTTTTTTGTAAAGATTCAACCCAAGAGACGATTGTCCATCTAGAAAAGAGGTTTAAGATAAGAATATCAAAAATTCTCAAAGATTCAACAAAAAGAATGAAACCAAAAAAAATTGCTCAAGATCATGATGATTCTTCTAAAAAGGTTGAAGAAAAATGTGAGAAAATTACTAATTTTTTTTTGTAAAATTTGCAAAAGGACTAATCGTAATGCAGAAAAAAGTTGACATAAAGGCAAGTCCCGACATAACTTTTGCAACAAAAGTTGGCCACATTGAGAATGATTGTTGGTACAAGCAATAGGAGCAAACATATTTCTCTAATGATCGGGAGGAAGAAATAGGCGAAAATCTTTTATTTGCTTCTCAATATGATCTTTCAGCAAAAAGTAATGAATGGTATACTGATAATGGTTGTAGCAATCACATGACTAGAGATGGAAAAGTTTTCCTCTCAATTAATAATAGCATCACTACTAAAGTGAGAATGGGAAATGGGGACTTAGTTGATGCAAAAGGTAAAAGTACCATTTCAATCAACATAAAAGGGAATGGTAAACAAATTCATGATGTGTTTTATGTTCCTAAATTGAAATAAAATTTGATTAGTGTTGGTCAATTAATGGGAAATGGTTATTCTTTTGTGTTTAGAGATAATTATTGCAAGATTTATGATTAAATTAAGTCAAATCAAGTCATTGTTGAAGTAGAGATGATAAAAAGAAAATTTCCTTTACAATGCATTCAAAAATGAAATTGTAGATAATTTTGGCTTTGGCACGAAAAATTGTCACTTGAATTTTTATGATTTGAAGTTTATCAAGAAAAAAGACATGGTGTTAAACCCTTTTAGATACATACTAAGATTAAGGTAGAAAATACTACTATCATATCTTTAGATGTATCAAATTAAGAAGAGGACAAGGAAGAAGAAGATGTCCCTAACGAGGAGAAATCTCATACTCAGATGATGAAGAACCACTTTCAAGAGGTACAAAAATGTTGAGTGACGTTTATCAAAGATACAACTTTGTCGGTGTAAAGACAGAAAATTATGAGTAGGCAATAAGTATGACGTTTGGAAGAAAGCCTTGGCAGAAAAAATTTGAAAGATTGAGAAAAATAATACTTGGGATTGTATGAGTATACCCAAAGAGAGAGAAGTTGTAAGTGTAAAGTGGATTTGCAAAACCAAACTCAATCAAAAAGGAGATATTCAAAAATACAAGAGAAAGGCAAAATTCAGTTACAATTATTGCCAGACAGGAGAACAACTTGTTGATATCTTCACCACAACATTTCCAAGTGAAAAGTTTTGTCATCTTCGAGAAGACATTGAAATTTTCAAGCAAATGCATTAAGGGGAGTGTTGGAATGAATGCATTCACACCTTGATGTTTAGTATTTCAATATTGTCTCTTAGTTTCTCAAGAAGTGTTTTAGAATTTTTTAATACATGTATCTAGTTAATTGTACAAGATTTTTTTGTTTCTATTTTGAGCAGTATAAATAGTGATGTAGTTGATGATTGTAATCATTCCAAGTGAATTTAAGTAGCCTATATAAAACTTGAACATTCTCCACGAAATATCCTACATTCACTACATATAAAATGACAAATACATAAGTTGGAGGGGGGCATCAAACCTAACCTCCTTTTACATCATAGAATACAAAAAATATCCTAATAGAGTTTATGATCAGAAAAGGATCTCAAGTCATTAATCTCCCATGTGATGCATCCAAATAAAACACCTACAATGTAATACACAGAAGAAACAAGCGAGGAAATGAATTCTGGAGGGTCGTAGTGCCAGAAGAGTAAATGATCGGCTCTTATATAGTAGTAGCATACTTAGCAAGAGCATCTACAACTTCATTTCCTATCCTATAACAATGCTTTACAATTATGTTTCTTTGAGCAATCTTATTCTTGATGTCTTCAATGAGGTTGTGGATTTTCCAAGGTGGTTTACAACTCCCATTAATCATTTGAACAACTACTTGAGAATCCAGATCTACCTCCAAAGCTTCAAATTATTGATCAAGACACCAAGAGATACCAATTAAAGCTGTTTGAGCCTCACTATAATTGCTACTGGAGCATTGAGTAGGGTATGAGAAAGCTATGATCATGTCCCCTATTCTATTTCTAACAACTCCTCCGGCTCCAGCTTTGTTTTGGTTTCTCATGTAACTCACATTGGTACAGTGTTGAGCTTCCAATTATTTCCATTAAGATTGTTCCTCAGTATATAATCCTGCTTGTGATTACTACTTTAAAGTTTTCCGCCATAAGATATACTTTGCTCCAATTCCAGGTGTAATCTACGAATTTGAACTTCTTTCCAATAGTTGTTCTAACCTGAAAAAGAATTTGAAAGCATATGTTAGAAGCAGTAACTTTTTTCTTTTCATATCTCTGATTTCCCAACATGCCATAATAGGAGTGATGAGAAAAATATATTTGGTGGAGGTTGTTTTTTGGATCGATTTTTCCTCCACCATTGCCACACGTACAATTGAGTTGAATGTGTTTGCTGTGATATTGAAACCAAGTGGTCTAGATATTTGGGACCAAGTTTGCCTGGCCATGACACTAACTGCAAACAGATGATCATTAGTTTCATGTTGGACAATCCTGCAACAAGAACAACTCGGAGGTGAATTTGCATTTTTATTAAATCTTGACATTGAGGAATCAATAGGAAGTTTGTTCCTCAAAATTCAAGGATGCCTTAAAGGGGATTTTCTTTATCCATATATAATTGTATATTGGAGAAGCAACAATTTATACCTCAGATTTTCAAAGGCCGTAGAACAAGAGAAATAACCATTATTACTTAATTTCCAAATAGCTTTATCATTTGTGTCTATTGGAGTACCTTTGATAAAGTTCAAGATTTCTATGGATATGGGATACTGAATAGGTGCTAAACTTAACATAATCAGGTTTGTTGATTTGGATTAATTATGTGAAAAAAGAGAATCTACCTGAGTCCAGTTATCCACCACCAGAACATACTATTACCTGAGTTTATCTTTCATAGAATCTTTAGTAGCAATTACCTTAGAGTTTGGATTACTCCTTTGGCAATACTTGGCTTTTGAAAAAAGAGAAGATTTTAGCTGATTGAGCTTCTACATTCCAAACACATGTTTTTCCATGATAGCTATATTTTCCATCTCTCTGTCCCAAAAAAGAAAAATTACAACTAGAATTCTATGACCATTTCAATAAATGCCCAAAGGTGAGAACACTCCAAGACAATTTATCATAAGCCTTAGACATATCTAGTTTAATCACAACATTACAACTAGAATTATTAGACCTTATATTGTGGATAATTTCTTGGGTAACAAGAATATTCTCAGTGATTTGCCTACCTTTAACGAAATTACCTCCTTCTTGATGATGTCCCAAGCGAATTGAAAGAAATGACCATTGAGTCCATCCGGTCCTGCACAACTATTGGGATCCATGGATTCTATTGCAAATAAATTTCATTTAAGTCTAGCTTTTTGGCTGAGAATGGAGTCTTGCATTTTCAACCATGCATCTACTGTATTCTGCTTGAGTCTTGTGAAGATTATGTCTATCATTTTCTGAATCAGAAACTGAGTATTATACTTCATAGGCAGCTAATTGAGTTTCATTTACTGAGCTCTTTTGCCAAGGCTTTTGGTTTTGTTGTAAGATCCACATTGAGTTGACATGGACCTCTGTTTCCCATACATTTCTGACTATGGAAAGGAAATCTTCTTCATCAGTCCAAAAGTTAAGAAATTTAAAATATCTAACCACCCGCTGATCATCAGAAGAATTATTAATCAATAGTAAATTATGATCAGAGCATTTCTTTGCCAAATATTTTACTTTAATATTGTCCATTCTTCATTGTAAAGAAATCTGCCAAGCCTCATATCATATGTATCCTAGCTGCTCCTCTCTCCCATAACACCAAGTGTATATATTGCTTACAAAACCAGGGTCATTCATCCATAAAATCGAACAAGTATTTAATCTAAAAGGTACACCCCCTTTTTTTCTCTTCGCTTCTATAATAGAGCTAAAATCTCCACGTATGACCCAAGGACCATCAATAGTAGTATTCAGATGTTTGAGTTTGTCTCACAAATATCTTCTTTTGCTAGCTTTAGATCTAGAATCACTACATCAAAAATGATCATCAAATATGTACTTTTAACAGCAATTAACACTCTCTATATATGTCACTAGAGCCTTTAGCGATACTGATTTTTTAATGACACTTGACTAATATTGGTAAAGACTTTAGCACTCTTTACTAATATCAATATTTAATATAGCTAAAAGTTATTTTTGTCGTAATAAATATGCAGTAGTTATCCAAAAAGGGGTTGTGTCTCCGTGTAAAATGATCTGCATAGTAATTTGTTGCCTGCTTTTCGACACTATTGAACAAACATGATATCAATGGGGTGAGACCTGCAATTTATGATATCGACCTTTTGGGTTGTGATATGGACTAATAGATGAGTACAAATATTTTGATTAGAATGATGACGACTCTTCTCTATGCACTTTAAGACAATAATTATACAATTAAGTTTTTCCCCACTCACCTTATTTTCAAATTTAATGTTGTTTTGCCTTCTACTATCCTTTAGATTATGCCTTTCTTTTTAGTTTACTTGTTTCCATATTCTTATGTTTAATTTATTGTCCAGGTATGCTTCTCATATTTCAAGTACGATATGAGCTAGAGTTCATTGATATGTGATATTCTTGGAGGAAAACTTGATTAAGGATTGAACTATAGCATCTCTATAGGAGGATATGGATATTTTCAAAATTCTAGCACTTGCTCAGATAGTTGAGGATCTCTCAAGTAAGATTTAGGATACCCACTATCGAGAAAGGGAGCAGACTAAGAGGGCAAAATTCACCAAATTTTACAGAGCCTCAAAGTGACTTCAGGCCATAATTTCCCTAAAGAACAGTTCATTCTGCTAGTAGTTCCCCATCTCAATTCAGAGTGCACAGGTATGATCTTTTTGTTCAGTCTTGAATGGGTCAGAGTTCAGGACATTAGGTTCCCGTTGCAGGAGCGTTCATGTTGTTGGACAAAATGATTATCATATCCAGAATAATGTCCAAACTAAATAGCAATAGGAAGAGAGTAACAACGACACCAAATATTAAAATGGATAAATATGATACCGGAATAAGTAATACAATAATATTGATGAAAAAAACTTGGTAGTGTCAAAAGACTACTACACAACACTCTTTTATTTCTTACAACTCACAAATTAAGAAGTAGTTTGTGGATTACTCTCTCTATTCTCTATTGCTTCTCTATTTTGGTGTATCTTCAAGTGTTCAATTACTACTCTATTTATAGAGTTTTTTTAACACTTGTTTACATCATTAATGACATAATATGGAAGCCAATTTCAACAAAAAATTGGTTGCCTAACTCTATCAAACTTATACCAAACTTTGACTACCTACTTTCACAAATATGGCTACCAACTTTCACATTGATGGCTATCAATTTTCACATTTGTGGCTTGTAATTTCAACAAGTATCGCTGCAAAATTAATTGCTGCCAATATTTATTTCCACAAATATTTCCCGTAATTTTAATTTTGGTTCTTTGCTCCAAGGCTTGATCTCAATCTCTGAAAATCTTCAAACTTGAGAGGCTTTGTAAAGATATCCGCAAGTTGATCATGAGATTCACATACTTGAGCTTTACCTCTTTCTTGGCAATGCATTCTCGGATAAAGTGATACCTGATACACTGGATTTTTTGCTAGTGCTTGTGCAGATTTATTATCAACACAAATTATTGTTGCTTCAATTTGTGGCAAATTGAGTTCCTTTAATAACCGTCCCAAGCAAATAACATGACACGTACATGATGTTGATGTTACATATTCAGCTTCACAAGTCGAGAGAGTAACAATTGATTATTTTTTTGAATTCCAAGAAATAACACAATCACCCAAGAAAAACACAAAACCTGATGTGCTTTTTCTATCATCTACATCTCCCGCATAATCACTATCACAATATCCCACAAGATTAAAATCATCAAAATAAGAATAAAATAGCCCAAGGTCGATTGTACCTTTTAGGTAGTGAAGATTTCTTTTAGCAACCTTCAAGTGAGTGGAGGTAGGAGATTCCATGAAACGACTTACTACTCCAACTGCAAAGAGTATATCTGGTCACGTACATGTCAAGTACCTCAGACTTCCTATGAGACTCTTGAACAAAGTGGAATTCACTTCTTCTCCATCGTCAAACTTTGACAATTTTGTTCCGCTTTCTATTGGGATGTTCACAGGGTTGCAATCCAACATGTTGAACTTCTTCAAAATCTCCTTTGTATAACTTTCTTGAGATATGAAGATGCCTTCCTCCATTTGCTTCACTTCTAGGCCTAAGTAATATTACATGAGCCCTATGTCCGTCGACTCAAACTCAAGAGACATAGCTTTCTTGAAAGCTTCAAATAAAACTGGGTTCTTACCCGTTAGAAAGAGATCATTAACATAAAGACAAACAAGCAGAATACCTCCATTAGTATGAACTTTAATGTAAAGAGCATATTCATGGAGACAACGAGTAAACCCATTGCCTTGAAAGTATTTATCAATGCAACTATTCCAAGCTCGTGGAGCTTGCTTCAACCCATATAAGGCTTTCTTCAACCTCAGCACCTTATCTTCATGATTTTTGATCATAAAACCCAATAGTTGTGTAACATAGACTTCTTTTCAAGATATCCATTCAAGAATGTCGATTTGACATCTAGTTGATGGATCTTCCACTTCATTTGTGCCGCTAAAGAGATCAATAGACGTATTGTCTCCATGCGGACAACAGGCGCATAAACTTCTTCATAGTCGATGACATGCCTTTGTTTGTAGCCTTTAGCCACAAGTCTTACCTTGTATCTTTCTACTTCTCCATGGGCATTTTCTTCGTCTTGTATATCCATTTGACTCCAATTGCTCTATGGTCCTTTGGAAGAGTTTCCAACTCCTAAGTGTTGTTCTTCTCTATTGACTGGATCTCCTCCTCCATGGCTTGTCTCCTCTATTTGTCAGTAACAGATTCATCCAAATTCATTGGTTCACTATCAGCAAAGAGACAACACAAAACAAATTATTAATTTCTTATGTGTCATCATAGAGTTCTTGGATGCTCCTCATCCTATGTGGTCTTTCACTTGAACTCGCTTGAGAAGATGGAGATGGAACATTTGCTGGTGAAGGAGGCGGGGTTGCATCTTGTGCAGGTGTCGTGGTCTCCTATTCTTCTTCATCTCCGAAGTGTGGAAGAAAATCATATGTTTTTTCTTCCGGAGCCTCCCAATTCCATGATGCTTCTTCATCAAATTCAACATCACGACTCACCACCACCTTGTTATTGCTTGGATTGTACAATTTGTAGCCTTTTGAAATTGCGTCATAACCAACAAACACATATTTGACACTCCGATCATCAAGTTTAGCTCTCCCTTAATGTGGAACATGAGCATAGTCTATGCTCCCAAAGATACTCAAGTGTTTAACACTTAAGTTTCTTCCTTTCCATGCTCCTTGAGGTGTTTGATCTCGTACATTTCTTTTTGGAGACCTTTTGCTCAAATAAATTGCACAAGAAACATCCTCGGCCCAAAATTCTTTTGGCAGATGCTTAGCTTTCAACATACATCTAGCCATATTAAAAATTATTCTGTTCTTTCTTTCTGCAACTCCATTTTGTTGGGGCGAGTAAGGTACTGTTAGAGGGCGACAAATTCCATGAGATTGACAAAAGTTATTAAATTCTTTTGAAGTGAATTCGCCTCCTCTATCAGACCTTAATGCTTTTATATCATAGCCACTTTCTTTTTCTACAAGTGCTTTGAAATTTTTAAAGGCAACAAAAACTTCAGATTTTTGCTTCAAGAAGTATAACCAAGTCTTTCTACTGAAATCATCATCAAAGAGCAAGAAGTATTTTCTTTTACCAAAAGAAGGTGGATTGATTGGACCACACACATCATTGTGTACAAGTTGAAGTAGCTTACTTGTTCTTGATGTAGTCTCTTTTGGAAAACTCCTCCTTGCATGTTTTTCAAGAAGACAAGCTTCACACAATTGATTTGGATAGTTGATTGATGGTATCCCATCAACCATGTTATTGTCTCCCATTGATTTGAGCGCTTCAAAGTTCAAGTGCCCAAATCTCATATGCCAACACCATGAATCATCTTGCACATTAGCCTTCAAACACTTTGCATCGATAGTTTGAAGATTCAAAGGAAACAACCTATTCTTTGTCATATGAACTTTAGTAATTAAGTTGTTACTTGAATCTCTTAGCCAAACATACATATTTTCATATGAATATCATATCCTTTTTCAAGAAGTTGACCCAAACTCAAAATATCACTTTTCAATTTTGGCACATAATAAACATTAGTAATCAATTAATGATCACCATCTTTACAGGATATCAGAATCGTACCTCTCCCTTAAATTTGAGGTATCTTCAAAAGACACATTACCTTTCATGGTCTTATTTATCTCCACAAATTTATCTTTATGGCCACACATATGATTGATTCCTCCATTGTCAAGATACCATGAGTTGCAATCATCTTTATCTTCTTCTTTGAGTGTTAATAACAGTGTTGACTCATCTTCATCTTTGTTGTTTTCAACAAGATTAACTTTCTCTTCAACATTACTACAACATTCCCAAGAGTAATGTCCCATTTTATGACAGTTATAACACTCAATTTTAGATTTTTCATACCTCATTTCATATGTACCTTGATAGGCTCCACGTCCTCTGCCTCCTCATTGACCACGACCTCTGAATGAGTGGTGACCTTTATCTTCATTGTTGAAATGATTGGTATAACTTCTTCCTCTTCCACGGCCTCGCCATTGTCCATTTCCTTTGTAACTTTTCTCACCTTCAAATCCTTTGAAGGATGCATGAGTTTTAAGAAGTTTCTCTAGTGGCTCTTCTTTTCTCCTTTTCATTTTCTCTTCATGGGCTAGTAAAGAACCTTCCAATTGTTCTACCGTCATAGAGTCTAGATATTTAGACTCCTCAATAGCACACACCACATAATCAAATTTAGGTGTTAAAGAACGAAGGATCTTTTCTACCGCACGCACATCATCTATTTCCTCCCCGTATATTCTTAGTTGATTTACAACAACCATCAATCTTGAGCAGAAGTCCAAAATGTATTCGGATTTTTTCATTTTTGAAAATTCAAACTCAGCCCTTAGAGTTTGAAGTTCGATCTTCTTTACTTTATTAACTCCTTGGAGAGAATTTTGAAAAATCTCCCACGCTTCTTTTGAGGTGGTTGCATCAGCCACCTTCTCAAACATGCCATCATCCAAACATTGATGGATAAGAGTGAGAGCCTGTTGATTTTTCTTTCTTGTCTTTAACAAACCTCCTTTTCATTTGAGGGCAAAGTTTCCTCATTTGCGGGTTTTGTATACACTTTGTATACAATATCCCAAACATCTTGAGAGTCAACAATAGCTTTCATTCGTAGACACCATTTTTCATAATTTTCTCTTGTGAGACGGGGGTATTGAAAGGACGACGGACTATTATTTGTCATGGCTCTAGTACCACGTTATTAGACAAAATGATAATCACACTCAGTATAATGTCCAAACTAAATAGCAATAGGAAGAGAGTAACAACGATACCAAATATTAAAATGGGTAAATATGATACCCGAATAAGTAATACAATAGTATTGATGAAAAACTTGGTAGTGTCAAAAGACTACTACTCAACACTCTTTTATTTCTTACAACTAACAATAATATTACTTGCACACTATTTTTCTCACAAACTAAGAAGTAGTTTGTAGATTACTCTCTCTACTCTCTATTGTTTCTCTATTTTGGTGTATCTTCAAGTGTTCAATTACTACTCTATTTATAGAGTTTTTGAACACTTGTTTACACAATTAATGACATGATATGGTATCCAATTTCAACTAAAAATTGGTTGCCTAACTCTATTAAATTTATACCAAACTTTGACTACCTACTTTCACAAATGTGGCTACCAACTTTCACATTGGTTGCTACCAATTTTCACATTTGTAGCTTGTAATTTCAATAAGTAGTACAAAATTAATTGCTTCCAAGATTTATTTCCACACATGTACCATGAGACCACTATTTACACCTTGTGTTAACTGCATTAGACAACATCCTAGGTAGATACACCTGGGTTTAGATGCTTTTTATTGGTATGGGCGTGATTGTCAATTTATGCAACATCGCCCGAGCAGAGATCTGGGTGATATAGCCCAACCTATAGTTGTTGGGTGATTTTTTTCATCGATTATTTGTCCCCCAAGAATTGGACCATAGTCTGGAATGGGTTGCCATAAACATAGAGGAGGAGTATACATATAAGGCTGTTTTCGAACCCTATTTAGTTGCTAGGACTTGGAGACATCGTCATAGTACATTGATTGTTTTTACTCATGTTGAATGCATTGATAAATCATGTCTTTATTCTTTCATACATTACCCATTCATTGTTAATAAGTTTGGGGTATACCAAGAGTTATTGCTCATAGCATTTGTTATATCTACGACGCTTTTAGAATCTATTATAGATAGAAAATTTCATCAAGATTGTGTTGTGTAAATTTTCCATAATCTTACACTGGATGACCTGATTGAGTTAGATATATTTGACTTTCATGTCATCAACGTTATGGATTTGTTAGTTGCATGGTAGGCTAATGTTGATTGTAGAGATACGTTGTAAGTTTCATCTTCCAAATGAGTAGTCTTGTAATGGAAAGGTAATTCAAGGGTAGGTTTAATTCATACCTTAAGGCCCAAAATATGATTCATGGAGGTTATATCTATCATCTAATTTGACTTAGAAGCATCGAGGATAAACCGTTAACTAGCTTGTTAATTCTTATGGTTGATTTGGGGTGTATTTACGCATCCAATTACCATAAATTACATGTAACGTAGCTATATTCTAAGTATAATCCTATGAATATCAATGTGTTGTACGCATAATTGTTTTGATGAGCTAATAAATATGATAAGAAAGTTTTAAGGCTAAAAGCAACAACGAGTGACCTAAAATATGGATTAAAATGCAAAGAGAAGTATCCCAGACTCAAACGTAGTCAAAGGGACTGGTAATGGTGTTCACGATGCAAATGTACCTTCCACACAATGGACCATGGTGTCCACAATGCAAAGGTACCTTCCACAAAGGGGCGGCTGGTTTGGCTTAAAAAAATCATCCCCAATTTTAGTGGGGGCCATTTTTTAGTTAATTACGTAAGATTAAATTTTAAAAAAATATAGAACTAAGACAATAAATGCAAACGGCTTAATGAAGTGATAGTCAAATAGATATGGGTATGACTTTTCAACTTTCCAATAAAAAAATTGTGTACTTTTTTATGTACAAGTAATCTTTTTCTTTTTTACCTTATTTTTTTTGTTTTTATATATTCTATCCTCTTTTTTTTTCCTCACTTTCTCTTTTTTAATTTTATATCTCTCTCTTATTCGAGTTTAAGAATTTACTTGTTCTATTGATAATTTATATTTTATATTTGGAGAACAATATATTGCAGCAGCTTGATTCATTTTCAAAAATCAAGTCTTCATAGCTTTTGAATCCGATAATATCATTTTAATTTCTAATATTATTTTTATTTTGTATCTTATATTTATTATATTATTATTTGATATTATAAATAGTGTTTAAAATATTTGGTAGATTTTAATATGTCAACTAGAAAATATGAATCTGGTCACTCAAAACTTTAAAAAAAAAAAAAAGATCGATAACATGATAAAATCTCAAAAAGGTGTTCTTGATAAATTTTGGAAAACAATGTAAAAATTAAATCAAAAAAGGTAAGGGAATGCTCTTTAGAAGAACAAGTTACTAACTTAGTTGAAGTTGAGTTAGACAATGATATAAACCAAGAAGAAGAAGAAGAAGGAGAGGAAATTAGTGAAAAGTCGGATGTAGATTCCCAAGAAAATCAAGAACTTATACATGAATTAAATAATCATACTTCTAAAAATATCTATGATCGTAGTAAATGGAATATTATTGGTACAAAGTTAAGAGACTTACTATTTGTAGGAAAGGGACCAATTAGAATTACCGACACATGTTTTTCAAAGGATAAATTTTTAAGGCACTTTTCTACTACATATTATTTTCAAAAAAGTTGGCAAATGGAGAAGACACGAAAAAAGATGGTTAGTTTATTTTAAAGATTTGAATAAGGTACTTTGTTTTTGTTGTAAGTTAACTAATACGACCTTTAATACAAAGAATAATAAGCTTAGAACTCATGAAACAACTAACCAATATATTATTAATATGAGCTCATGAATTGATATAGAATTTAGATTACATAATAATAAAACAATCGACAAAAACATCCAAGACCAAATTAATAGAGATAGAGAACATTGGGAAAATGTGTTGTCAAGAATTATTTATGCCAAAAAAACTCTTGGAATAAATAATTGGCGTTTAGGGGGGAAATGAAAAAATCTATCAAGAAAATAACGGAAACTTCTTGAGTCTTATTGAAATGATTACAGAATTTGATCAATTATCCAAGAACATATTCGATGAATCGAACATGATGAAATTCATAATCATTATCTTGGACATAATATACAAAATGAATTAATAAATTTATTGGCAAGTGAAATTAAAAACAAAATTATTGAAAAAGTTATAGAAACAAAGTATTTCTCTATCATACTTGATTGCACGTCAGATACAAGTCATCAAGATCAAATGTATTTTATAATACGGAGTGTAGATATTTCGACAACTCCAATAAAATGTAACTGAATATTTCTTAGAATTCTTAAAAGTGGATGATACAAATGAAAAAGGCTTTTTTGAAGTCATTTTAGATGAAATAAAATGTATTGGACTTGTTATTGATAATTTCAAAGGACAATGATATGATAATGGGTCTAATATGAAGGGAAAACACCAAGGCGTGCAAAAAAGACTTATTGATATAAATCCTAGATCATTTTATACACCATGTGATTTTCATAATCTAAATTTGATACTTTGTGATATGGTTAATTCTTGTACAAAAGCTATATCATTCTTTGGAGTGGTACAACGTATATATTCACTATTTTCTTCGTCTACTAAATGGTGAAAATTCTAAAAGATAGTGTACCTAGTTTAACTCCTAAATCATTGTCATAAACATGGTGAAAAAGTTGTATTGAAAATGTTAAAGCAATAAAATTTCAAACTCCACAAATAAAAGATGCTTTATTTAAATTAGAGAAGTTAGTGATGATCCAGAAATTAAAAGTAAAGCTAATTGTTTAGCAATTTTTGAAGTTTTATTGAGTATGACTATTTGGAATGATGTATTATTTACCGTAAATTCAATTAGAAAAAGTTTACAATCAAAAGATATGCATATTGATGTCTCTATAGATCAATTAAGAGGTTTAGTTTCTTTTTTAAAAAACATATAGAGAAGAAGGATTTACAAGTGCTATGATTTCGGCTAAGAAAATAGCATTAGAGATGAATATAGAACCTGTATTTTATAAGAAACGTGTGATTTATAGAAAAAAATAATTTGATGAGAATGTTGATAATGAAACCACAAGATCTCTCGAAGAATCATTTAGAGTTGATCACTTCTTATACATAGTAGGTCAGTCCATCTTTTCACTTCAAAATAGATTTGAACAATTTGAAGTATATACAGTGGCGGAGCCAGAAATTTCTTAAAGAGTGTCCAAAAATAGCAACTTATTATGTTAAGGGTGTCCAAAACAGGTTATTTAATTATTTCGTATATCATTTTACTTGTATATATGCTATTTTTGCTCCGACGAATTGGACACCCATGACACTACGTGGCTACGCCACTGAGTATGTATGAAAATATTTTTTGTTTTCTATTTAGTGGAGAAAATTGAGATCATTAGATAAGGAGAACTTAAAAAAAAAATATTGTCTTAATCTTGAATGTTCCTTAAAACAAATACTCACCTCGATATTGACGGTTTAGACTTATTTTTAGAATTAAACGTGCTAAGAAAAATCATAAAAGTAGAAAACAATACTATAATTGAGATATTCAATCGAATAAAAATACTTGATTCTTTTTCAAATGCTTACATTGCTTATAGAATAATGTTAACAATTCCTATAACAGTCGCCTCAGCAGAAAGAAGTTTTTCAAAATTAAAAATAATAAAATCTTATTTAAGATCGACAATGGCTCAAGAAAGATTAAGTGGTTTGGCTATACTCTCGATTGAAAAAGAATTATTAGAAGAGATTGACTACACAAAAATTATTAACAACTTTACATCTCAAAAAGCTAGAAAAATACATTTAAAATAAAAACATTTAGAATTTTTTTTTGAGACCTCTATTTGATTTTGACCTTAGGCGACCAACAAATTTGAGCCGCCCTTGCTTCCACACAATGGACCACGTGTTGCACCTATCGAAAAGTGAGATTCCAAAATCTAATACTTATGTGATGCACGGATAAGAAATTAGGAGTCCAAGATGGACCTAGTTTTGCAACCCCCTCCCCAGGATCACGTAACCGGCCTCGCATAATGATCCTCTATTTTTTTGGACCTAGGTTGATCAAGTCAAATCAGAGTGCGATCAACATTAGGATTTTTACCTTACTATCATGAATATGTTTAGTATGATGACATTTTTAGGGTTATCAATTATCATTAGGGATTACCATTAGTCATAGAATTTAAGAATTATTACTTGCCTAGATTTTTCGACATTCTTAGATTTTTAGGATTGATTATTGTTTCTTAGAAGATATTGTAGAATGAATAAGATACTCTTAATAGAGATGCATTAATTAAAGGGTTTATTTACTTTCTTTTATATTTATGTTCTTTAGTTGTTCAAATTCCTTTAGTAATTATTTCCATCAACTCATAACTAGGGTTATGAAACTTAGAGTAGAAATGCCGATGGTAGATTATTTACATTAAAATCTTCTCATGAAGAGATGATCGTTGTATATTAAGGTTTGTTCATGTCTTTCAAAAGAATTTAAAATTAAGAAAATGAATTATTAACAAGGATTGAGAGTTACCAACCTCCATTTAATAGATTGAACTAGATATATGATAGCTAACATAAGACACGCTATGGATGAACAAATTAATTAAACTCCCAGGTGGCATTGTGCCCTTAGGGTGATACTCTGGTAATTGGTTGAGATGCTTTCAATTTTGAATAATGAACACACCTGAAGTATTTGGTAGTAACTTATTTGCTTGAATTCATATCTCCTAGAATTATAACCCAAGTTCATCTTTCATTTCTTGATTGCAAACTCATTAGTTAATCAGTTAATAATTCTCCATTTAAAACCACAAACTCCAATAGTAGTTGCTAATTTATATTTCAATAATAGATTATAAAGATCTTTCACCACTCTCTTTATGAAATTTGACCTCGACCTTGTTGTATTATCCTTCGGATTTTGTCTATCTCAATATTATGGGTTCTCTCCGGATTTTTCATTTTTTAGCTTTCACATACGTGTTTTAGTTTTCTGTTGATTTTGCTGATTTTAGTATCATTCCTTGCCACGAGGTTAGCTTAGAGACACTTGTGGCTTTAAGCACCCTGTCACGTCTAGGGATAGTTTCGAGGCGTGACATAAACACGCATATGACCACCGTGTAGATGGATCTATTGATATCATATGGTATTTAAATGATCCACATGAAGGGTGAATTGACTCATATATCTCCTTGTATATGTTTCAAAAATATAGGGGACTCAATCTTAACTAGAGTTGTCGATGGTCTAATAACCAACTTTCTTTGAGAACGAACAACCAAGAGAATATTCTTGTTTTATTTCTACAATATATTTTTATGTGAACTCTCAATAATTTTGCATATCATATTAAAATCAAAATCAAAATCAAAATCAAGATGACCCAATTGGTCATGATGCCAAATGATAAAATGATTAGGATCCTTAAATACTTTTGTTTACTGGCATGATGGATTCACTTAGTATGTTATACTTGCAAAAGGCGGAGCCACTTGGTACAATGAACCCTTTTGACCAGAAATTATACTATTTCGACATGGTAAAGATTAATTATTTATGTATATATAGTAGATTGAAACCCCCTTCGTTTTACTGTGTGTCTAGTATACGAATTTTGAACCCCTATAATTGAAAATCTTGCCCCCCACCAAATATTGGAGGTGCAATTTAAGAAAGTATAGGTATTTCATGCACATATTTTTTCCTCATCTTTATTGTAGTAATATAAAGATATTCAATCTTTCCATCATTGTCAGTCTCAACATGAAAGCTATTTGGCGAATAACCATGAAAGTTAACAAATTTCTCTGAGACTATTTTAAGTCTGTTTTGCTATTAACAAGTTTCTTTAATAGTCAATATCATTTCCTGAACTACTAGTAAGACTATTTTATTTTTAGAGTCCTCAATTAATTTTGCAATTAACATTAGTCTTTTTCATAAAACGTTAGTTTTTTTCATAATCAAATCAGAGAAATATTTTTTTCTCTTAGAATAGTAGTATTAACAACATACTTAATTTCCCTAATAGAAAATGATCAAAGTTTAATTTAATCTCCAAAGAAGTTTTCAATTTTCAAATGAGTAATATTATCGAGGCCGTTAAAATCATAATCTTTCGAAGTTAAATTAACTTTAATTATCATCATGTTTTTGTGAAAGTCCTACCTCAATATTTTTTTATAAGTCAAGTGTGACCCCCCCCCCCCTCCGAGCTTAATGACCCATTTGGTTGTTTTGAATACTAGAGCTTGTTATTTCATAAAAGACTTCTCAATAGATTCTAAGTTATTTTGAACTATTTATAACTTTATTATTACTTTAGTGGGATAATTTTAATAATTTATTAGTTAGTAGTTGAAGAAAATAACATTAAAAGTAAAAGGGGTTACTTTTACCATTTATATAATTAGTCTTTCAAATAATTAGGGTAGATAAATAATGTGTAGAAGAAAAGAAAAGAGGGGAAGAGGAGAACAAAGAGAGGACGGCTGGAACAAAAACTGAATGGAAAACAACTGCCTTCAGGTAAATCTTCAATTAGCCGCAATGTTTTTCTATGCATATTAAATGTTGGGTGGGAGATTATATATGTCATTACATATACTACTTAATGTCATGTTATGGTAGAAGGAATATTAACAAAAATCAAAGTCTAAGTGGATAATTAATGATAAGAAATCACTGGAAAATTATGGGTTGGTATAAGTGTATTAGTTAGTGAATACAGTGATTTATTACTTTCTGTAGTCGAAGCTAAATAGGATTTTTCTATATAGTAACATTATAATTTAATTCATATATTGATCGATGTTTTAATTAATATATATATTAAATGAGGAAGAAGAGAAAAGGGGATATTTGCAAGTTATTCTTACGTGGAGGGTATATGTTGCTGTAACATTTACATGCAATCATTGGTAATGATTAAATGATTGAGGCATCAATAGGTATGTCGAAAAATTTGTTTCTGTGTTATATGCTTATGATTTTGGTGGGTTAAATTTGTGTTGTAGTTGTCTAGTGTAAGCATAGTAAGGATAATTATAACAATAACAATATTAATAATAATAATAATAATAATAATAAAATGACCGGATGGTTCATAGATCATGGATAATAGGCATGAGGTTTCATCTTCTTCTCTTTGACATACTGATGTACATGATCATATGACTTGGGCTGTAACTTTTTGGATAGTTATCATAATATTACCTAAGTTTTGATATATTGAGATAGATAACTAAAATAAATGTATTATGTAATATTAATATCATTAGATTAGGTTACTTGGTGGAATATAGACTTAACTCTAGGTTTAAAATTTTAACATGTATGAGACTTGATAAATTAGTTGGTATCAAAGTTTAGGAACTTGAACGGTAGACTGGGTGAGTTTTGGGTCTAGGCTCGATACATATGTAATATGAGTGTAGTTTGTAGGACTCGTTAACTTACAATTATGCATATTATTTGATAGTTGGAAAGGTTCAGAAGCATTAATAATTAATAAAGGAAAAAATATGGAGAAGTAGCTTTGCTTGACTTCGTTCTTCGGTGGAGGTAGGTTATGGTTTAGTGTATTGACAGTCACCTCATGAATAGTGATGATATGCATGAATGATATTGTGAAGTTTCTATGTACTTGATTGTGGGGTGTGTGACTTGGTTGGTGTATTATGTGCTTTATCTGAATTCCTGAGAATGCTGAAATATATATTCTTGGAATCCTCCTATCGAAGTGATGCCTTGAATAACGAAGCTTGATGTATATATCAATAAATGTGAAAGTGGTGAAAAAATGATAATTAATGATATTATTGGATCAGAGTGTCAAGTTTGCCACGGTATACTTGGTCGGCGTGTCACGTTCCAAAACGGGTATAATGGATCGAAATGTAAACGTTTTTCTAACACCGGTCTAATTTGTTCGGAGGTCACTTTCAAAACACGTATAATTGATCGGACGGTCCACGTTTCCAAACACGGTATAATTGGATCGGGAGTGTACGTTTTAACACGATATAATTTGTTCAGAGTGTCACTTTCCACACGGTATATTGGGATCGGAGGTCTGTTACGACACAGTAACATTAAAGGAAAAGGGATATCTGATTAATTTAGTTCTCAATCTCACAAGAAACTCATTTCTAACCGAAGTGGTGTGGAGGCATGAGTTCCTCGTGTGTGGGCTTGTATTGATGAGTGATTCTTACGTGCGTCAGTTGGACACTTGTTATGTTGTTTGTGCTTCTCACCTATTTAAGTATATAGTTTCTTTTATTCTATTATTCTTTGGATTTTTATGTAAGTTAGGTAAAATTGTTTGGTTCACCACTAGGAGGGTTAAGGTGGGTCACTCACGACACGTTTTGGGTCGTTGAAAAACGTTTGGTTATAAGAGGTTAGGTTCGGGATCTAATCACACCAAGGACAATTCTATTAGAATCTTGCGGAACGTTAAGAGGAGCCTGTACTTTTCATCGAAGAAGTTATAGGACTTCGGGAAAACTCTTTCTTCTTCTTTCGAGCCATACTTGAATTCCGAATTGGTATATGAGTGACACAAATTGGTATGTGACCTTTCTTCACTCTATTCAAAATATAAAACACTACTAGGAGTATTAGAAAGAAGCTGAAATAACGACAGATAGAAGAAAAAAAATGTTGTCCTTACAAATAGAGTATATTTTCGCGACTGCAAAAATGTAGGTGTGTAGTATATTGTGGAGTGTCGGATTAGTAAAGGGACACTTACTATTATTATAGAGTGAGGGTAATCAGAGAAAGTCATCGCTTCTTACTTGCTATAAGTACGATGCATTTTTATTTTTGTTACTTGGAATTGATCTAAGGAAGTTAATACCAAATTGTTTGACTAGAGAGTAAACAAATTCGAGAAAAGTTTTGAAATTATTCAATAGTAGAACATATGTGGGAGCTATTTGGGTAAGATTTATGGATAGGTCTGATGGTTCTAGTGAGAGGTATCTACAAGGACTTTCCGGCGTGAATACTAGGGTTATGTGGAAATGGGTACGAGATTGGCTACTCAAGTAAGGAATTAATTACTAAAGGAGTTAACGAGGTTGTATGGGCATGGTCAGATAAATAGAATTTAGTGTTGCATGCCCTATGAGAAGACCACTAGTTTATTACTACAGGAACTTAGATTGAGCATTATTTTCAAGAAGATTTTAGTGGTGGATCTTTGTACCAATATTAATAATTAAGTCTGTAAAACATGTATTGCAGGTTCTGAATGGATGACGATTTTATATAGTTTCAAACGGTATGCTTATTAATACTTAAAATGACAAAACTCATAGGGAAGAAAGACAGAAAAATCATTATTGAGTATTCTTGGGTGAACTTAATTGAAGATTTTAGAAAAGAAAAATGCTTATAAAATTGAGTTAGTCTTAAATTTGATTGGGATACCTGAGGTATGGGTCATGTCAAGGAAAAACGTTTCAATTTGATGATGAAAAAGGTCTAGTAAGCATGATGGAAGGTAAAAAAAAGAGGCAAGTGAATATGCACCTTTATGATTTATGTTTGGGTATTGTCTAAAAATTTATTCATTTAGAATCAGTTTAGTGGCAAACAAAGTCTTGAAAGTGTTTCAGCCGGTTATGATATCGAATTTAATCTTTGATTAAGAGTTGGGACACTAGGCCTAATCCTACTTGAAAAGGGATTGAAATTATTCTCTTTATTTGGCTTTCAATTTTATTAGGAAAAGAATTTGATTTGTAATCCTATTTGTAGATGATTTTGACTTTGTAAGGAAAAACACAATTGTATAAATAGAGGATGGTCTTAAGAGAAAAATTAAACTACTCATTAGTATTCTCCTTGAAAGAAGTCAGAACATAAGAGAGGTTTTGAGAGAGCTTTCAACCAGAGAGAAGAGAGAAGAAAAAGATTTATTTTGCTGCATAATTTTCTCCACCCAACAATCTTTAGATCGTGTTTCTGAATTAACTAATCGTTGGATCAAGCTAAAAGTTGAAATACGTGTTCTTGACATCTTAATGGTTGATTTGAACGGAGTGGACGCTTGGATTCAGACGTCTGCAGATATTTTTATCCGAAAACAGCTTGCAGTGGGTGGTGCTTGCATAATTTGTTGGAGGCATTGTATTTGGAGTATGTATTAGAGGTGTGTATAATATTTAATAAGAGGTTATTAAATTTATGAACAATGGAGGCGATTAGAGTTTTGTTAAGGATTATACGGATTGGTGATGGATCATGATTGAGAGGAAATGTTATAATAAGGATTGTTGGTTAAACGAGTTTTGTACGGTACTAACGATGTTGCACGCATTACATGTTTGTGGTTGCTAAAGAATGTTTGTTTTAGGAATGTTGGGACGCCGCTTGATATTGAATTAAAAGAGATTATAGTCATAATTAAACAAAATAAAACAAAAAATTGTGGCAATATAATTGTTTTAGATCAGCAAGGTTGAGACCAAGGAAATTTTCTTAAGTGCAAGGGATAGTAGTATATTTGGAGGTCCTGATCAGGTTCTGAGAAGTGGTGTCATATATTTTAATATGGTCATGATTTGTGTCACATGTTATCGAATGGTGTTTTAAAAACATTGAAGAAGACGTAAGAAAGGAAGGGGTGTAGTAATTACGCTTGGTCACAAACCCGCGTTGTGTAAATGATAAGTCTCTTGTGATTTTGAGTTTATTAAATAACTGACGTTGAAAACACTTTAGCGCAGAATATAATCAATATACAGATCAATGAAGAGAACGATTCAACAGTAAGTCAAGAATATGTAAAGTTGAAAATCCTCAAGGTACAGTCATGTTGATAGATAAGGAAATTGGTTTACACTGTTAGATTTACAATTCAATATTTCATTTGAATATACTTTGGTGGTGGTATGTTTTTTTAAAGGTTAGAATTTGTGAGGTAAAATAAACTAAAAAACTATATTGTCTACATATATTAACTTATGGACGGATTATTGCATGTTTTGGTTAGAATATAAGGTAAAATGTATGCGTTTTGGTACAAGGATGAAGCTCGGGTAAGGGAGCTTAGCGAAATTAACAAGCGTCGGAAGATTAAAGGATCGAGATATATTAGAATGTGCGATGCTTAATTAGACATATGATGGGAAAATAGAGGTTATGAGCTTTAGAACACTACAAAACCTCAATATGAGTGACCAGAATTTTTGTAAGGTGACATTGAGGTTGTGATGGTTAGAATGTTATCTAAAGCATTGGTAGTGAGGTTGACCCCTCTGATGATTTAATTATTTTATATCGATAGAAAGGTACCATTAAATTTTAAATTAGTGTTATTATCCTTGTATATGAATCGTATTTGTCATGAAATGCTTAAATAGAAAGAAAGATAGCTATTGGTTTAATATATAATTGATAAAAATACTTTGATAGTAATGATGGTTTGGGAGTAAGATAGATGATCGATGTGGCTATGATGTTTTGTTAGTACTAAGAGTGTTGACTTCAGTGGATGTGGGGCTTGATAAACCAAGTGTATATGCAATTATAATAGGACTAAAGTTGTTTTGATTCTGGGGATTGCTAGAAAATAAAGAGATAGGGGAGTAGTTGAGTGAAAAATTTTATTTATGGACACTAGGTTCGGTAGTGACAAGTCTATTTCGCTTTGTTATTTTCTGTATGCATAGTAAGTGTTGTCTGATGTGTAAGCGAAGTATTGAGGGGTGTCTACATGTACCACTTTGCTTATGAGAATTTAGAGGAAAGTTACCATGAAAATTTATAGTTTTTCGATAGACTTAAAATCTATCTCATCATCGGTATTATGTTGTAACCATGTGTGACGGCATGTAAGGACCACTGTAGCGTTGTCATTCTTAAGATTTGTTTATAATAGCTACTAATCTAGCATTTTGACAATGTTGTTAGAGGTTATGTATGCTTGGGTGTGTCGCTCGATGGGTGATTACTTCATCATTTTCTTTTTTGTGTTAGATAAGTTTGGTTCGCACTTGATGAGTACTTGATGTCTAAAGTTAAAATTTTTATAACTTAAGATCGTGAAAAGTTTATGTGTGAGAAGGAAATATAATAAGAATGGTTTTGTGTATTATGAGTGGGTTGATTTAGGTTCATATGATTGGAATATTAACTATTGCTTCAAACATTTTTATTCATGGTTATGTTAGATAATATGGTTCATGATGTGTGTCAAGTCTAGTTGGAGAATGACTTAGTTGAACAGTCCACTGATAATATGTTTGTTGTAGTGAGATCATAGAACAACCAATTATCACTCATTGCGACATTGTATGGGAGGAGGTGTAGGTCTCCCCCCCACTTGGTTGATTTGATACTTTGATATGAGACCGTAATACTGATTATTGTGGAAGAATTGTGCGGACCACTATCCTTCTTACCCTCACCTTATTTTTGATCGTGGCGAGTACCAGCGAATGAGTAAATTGGTATCTAACGACTGACCCATTGATTATTTTAACTACTATGCTTGTTATTTCATAAAAAACTTCTAGATAGTTTCTGATAAGGTTCTAAGTCATTTTGGAAACATTTAAACTTTATTATGACATTATGGGCTAGTTTATAATTTATAGTAGTGGGTGAGAAATAAAGAAAACTAACATAAAAGTAATAGGCGGTTACTTTTACAATTCTATCATAGTCTTCAACTAATTAGGGTAATAAATAATTTGCAGAAGAGAAAGACAAGGAAAGGGAGCAGAGGCGACTCAAAGAGAGGACGGCGTGGAAACACAAACTGACATGGAACCACAAGCTTCAGGTGAAATCCAATTAGCTGCAATGTTTTTTTTATGCATATTAAAGGGGGGTGGGAGATTAATATATATCATTACATATTATACTTAAGGAACAATGTTAGTTTTGGGTAGAAGGAAATTATTAAACCAAAATTCCACAAATCTACTGGATACTTAATGTTAAGAAAATCACCTGAAAAATATGGCTGGTTATAAGTGTATTAGTTAGTGAATACAATGATTTATTACTTTCTGTAGTCGAAAGCTACATTAAAGATGTTTTTCTATATAGGAAAATTTTATAATTTAATATCTTGCTCAATTGTATGTTTTAATTCATATCTCTATTAAATGCGGGCAGAAGGGAAGAAAACAATGCTATTGGCAAGGGTCTATCTAGTGGAGGCTAGGGTTGCTGTAACATTTACTTGCAATCATTGGTTAATGATGAAAGGATTGCGGCACTCAATGGGGTCTATTGGCCAATTGATTATGTGTTTGGTAGTATGCTTTACGATTTGTGGGGGTTAATTTTGTTGGTAAGTGTTAGGTAACCATAGTAAGGATAATAATAATAATAATAATAACAAATAATAATAATAATGAATAATTCATCTGACCGGATGGTGGATAGATCATGGATGATTCGGCAGGAGGTTTTATCTTCTCCTGCTTTGACATAATGATGTTACTGATCCTTATGGACTTGGGCTGTAATTTTGAATAATGATCATATTATGAAACAAGGTTTTGATATATTGAGATAGATAAACTTACACAAATGATTATTACTATTAATATCTATTAGATAGGTTACTTGGAGGATATAGACATAAAACACCTAGGCTTGAAATTTTGACATGTAGAGACTTGCTAATTAGTTGGTTCCAAGTTAGATTGTATGACTATAGAAAAATTGGGTGAGTTTGGGCTAGGCTAGATACATATAGTAATGATGATGTTTGTGTTAGACTCGTTTACTTACAAATTATGCATAGCTATTTGATAGATGGAAAGGTTTCATAAGCATTGATGAAAGGAAAAAACATTGGAGAAGTAGCTGCTGACTTCGGTTTTTTCGATGGAGGTAGTTATGGTTTAGCTATTTGACAGTAAACTGGAATAGTGGATTTATATGATTGGAATGATATGTGAAGTTTTTGTATGTACTTGGTTTTTTCTTGTGACTTGGTTGGTATAGTGAGTGATCTTGAAATTCCGAGATCGGGAACTTTATATTTCTTGAATCCTCCTTATCGAAGTTATGCCTGGACTAAAGAAGGCTCTTGATAAATATTATCCAATGAAGTGAAAGTGGTATAACAAATGATAAATTAAGAGATATTATTGGATCGGAGTGTTCACTTGCGACACGGTATAATTAGATCGAAGTGTCACGGTTACGACACGTAAATTACAGGAAAAAGTATATTGAATTATTTACTGTACGCAATCCTCAAAGAAATCATTTCAACGACCGTGATGTGGAGGCATGAGAAGCCTCGTGTGTTTTTTCGGGTTTTTTTTGATATTGTGATGAATACTACTTGCGTTAGTGTCACTTGTTCAGGTTGTTGTTGCTTTCACTATTAAGTACTATAGTTGATCTTTATATATTATTCTTGTATATTGTTACTCATTTTGGGGTGCCTGTATAAGTTACTCAGGACATGTGCCCCGTGTACTGAGTTATACTGTGTTCTCTGCTTTCTTTTATTGAATGTGAGGAGTGTAATTACTTAAGATTTCTCGCTTTACTGGATCCTGCCATATCAGGTCTCAGTATGAATATTCATTTCAAGCTAGTGGTGGATTCTCTCGGTCATGACATGTTGTCCTTAATTTCGGGGCACATTACCATTTTTCTTTCTTTAGGGTATTGATATTCTTAGACTAGTATTGGAAGGATTAGATGTCGTTTGATTGTGACTTTTACGGTTTTGGAAATGCTATTTAGTACAATTTTAGTTTCGCGTAGGTTTTATTGTTGTAAGTTAGGTTAAATTGGTTGGTTCGCCCATTTAGGAGGTTAAGTGTGGGTGCCACTCACGGCTCGTTTTGAGCCGTGGCACGAGCATTAGAAGAAGAGACACCATTTTTTTTTTATTTTAAATGATTTTTTATAAAGTCTAGTAAAATGTTCATTCTTTCAATAACCTTCCATGCCACAATAATAACAATTATCTCTTGAAGGATTGTTTTGAGAACTCATATTGTTCTTCCTTGGTGATAGCCACCAAGATGAGTATAAAAATCTCACAATTTGTGCAAAATATTAAAACCTCTTCAATAGATTAGTATTTTGTTTAAATGGGCAAATCATAATTCATAAATCAGGAATGTAAATATTCAAAGGCACCATATTGATAAATTACGCATCTCCCTATTCCTTTTGTAAATAAATAATTGTGATTACAAGTTATTACGAATTTTTAAATACATATAATTATACAAAAATCCACTAATTAACAAAAGTAGTAACTAGCTATTCTTTGATATATCTTTCCTCATGTATGAACAATAATTTCACGTCAAGAGTAAATTTCTTTTGTAAAATTTAAAATGGTAAATATTTTTTTTACAAAATATGAATCTGCGGATTTAGGATTACACTTTTAAAAAATAAAATCACAATCACATATAAAATTTTTGAAATTCTACTTTTTGTATATTTAAATTTAAATCATCATTTGAAATGAAATTTTTGTACAAATTTTATCTATAAACCCAATGTATCATCAAAGGGAAATTTTACATCCCAAAAGCCAACAAAGCCAAAACATGTTGATAGTTTACCCAAAAAAAATCTTACAAGGAACGAGAAGTTAAAGTTTCTCATAGTTGAGCCAGTTTGCGAAATTATTGCAAGTGGGAACAATATATTGTATTATTAGTTCACACATTGATAGTAAGGGAAATTCTCAAATAATCATTCAACTCCATGACATTGACTATCAAAGTTATTTATTTATTTTTATAAAATAACGTCACTTAATTTATATCATACTTTTCACAAAGTAATTCTTCTCAACAAAACTAGAGGATGGCAAGCCCGCACAAGCACGGGCCTCATGAAAAATGATTTAGTAATATAAAAAAAAGAAAAATTATATATAATAGCAAATTAATAACCTAAAATAAATGTAGTAACTAAGGTTTGATTTATGTGCTTCTATACACCAAAACGGTTTGCAAAAAAAGTGTTCAGCAGCCTCTCTTCCAAATCTGGTAGCCCACTCTCCTCCGGATCTCTCACTCGCTCCTCCACTTTTATACAACACAGGGTATTAAAAAATCTGTTTATAAACTGTAAAACGCATGAGAAATTGGATAAAATATCTATTATTTTGGTTCCCCTTTCAGATCTCGCTCGCACCCGCCTTTCTCCACTTATACAAACAGAAGCTGAATGTATTAAAAGTTGCGCTTAGTTTGTATAGCGTGATGATAAATGGTATATTACACATGAAGACATCTATTTTCGTTCTATAAATTATAATTATACCAATAAAAATACCTCCTGTTCCAGTTGTTTTTGTCTTTCTCTTTTCTCCGTTTTTATACAATTTGTCAATTGTATCTACTTTCTATCTTTCTGTTTTATAAATTCGATTCAATTGTATTATCCTTGTCAAGTCTATTTTGCTCTTTCGCCTTTCTATTGTTATTACAAATTCAAATTGTATATAATCATTATATAAACTTATAATTAATACCAATTCGTGTATACACTTCTATTTATAAGTTCTTTGCCAAGTGTCTTTATCTTTATGGCTTTTACACGTCGTTTTATACAATTGCTTCAGCTGTATATGTTATATCGAATATACAGTTTCCACGGCTTGTATGGAGCGCCAATTATGCAAACTTTGCAATAAACATATAAATATTAATTTTTTATTTTGTCTATAGTGATGAAAGTTGCTCTAAAAACAATGATAATTAAATTAATTAAAATTAAAATCTGTTGAGGGTATGATTTAATAATTAAATACTATTCGTAAAAGTATAATTCAATTGATTATCATATTTTTCACACAGTAATTCTTCTCAACAAAACTAGAGGATGGCAAGCCCACGCAAGCACGGGCTCATGGAAAATGATTTAGTAATAAAAACAATTATAATTAGATTAATTTAATTAAAATTTGTTGAGTTATGATCTAATTAATTTAAATAATATTAAACAATAGGATTGCTTACAGTTATAATTTGAGTAGGCCAATAACTGTATGTTCGATTTCTTTCATGAAGGGTTCAAATTTTGATAGTTAATATGAAGAAAGTTTTTTTCATGTTTCATTCTTAATATTAATTACTTATTCCTTAATTTTTCAAGACTTAACAATAAACACTAATTATTAGAAATAGTGTGGTAATTAAATAGTCATGCTAATTATTATTTTCTTAATAAATTTGTCAAATTCAAGTATGATAAATAAAAATAAAAATTATTAATAAAATTAAAATTAAATTAGTAAAAGTATTAGTTGTTTTATGTACTTTAAAGTAAAAAAATTATAACAACAAATATGAAAGAATCGGAACAAATGTATAATGTATGTGCGAGTAAATATTGTAGATATCTAAATATTATTGCAGTAGAATAAACAAAAAAAATACTAAATACTAATCATGAAATGAAAAAATACCACCTAAAAATAAAAAATAATACCAAGCACAAAAATATTAATAATCAATCATGAAATAAAAAAATATCACCTAAAAATAAAAAATAATACCAAACACACGTGTTAATACAAGAAAGTTAACTCACTCTTCTATAATGTTAAATCCTTCACCCGAAAGATGATTTTAATTGCATATACTCCAAACTTATTACATAATTACTCATCTCTCCTCCTCATGGCTCATTTTTTCTCTCGCTCTCTCCTTTTCTTGTCTCTCCCTTCTTTCTGCTTTCTCTACCTCGTATACTGTATCTATGCACGAATACATTAACAAATGTATTAGTGTATTTTTTTTCTCTACTGTATGTATATTTTGATATCAAGTACATGCATTTATATACCGGTTCACTAAATATTTATATCAGATACAACTGATGAAATTGATAGGGAATGCAAATACATAATGAAAGAAGAGAGAGGCGAGCAAGAGAGTCCATCTGTCCACTTATATACATGTAAATCACACTAAATACATGCATCTGGGATATTGTATATAAGTGGACCCACGTGTTGCCTTGAGGGTGCACGTGCACCCAATAACTTTGAAAAATTATGTATATGTATATCTACACCTTGAGATAGACATATATTTTATTAGGCATCCAAAGAAAATAAAGTCAATTTGGCTTACTGGTTTAGAGATGATGTTATTGTGTTTGAATCCCATTCGCATTTCTTTCTTTTTTTTTAGCGGTGAAGCTTAAAAATATCGAATAAAATATCGAGATGACTAATTTCGAACTTGCAACCTCATGGTAAAATTGAGATTTAGAATCACCACTCCACAAAGTAAACTTTATTTAAAATATAAATTACTTAACTACACACCATTCATTATCATACTTTCTTATTTTCCCTATCATTCAAAAAATAAAAAAAATCTCTTCTTTTGTTCTATCATTTCCTTTTCCGAATACATTAATTTGAAATCTAATACCCATGACTTTCCTTCTTTTTTTCACACAACAAATATCTCCACTGCTACCTCCATCAAATTCTTTAATTTCAAATCTTTTCTCTTTTCAATTAATGATTTCAAATCATTCAAGAGGTAGAACTATTTTCATCCTTTCAATTTTCGATTTCTTTAAGTTAATTTTTTTTTAAAAAATCATCTTAAAAAATTATTGAATCTGTTACTCCAGGTCTCTTACAGAAACATCAATGTACTTAATAACTTGATTGTTGATTTATTCACATACATACTTGACAACTTAGTTGTAGTTAGTTATTAATTCATTCATGTTGTTTTAGTACAATTTGTCGACAAATTTAATTCAAAAAATTTGACAATTTTTTGAAATAAAGGGAAGATTTTTTTTAAATTTTTTTTTCAATATTATTAGTATTATTCAATCTACATTATTATTTTAGAAAGAATAAATGTATCATGAGGTGAATATCATCTTGAGACAGAAGTAAAAAAGTGGATACTAGACAACACCAACAGGACTTTCAATATCTTTCATTATCATATTTCTTTACCCTGAAGTTAAAGTTATAAATAGTAATGTATCATGCACAATTTTATGCATAAATACATAAAAGTTGATAATATTATTGTATCAAGTACATTATTATCAACTATACATTTATAAATATACTTTATTTCAGCTTACATACACACTTCTTTCACATCCTTATTGTATCAAAATGATACATTATATAAAGAGTGTATATTATCCAACGTGAAAGTCTTACTTCAATTGCTATTTATCTGTAAAGTCAAACAAACGTATCTTCGTTCCAAGAATCAAGACCTAAATAATATATCAGATGATACAACAACATGTTACTATTAAAAAAATTAGTAGTGCATTCCATAAAATAGTTATTTTTATGTATCTATCACAAACAATCAAACAACTAATTTCCTTCTTTGTTAATTTGTGTTTCATGAGTTTCCATTATGAACTTTTGGAGTTTGCCACCTCAATTTTGTCATCTTTGGAAGATGACCCTTTTGTTGTTGATTTAGCTCAATATCTTCTGTGGGTTCTTGTCGGCAAACCTTGGAAACCGCTACGGAACGGTTGCTAAGAAAAATGAGAGAAGAAAATTTTCAATTTTTATTTGATTGACTCTATTAAAAGTGAGGGAGATGAAATCAATAGATTTAGCGTTGACTTTGGGCAACTCCATTCGCATACAACAAATTCGATTATCAGGGACAAAAATAATTTTTTGTCATTCATTAAATCCTATTCGTCACTAAAAATCTTGTGTGACAAAAAAATAATTCGTCATCAGTCGTCACTAAATATGTGTCTCTCATGTATACAAAGACGATTTGGTGCCTTCGTCGCTAAAAGTATTATATTAATACAAAAGAAAAGTCGTCCCCAAATGGCTAAACATTTGTGAGAATTTATTTGTTGAAATTATATGTTTTGTAGTGGAATAGTATGCTTGTTACTAAAAAGGTTTTATTACTACCGCATATATATGGCGTAATGATTATTTTAATCAGGACAAAATCAATTGTCTCTCAAAGTATATGTATTCCTAGTTAAACATAAATCTAATTTCATCACTTACGGATATATTTTATATAAAAAGATATTTTTATTCTTAAATGTTTATATGATAAATTAATGTATCATTATAAAAAGAGTTTATAATATACACATCATTACTGTGGATATCTCCTATCTCATTTTTTTTCAAACTTGGCCAGGAGCTCGCACATTATCATGCCTTGGAGGAAATCAAACTCACCAACCTTAAGGTTGGAAGAGGGAAGAGTGTTTACTCAGACCAATCTCTCGTTGCGTTCATTTTGTTTTATTTTATACTTCAATAATCTTTCAAAATTAACTTGGTAGAAACAAGACACAATATTCTTAATGATTCTTATAGCATACACAAATGAATCGAAATTTACCAGCCACAATTCATTTAATGTTAGATTAGATTTTTGACATACGTGTATTTTTGAAATACCTATAAATATATCAGTACCGCATGTTGTCATTTTATTTATTTATTTTTGTAAATTTTAAAACTTATCAGTACAATAATAAATTATTTAGACTTAACTTGATTTTATTAAAAACAAAATGAGTAAATCGATTCAAGTTGAAATCGTTACCAATAACTAAAGTACTTCATTATAATAATTTGAAATCCTCCGTTGTAGTTCATTTCTTTGGTTTTTGTTTGGCTTCTATTTTAGGTATTTCAATTTACCCTGATGGGAAAAGTTAATAGAAATCATGAAATATATTACACTTAACACAGTCTAGAGTTTTATTAAATTGATGTTATCTCTGTATAGTACTCACACATGCATTGTGAAATTACTATTAAATATAACATATTTTATAGACAGAAACAAATAGAGGCGTAATCTATGTAGTTTACCAATCACAAATCACTGACAGGGGATCGCACAAAGAGTGACAAATATTTAATTGATCGTGCTTATCAATGAAAGTGTATCAATAAAAAAATAAAAAGTGCTTAAACAAACCAAATTATTAGTGATCTAGTGGTAGAACCATTGCCCAATCACAAATACTTATGACCCAAAATTGTATTGTTCAATGTGCATTCTAATTGCGTTTCCAATCTTAAAAAAAATGAGTATGGGAAATTTTTTGTTTTTACAAAATCTCATTCCATTTGGTTTTAATATTGACGTCAATTAACGAATGGACTCTGTTCTACTTCTTTGACGAACTGTGTAATTTTTTTTTTGGAAGTTGACACGTTAATATGATAATTGTAGCCAAAAAAAAATGTATTTTCTAGAATCTTTTCGTGCAATAGTTCACTATTCCTACATTTAAGTCGTGCTATGAACACTCTTACATAGTTTGTTGGATAATTTTTGGTTGTCACAAAATCATATATTATTAGAGGACATAAAAGATTGTCACCAATTATTTATATTTTAGTGACGAAAATAAATGTCATAAATTAAATGATAATTTTTCATAGATAAAAATTATAATACTTTACTACGACTCTAAATTTTGTCAGTTATTAAATGAAATATATGTTTTTGGATGAAATTACAGACAAAAAAATATTTTGTCATGCATTAGGCTACATTATAAGTAACGAAATAATGTGTCAAATATACTTTTTAAATTGTGCACTAAATACTTAACAAATGACGCCAAATAATTTTGTTGGTGGGGAAACTTTAGTGGACAAAAAATTGCTAGGAGTTTTTATGTTTCGTCCCTAAAAGAGGTGTCTCAATATTTTAAAGCATGGGAAAAGTAAATTTTGTCCTAAAGCGAAAAAAATAATTAGTACGAATTGATGTCGTAGCTAATAAAATTCGTTAGCTAGATTATATTGTTGTAGTATTCAATTTACTTTTTTTTCTTTAAAAGTGTAACTGGTTTTGTTTTAATTCAATTCAATATTTATTTCCCTTTAACAGTGTAACTGATTTTTTTTAATGTATTGGATTTGATATATCCGGCTTCTGCTATGTATTCGAATATCACTAATTTTGAGGGATTTTTGTAAATTAAAAATAAGTAGGGATAAAATGTAATTTAGATCCTTACACTATGAGATTTATGTAAGTTATATTTATTTAAAAGTGTCACGACCCAAAACGAGCCGCGAGTGGCACCCACACGTATTCTCTAGGTGAGCGAACCAACACATCTAAACCCAACATTACATATTTCAACCCATAATGAACCAAAAGATAAATGCGGAAGAGCCACAACTCATTAACGAAATCAATAAATAAATTCTAAAGCTTAATTAATTTTATTCCACAAATCTGGAGTCATCACACCAGAACAGTCTACCCTCACATTCTAAATCTAAGAGTATTTAAGAACTAAAATCAAGTAAAGAGGGTCCATGTCCGAACTTCAAGACATCACGACGTGAAGGAGAGAATCAGTCCGAGGCTAGGAGTAATAGCTCACCCTGACGTCTGATGTGCTGGTAAACTGGCTAGCGTGAGGACGAGTCGAAGTCTGATGGCAGCTTGCTGGCACTCCACCAAATAACAAAGAAGAAAAAATTACACGTAGGGGCAGAGTAGAAGTGGGCAGTACAAGGAACACGTACTGACGTAGTAATCACGGCCCCCAACTCAAAATAGAAAGCAATATATACTGAAATAATATAAAATAAACCTTAATACTGAAAAGGTGACAATCAAAAGTACAATAACCATTGGCAACAACACCCAAGCCTTACCTGGGACTCAAGCCTCCACACATACTCATTGGGAAACATCGGTTCTTACAAATTTTGAGACATTAACCTAATTCAAAATTCATTCTCTTTATATTATCGTGTCAGAACGTGCACCAGATCCTGAATACTATATGTTGGAACGTGGACACTAGACCCATCACACTACTTGTCGGAACGTGACACTCCAAATCCCCTAACTACACCGTGTCGAAACGGACCCCTTCTGATCACCTACTACTAATGTGTCGAACGTGACACTCCGCTTCCCCTACTATTACCGGTAATGTGTCGGAACGTGGGCACTCCGATCCAGTATATCCTCATGTTTTAGTTCACGAGCCTCTTTATGCCAAGGCGCCATAGTAATTGAGAGGATTCAAGATGTAAAGATTTCAACAGTATCACCCCATTTAATCACCAACAATTACACAATTTAAACATACAAACAATAATCAAGCATATAGAGAAGACTTTAAAAAATACACCCAATACATATCCAATCGCTATTAAGAGTTACTATGAAGTATCATAAACCGATAACCTACTCCCCCGAAGATCGTGATTCGAGCCAAGATATCTCCCCATGGCCTTTTGCTTCTCTTCGTTCTCTCTTGCTCGCTCGTTCTCCCTCTCCGACTTCTTTCTTTTACCTCTAATTATCATATAATTCATTATGAGTAAAGTGACCCATTATTTATTTTAAAGTGATCTCTTTCTCCCAACGTAAGGTAAATAAAATTATTACTTACCCCACTAATTTCATAAGGTTTGTATGTGAATAGTCCAAACCACCCATTGAAAAACCTTTGGTAAAATACGACCCCCCCCCCCCCCCCCAGTTGGGGTTACGCAACTGTGACGGCCCCGTCGCGGCTATGACGGTCCTCCTGCAGGTCTGCTCACAAAGTTCGGGCGTTGTTAACTTCAGTCAAAGGGGTTTGTGCGACGGTCCGTCGTATATCTACGACGTCCGTGTTGCAGGTTCCGTCGTTGAAGTTCAGAGAGTTCGATCTCAGGCCCAGATTCGAGTTGAAGTGTTTTGGAACGAGACACGAACGGTCCGTTCATGGACCATGCGACGTCGCCCTGACCGTCGACCCCGTCAGTTATTTTCAAATGATTTACGGTTCGAATCCGGACTAAAACATGTGTTACAATAGTACCGATTACCCATCGTTCGTCCCCGAACGAGCACAGATAGAAAAACAAGGCGAGAAAGAGTACCGGAATTGTAAAAAGATGTCAGATATCTTTCTTGATATCAGCCTCTCTCCAAGTGGGACTCTTCAAATGGCAGATTCTTCCATTAACCTTGCTGGATGCAATCTCTTTGATCTCAACTTTGCGGATTCTTATCTAAAATAGTAACAGGACTCCTCCTCATTAAGACAGATTCTCTCAGAAGAACTGAATCCCAACGAATAATGTAGTTTCCATCCACTGGTATTTTTCAACATTAGACACACTGAAATACCGGATGCAAATCCTGAGCGTCCTGGAGGCAATGCCAAGTCATAAGCAGCCTCCCCACGCGCTTCAGAAAACTTCAATGGACCACCAACTACCTTGGGCTACGCGACCTCGCTTACCAAAAACCGCATCACCCCTTCAATGGGCGAACCCGTCCGCAATACTTGCTCACCCTCCCCTAAAATCCAAGTCCCTAACCTTTCGATCGATGCATATTTTCGCTGTTTTGAGTTCTAGAAGTTCTCCTGAATCAATTTTTACGTTATCACGATTCCCCAAAAGATCGGTACTCATGGTCTCCTTCAAATGCATTCAACCACCCAATGGGAGGATACCATCTCCTCTCCTGACAGTTGCCTTCAAATGGGGCCATACGCTAATTGAGGGATAGCTATATTGTATGAACAACACTGCTAAAGGGCAAGAAGTGTATCCAATGACCACCAATTCTATCACAATGTCACGAACATTATCCTCCAAACACCTGAATCATTTCGCTTAGAACTGACATCGGTATGAGGGTGGGAAATGCCGAGTACTAGATCTAACCAGTAAACCTAATTCAGCAGGCAATGTTCTCCAAAAAGCTTTAGAAGTTAAATTTGAGTACCCTATCTATATGATGGAAAGGGAACTCCATGCAATCGAACAATTTTGGATATAAGTTTGACCTAACTTTCTGCATTTGTAAGTCACCTTGACCCGGAATGAGTGAGCAGGACTTAGTTAATGGAACAATTACCCAAATAGAATCAAAACAAACTACCAATGTCTTTGGAGACCAACCACAAAAATCCATTGCAAGTCAGTTCCCATTTCCATTCAGGAATGGCATTTTGAAGGTCCCTCCGGGCCTCATGGGGTTCCCCATACGTTAACTTGTGGACAATCGGGCTTGGGCAACAAAATCAACAATGGTCACGCTTCATTCTATCACCAAAATGTTGCTTTAGTCACGATACATCTTGGTTAACCAGGATGTATAGAACTATACTTGAGATTATGAGCCTCGTAAGAATAGTGTGATCAAAATTATCAACACAGGGGCACAATACCCTTCCTTAGTTCTCAAAACGCCTGCTCATAAATTATTGCCTGCTTTAGGTTCTCTCGTAATACCAATTCGACATTCGGCTCGCTTCTCATCAGTACACTTTTTCCCTAATCATGGTCAAGAAAAAAGAAGATATTGCCTCCACGCCGGCCAAAATCCTCCTTTCTCATACTTCCAACCTCATAAAGTTCATTAGCCCAACTGTTGAACTTCTAGCCAATGGGCATCTAGGAAACCTGTGAAGTAGTAAGCTACCAATGCTCCCTGTTTTCTACTTAAAGCATCTTGCACCACATTAGCTTTTCCTGGGTTACTACAAATAGTAATATCATAGTCCTTTCAATAGTTCCTCCACCTCCCTTTGCTCAAATTCAAATCTTTCTGAGTAAAGCGTATTGTAAATACGATGATCGGTATAAACTTCACACTGGACCCATATAGATAATGTCTCCCTTGCTGAATGCAAATACTATGCAGCCAATCCAAATCATGGGTAGGATAGTCGTTCATGCACCTTTAATTGCCTCGAAGCATAAGCATTACATTCTCTCGCATTAGCAATGCACCCAAACCAGAATAAGATGCATCACAATAGACATGAAATTTTTACCTTCACTGGCCAAGGTAAAGGATTGGGGCAGTAGTAAGTAGTCACAAAGGTCTTGAGTTTCTGAAAACTTTCTTCACATTCATCTGACATACAAAGGGAGGGAACATTCTGCTTAGTCCAAATTGGTTAGACTTGCGACGCGAATAGAGGGAAAATCCCTTGACAAATCGACGGTAGTAGCTAGCTAAACAACAAAGCTCCTTACCTCTGTAACATTAGTGGTCTGCCCATACTCTTCCCCCCGTTTCAATCTTAGAAGGAGCCACATCACCCCATCGTTATGAAGAAACCCACGGGCCCAAGCAGAATAATGAAATCTAGCCAAAACTCACCACTTTAGAGAATTTAGCATAAAGTCTTTCCCCCTAACACTCCAATACAATTCTCAACTGCTCTTCATGTTATTCTGTCTTTGAGTATATAAGTAATATCATCGATGAATACAATGACGAAAGAGATCCGGGATGGATATGTTTTAAAAAATTCCATTCATCAGGGCTCAAGCAGCAGGGCCATTCGTGAAGCCCAAAAGGACATACGAGGCATTCGTAGTGCCCATACCTTGGTTCGGAAACGCAAGTCTTTGGCCCCATTGGCTGCCCGTATTTTCAATGCATGATAACCGGATGCAGGTCAATTTTAGAGAAGGACACAAGCACTTGTAATTGATCGAAACAATCTCAATCGAGGAATAGGATATTGTCTTAGTAGTACCTTATTCAGCTGCCTGTAGTCTAATGCACATCCAGAAGGCTTCCATCTTTCTTTTCACAAATAAACAGGAGGGACGCCCCAAGGGGGATGCACTTGGTCTAAGAAAACCGTACCCTAACCAACCCTGAATTTGGGCCTTTTAATCCCTTAATTCAGTGGGGGCCATTCTATATGGGGGGATGGAAAAGGGGCGAGTGCCGGTACGATCAATACAACCACAAATCCCTATCGGGGCAGACCAGGAGTTGCAGGAAACACATCAGAAAATCACAGCCTATCGAAACAAGAATCAATCGAATGGTACGTTGGAAGGTATATCCTGAGATGTGCCAAGAAGGCTAAACAACCTTTAGACACCATCCTCTTAGCGCGAAGAAAGAGATACTAAGGACTGGGCAGGGAAATGGAGTCAACCCTACCACACTAGCGGATCTGTCCCAGGCTTGGCCACTGTCACAGGTTTGGCATACAATCTAAGATTGCAAAATGTGGGGAAAGGCCAAGTTCATACTAGAATTACATCAAATCAATAATTTCTAGGCTAATCAAATATACATAGGTAGTGCTCCCTCACAAAATAGTCTACAAGGCAGGACTATACACCTTCTAGACTATCATTAGACTCACCCACGAGTAAGAGGACACTAATAGGCATGCAAGCAAATCGCAATGTAAAATCAAAGACTAGTAGCAAAGGAGGAAGATACCTATGAAAATGTGGAGCCAGGATCAAAGAATAACCGAAGCCAGCAATCACAGACCAAAGATACCTGTGATAACAAATTGATTCAGATGTCTCTGCTTCAGATGTCCGGGGAAGCATAAAAATGGGCCCTATCACTGTTTGCCCGTTGCCTACATGTTGTGATGCAGTAGTTCATGCCGCCACCCCGACATTGATTGGGGTGACCCCATTACCTTGGTCACCACGCCCTCCAGAATGGCGGCCTTCTCCATGACTACCTTACCTCTAAATTATTGGGGTCTGTAACTTGTTTGGGACAATAACTCCTAATAGGTCCAGTTCTTCCACATCCATAAACAACTGTGGAGTCAAGCTATGGTCTAGTGGAATGACGAAAGTCTGGGGATACCTCCAAAACTCCGAGAATGTTGACTGGTCTGCCGATGGAACCCCAGCTACGCCTTTGTAGTGAGGACTGAATTAGGTCGGCTCGGTGAAACTCCTGAACTAGCCCTGGGAGTAAAGAAAAATACTAACATCTTCACCCTCACCTCTATCCAAAAATCAAACATTCCGTGACGGATTTTGCGCAGCGCTACTCTGTACGGCTGGAATCCGCAAATTTGACTCAATCTTTCCAAAAACAGCGAATCGCTATGTTGACTGAAGCAAAGCGAGAGTGGCATACCTGGATAGATGCAGCGACAATTAGCCTTCCATAGCAGAGCAACGGAAACACCTTCGTGCTCTAGCTCGGAAACTAATCCAGCCTCCTATCCCCTGAAAATCAGGTGTATATACTTCTCCATAAAATAAGCTAGAGAATGATCGCCCAAGTCATAGGTGGTGCCTATGCTGGTGACACTCAACCATACGACCGACACAACAGTTGGCATTCCCCTTGGAAACTGATCTAGGTCCACAGACTCAACACGAATCGTTTTCTACTAGTCCATCTATTAGCATTCTCATGACAATCACTAGAAAAGAAATTCATAGGCATCTTCAGATTCAGCACCCTTGAAGGACTGGAGGCTTTGAACTTAAGAAATCTTAGTGAAAAGTTCATGCTGATCACTGTATTTATAGTAGAAACCGTGTAGTCAATCGAGGAGGAGGAAACGTGCCTACTTCCAATGAGGCACCATGCGGAGCCACAACAGCTGAAAGGTTGTATCCTGAACCCTGAGGTGTGGTGCAGAAAACAACTGGAGGTGTCTAGCCTGATCACATAATCGCTCCGATAGCGTAAGAAACTGATTAATGTATCTATGGGGTAGGCTGGAGGTGGTAATTCTCATCTCGAACCTGCTCATTCCACTTCCTTCACCCTCTCTCATACCTCATCAGTTGGGTTTTTTTTTTTGAGGAGTCCACTGCCTATTATGCTAAAACCAGAGTGTTTTGTCCGCTTACCTCTAGAGGGCGTCCTCTGCCGACCTATTACCACGGCCTCTTGCCAGGCTCCTCCTCGAAGCTACGATCCGAGGTTGGATCAGCGCACCCCTATCCTGCCGGTGTTGGTGTTGACACAGTTGGCTCATTCTAACCATCTGCGAGATAGAGTGAGGATGTAAGATACCAATTTGTATCACCTAGATACCAAATTGACCCAAGTAATAGCACGAAAGGAAGAAAGAATGGAATTTCCAACGTCCTACTAGCCTCTGCAAAGAAAAGTAAGGGCGTTCCCCTACCGTTCTCATGCTTCCTAGACTCGGTCTTTGTGTGATGAGACCATACGAACCTAACGCTCTGATACCAAGTTTGTCACGGGACAAATCGACGCCGCCGCGAGTGGCACACAAACTGATTCTCCTAGGTGTAGGGGGAGGAAACCAACACATCTAAACAACAAAGTTACCAATCTTTATTAATGAACCAAAATTATAATGCGGCAGATCTCCAAACTCATTACGAACTCAATTAAAAATAACTTCTAACGTTCATGACCTTTGATTATTCCCAAAATCATGGAAGTCATCACAACAAGAACATCTATCCCTCCAAATTTTCTAATATCTAGAGTATTAAGAAGCTAAAATGAAGTAAAAAGATGGTCATGTCCGAACTCAAGACATCAAGACGTGAGGAGGAAATCCGTCCGAGCTCGGAGTAATCGGCTCACCCTGAAAGTCTGATGTACTGGAAACTGGCTAGAGTTGAGACGAGTCGAAAGTCGATGGCACGCTTGCGGACGCCACAATAACCAAAGAAGAAAAAATTACAGTAGGGGTCAGTACAAGGAACACGTAGGAGTATGGTATCAGCGGCCAAACTCAATAGAAAGCAATATATACTCGAATAAAATATAAAACACCATAATACATTAGAACAGGTGACAATCAACAAAGTACAGTAACTCTTGGCAAAAAACACCAAGCATACCCTTGAGATCAAGGCCTCCACACCAATATCAGTGGGAAATAGGTCTCAAATTTTGAGACATTAACCTAATCAAAAATTTCATTCTCTTTATTATTATCAGGTGTCGAACGTGGACCCGATCCCCTAATTACTACCTGTGTCGGAAAGTGACACTCCGATCCCTACTACTGCGTGTCGGAACGTGACACATCCAATCCCTACTACTACGTGTTGAAACGTGACCATCAGATCTCCTACTACTACTTGTCGAAACGTGAACTCCGATCCCCTATATTAGTTCAGAACGTGACACTCCGATCAATTTGCATTCTATTCTTTTAGTTCATCAAGGCTTTTCTTTATGCCAGAGGCGACCTATTAATGAGAGAGGTTCAAAATTAAAAGATCAACAGTATCAACATATCTAATCCACCACAATACACAATTACAAACATAACAAACACCATAATAAAGCATATTGAGAAGACTTTACAATACACTCAATCATATCACGTATAAGATTTTACTAGAAGTATCCTAAACCTACCTACCTCCACCGAAGAATCGTATGAGGCAAGCTATCTCCCCACTGCCTTTTGCTGTCCTCTTGTTTCCTCTTCTCAGCTCGTTCTCCCTCTCCATGCTTCTTTTTGGTTTGACCCTAATTATCATAAATTCATTTATGTAAAAGTGACCATTATTTAGTTACAATTATATCCTTTAACCCCCAAGTAAAATAAATTTATTACTTGATCCCACTAATTCATAGGTTTTGTCATGAAAATTCCCCAAACCACCCCTTTAAAACCTTTAGAGAAATCCGACCCAGTTGGGGTTACGCAACTGTGACGGCCCGTCGCGTCTATGACGGTCCGTACTGAGGTCCGTCACAAAGTTCTAGGGATGTTTAAATTTAGTCAAGGGGTTTTGTGACGGTCCATCGTAGCTACGACGTCCGTGCTTCATTCGTCGTGAAGTTCAGAGAGTCGATTCAGTACAGATTTCAGAGGTTGAAGTTGTTACGAAGAGACCCTCGATCGGTCGTCGTGACCATGAGGTACTAGTCGCCTGATACGTTCTACCCAGTCAGTTATTTTCAAAATGATTTCTACTGTTCAACCGATAAACAGGTTTGTAAAAAAAGAGTTCATCGGAATTATGGTTAATACATTTGGTACAATAGTTTTATATTTTTATGTTTGATAAAATTATCATACGAATCGATATTGCATACATGCTTAACAGCGTGGCACTACCATTGGTGAGCCACCACTCAGCAGAATATTGGGATTCGCCTTTGATATAGATACATTTCTGAGAATACAGACAATCAAAATCACACTTGAATATAGCGTAAGTGAAATAAATTATATCTAATTTGACTCGTATTTATTCGAGATACTTGTATTTGAGTACACTTTAATTTATATGATAAAGTAAATGTGATATGAAATTTGCTACTTCACTTTAATTTATCTTCTCCCTCTTATTCATTAATAGACATCATCGCTTTTACATCATAGCCGCGCCATTTCACCAGAAGTCTTTCCAAAATTCCTTCATTTTTTTAAGACATTAGGTATAGTTTGGATACTTATCGTGGAGATATGAGTGATGGTTATGGTGATTTTGTGGAGATGGTATTGTGAAAGAATATGTGAATATAAGAAAAATAGGTTATTGATATATACGATATACATTATGGCAGTGACACTCCCTGAAAATCAATGTATGCACCTTGTATATCACTGTATACAGTTCATATATATTATGCATATCATTATACATAATTAAGGAAAATGACGCAAATGATTAGAGAAGACATTATACATTCTAAATATATTTTTCAACTTCATTGAGTACTCTTATTTTCCATTGTAACAAAAAAAAAATACATTTATCTAAATGTTACTATGTATTAATTTGTGGTGATGTTTGGAGAGTAGTGTTAAGCTCAGGAAAAAGAGTCGAAGGCACGTCCATCCCACGAGAGTTGTATAGTGTTCAGACTCTTCAAGTTTTCTATCTTCATGCTCGGAAGTGTGGGCTTAACCCATTCTGAACTTTCAATGCTATCTATTATTCCATCACAATGAGTTAGAAGAAAAATAGCTCCGTCTCATATTACTTGTTTACATTACTATAAATGTATATGATCTTAATTACTTGTCGATACATAAAATCAAGATGGAATTAGTTTTTTTTTTAATTTTACTTTATCCTTAGAATTAGTTCTTTTTTAAAGTATAAATATTGCAGGGATCGTTTAGTAGAGTGTATTAAAAAAATAATGCATGCATTAGTTTTGTGTGTTACTAATGTACCCTAATTGGTATTCTTTTTCAACCTATGTATGATTAATGTATGCATTAATGTCTTCTATATTGTATATTAAGGTGTGTAATGCTAATACCATGGAATTCTAGGTATTAGCAACGCAATGATTTTAATGTATGCATTAACTCAATTAAAGATCCAATTGCCCCTCAATAGCTTTTTATATTTTTTCCACCATAATAGTGAAGGGTATCCTCGTAGATAATTTTTTTAATGCAATGCAATACATCCAAACAAGGCATAAAAATAATCTAAGTATAATTAATGCAAGCATAACTAATACATGCATTGCTAATAAAAGCATTATTAATATATATACTCTATTTAACATTATTTTTATATACACTATCAAACAAACATTAAAGTTCCAAAAAAATCTGCCATTGTTAATTTTGGTATTCATGGATAACGCTCACGATATTTAAAAGAGTTAAAGGTTATGGTAGTAAACATGTATATCCTTGTTATTAATTATGATTCTTGTGAGGAGCATCTAAAAGAGAAAGTGGACCATTAGTAATATGGGACAGAAGGAATACTAATATTCTTTCTCTCTTATCAAGGGGTGTGATATAGACAGTCTATCGTAATACAAGTATATCTATAGATTAAGACAAACTATTTTACCATTACCCCGAGACTCCCCCAAGAAATTAAGGGTGTACCTTAGAAGGATTATAGTGAGTTTGAATGTAAGGATATTCTCCAGTGAGAAGCTCATTGAGAATAATGGCAAAGCTATAGACATCCGACTTTTCATCATAAGGTTCTGATCGAATCACTTCTGGTGCCATGTATACATATGTGCCTGAAATCTCAAAACTTTGATGTTTAATCAATAAATATACCACACAAAAACTTATTCCTTTCTCTTTTAGTCAATCCCAACAAGGTAAGAATGACACATTTCTATATTAAGTAACAATTTGACTGTTTTTACAGTTACACAATTAATTTCTGTCATTCATTTTTGACAACAAATTTTAAAAGTCATCTTTTCTTTCTTAAACGACGCGTTGAGTCAATCTATTTGATATAAAATGGGGGACAGAGGAGGAGTAAATTAACAGAGGAATTAGCAACCGCGTTCTCCTGTTTTAAAGCTTTTCTTCATGCATCAAGAACCTAGCATTCAATTGCCATTCGAAACATGCATAGACTCATTCCAAGAGAAAATGTTACTCGGTTTTAAATCGCGATGAATCACCATAGGCTTGTGTTCATGAAGATATTGCATTCCTTGGGCAATTTCCATTGCTTTTACAACTCTCTCTTTAAAAAGTGGAAGAGGAATAGCTCTTTCTTTTCTTCTTTTACCAGGACCATGTAGCCAATCTTTTAGCGTCATTGCTAATAACTCTGTCACTATCCATCCATGCTGAGGAGGATCAAGGCATGCCCCCATAAGCTGCAGCACAAAACGATGACGTTGCCTTGATAACGTCTCAACCTCTTGAGCAAAGAAGCTAACACCATTTTCATTCAAGAGGAAGAACTCAGGCAATACACATTTGACTGCAACTTCATATCCTCTCCATTTTCCTCTGTATATATGTGCTGTGCTTCCTTGAGCCACTTCTTCTTTCATTTCAATCTGTGTTTCCATGAATACACACGCATGTCATCTAAAAGTTTATGAGCTGGTTTGACTTTAACTTATAAAAAAAAAGGTATTTTAAAACTAGTTTTAAAAAAAGTTAAAACTGTAATAATTTTAAGTTAAAAAAATGAAAAGTAGGGGAGTAGCTATTCTAGTTTGTACGTTATTTTATAATTTTGTCAAACGCTCTCAAAAACTAAAAATGACTTAAATATAGGTTTGACCAGCCTTTAAGTCAATTCAAATGGGTTATTACAGAAAATAAATTTACTATTAACTGCAGTGACTAACAAGGGTTGTAGTCAATGGAGAAACCAGAAATTTCACAAAGAGTGTTCAAAAAGGGGAAAAAATTATTGCTAGTGAGATTCAAACACATGAGCACGTAGGTCTCTTTCAAGACTTTTAAAATTACTAGGCTACAACACCATTTTTTTCTTATGAAGGGTGTCCAAGATATGTTATTTAATTACTTTGTGTATCATTTTACTTGTATATATGGTATTATTTTCCGACGGAGAGTGTCAATTTATGGCTAGGTACCCCCTGGTTGTGGGAGTGGTTTAAATTAATTTAATCATCATCCGTACTCAAAAGTCTTCTTGGGAGGGGACTCCTTTGTTAGGGAGCGCTTTACCTTAATGTGGAACTTTCTGGCCCAAATCGAAATTTAGTCGGGCTCCAATATGAGTACCGCCACAACCAATTGTGCCCAACAACCGCCACGATAATATCAAGAGTTCAAATCTTAGTGATTTTCTGGTCATATGTACATATCTTCTCTACTATCCTTATCAACTATGTGAAACAGAATAGTATTTGTGCCAAAATGTTCCTAGCTAGTCTTAATAAGAGACAAACAAAAGTAATAATTATACGTACCTCATGGGGTTCAATATACCAACCATTCAAATTGGCTTGGTGAATGAGATATGTGATATCAGAGTGGGGTTGTTGTTGGGGTGGTGTTTGGGGACTGGAAGTGTCATGGATAATAGTAGTACTACTACTGATTGATTCTTGCTGTTTTTCTTTGTTGTTGATGATTAACTCTAGAAAACCATTATCTTGTGCTACCTGAAGACAATACCTCAAATAATTTTGTGTCCTTTCAAGTCTCATTTTGTACATGCTCTTCATCTCTCTCTGCTTCTCTAATTCCTTCTCCCTTTCTTCCACTTTTTCCTAGTAAATAAAAAACATGAACATACTCATTAGTTAGCCTTAACTAATGGTAATTTCTATCTACTTTATAAGGAAATAGTTGACACTAGCTAGGTGAAGAACCACACCAATTCAACTCTTGTTCATTTTTGTATCTAGGCCCATATGGCTTTAAAATGTATCGCCAAGGTCTAAAACTAACTTCCTTATATATCCCATATCTGTTGTGTATTTTATTGATGTAAGATTTGCTAAGAGTGTTACAGGAAAATTAACTGTACAGGTAAACTCAGGATTTGAAGACTTTGGGTGTACCAAACATGATCTGTAAGTTAAATTTGAAACAAAAATAAGTAATAAAATAGAATTTGAAGACTTCGAATGCATTATGTATGATATTTAAGTCAAAACAAAAATAATGAAATAGAATTTGAAGACTTCGGATGCACTGATCTCTAAGCTAAACTTAAAATAAAAATAATGAAATAACACTCTAGCTATATTCAAACCCTGGACTAGCAAGTAGGTCCTCTGCCTTGTACCAGCCGCGCAAGACAACTCCTATATATGTTCATTATGGGTGCACTTAATTACAATATCCTAATTTTTACTAGATTGTCAAGATAAATAAAGATAAAGATGATTTTTTTGAAAGTTAAAAAATACATGTGCAGCTCCCACTAATAAAGGTAGGTCCGTCTCTGCTGATGCATGTACCATATGATATAATATAATGGATCAAAACCCCAGCTCCCACTAATAAAGGTGAGTCCGTCTCTGCTGATGCATGTACCATATGATATAATGTAATGGACCGTAACCCCAAATGTACCATAATAGGCAGAGGGAAATAGTATCTAACAAATATATAAATCTTAAATTCATTTGCATGAAATATATAGGCTATATATACCTGTTGAAGGTGGTGATATTGGGGAGTTTGTACAAGTTTTATGTTGCGTGAGACTTTAGGCCCCAAAATCAAACAGTCAGACAGGCTTTTACACCATCCGCCGCCACCAACGTTGGACTTGTGCGGAGCACCACTGCTTGTGGCGGATGGAGAACTAAGCGGACTACACATGCCTTTCCTTTTACCCTTCATCTAATTCGATACCTTAATTATTCTCAGAAGTTGCCTTAAATTTAAAGCATAATATAATTATATTAGTCTTTAATTATGTTATAGACAATAATTTTAATGGAGGATGAAGACAGAATGGGCGGACCTTGTAATGAGCCATTTTATATTATGGTATTTTTTGTTCTCTTTGGACGTCCTTGGGGAGTGTAAAGAATTTCATCAAATGTTCTATAATGTTAAAATAATTTTAAATAGATAACTTTTATTTTTAGAACAGATAACGAAACTAAAGTTAAAATTCATATTCAAGTTAGATGGATTACGTACATTATTAATGAGACGATCGAACTAGTATGTAAAAGGAATAATTTCAAATAGGCATATCCTAAAACTAGTATGTAAAAGGAATAATTTCAAATAGGCATATCCTAAAACAGTTTAATTATCCTCAAAAGATGTGGTGCAATGAATTGGATTGTTCCTCTCTTAATCAAACAATGGTGTGCGTACCTACATGGTACAGTCAGGATGTCCAATTCGTCAGAAAAAGAATATCATATATATATATATATATATATAAGTAAAGTAATATACAAAATGATTAAATAATATATTTTAAACATCTTTAACATAACAGATTATTATAGCTCAATGATTTCACCTCTTTAAAATGAGGAGTGCTTATATATTCGTATATCACTAGTCAAAGATTTCAAATTTGAACCTTTTATACGAATTTTTTTTGATAGAAGGTGCTATGCAGAATGGACCCTATCCAGACCCCAACTCAACTACAAATTAGTCAACCTCCAATACATTCAAGATTTGAGTGAGAAATTTTTGTAAAAAAAATAAAGTAAATAACGCCGTGAAAGTGATGGGTAATGCTTTTTAGAATTGTTTGAAATCTGCGGACTTAAGTATTTCTCCTTGTACGTACGAGTTTCTCGAGGCTTTTAGATACGAACAAAATGTTAGATGAAATCTATAGAGTGTAACACCTGTTATTTTCGATTCCTCCCAGCTCCCCCAAAAATATATGTGACAAACTACATCAAATTAAAAACTAATCTGAACTTTATTTTTATTGATCGATCATCTTATCATTTTTGGTAGTGTATTTTAGGGACTATTATAAGAAAATGATTATTTCATAATGTTTACCATATATTAAATTATTTCTTTTGTCTCAATTAATATAATATTAATAGTTTATACAAAATTAATTTAACTAAATTTTATACAAAATCGAATTAGATAATAATTAAAATTTAGATATTTAAAAACTATACAAGAATATTACAAACTATAAAAAAATTTAGTCATATTTAAAATTTTAAAAATATTTATTTATTAAATTTTACACAATTGAACTTTCAAAAGCAAATAGTATTGCAAGAAAAAGTAATGAAACTGAATGGGAAGAAAATTGTTCCTTTCTATTAGAGCTATAAATTTGGGTCGGTCCACCTCGTTCGACCTAATTCATATAGACTTTGAGATTTGACAGGTTAATTTGGACTAATTCATTTTTGTGTGCCAAAAATGGTTGGTTCAGCCCACAAATATGTGGGTTACGTGTTTTGACGGACCATCCTTCTTTTCTTAAAAGTATATTTTTTATAATTTTTAAATTAAATAATAATTTAAAAATATTATCATAAATATCGACAAGACAATATTATATAGTGTTAGTGTTACTACTTCTTAATCAAATACACAAATAAAATTATATTGTATAATATTATTAACAGGTTGATTTCAATGTAATAAAATATAATAGCTAATCTACCATTATTTCAACCTAATTGTTTTCCAATGACCACAAAAACACAAAAACTATTACAATATTCAATAGGCTATGTATGGCGTATGTAGTAAATCCCTATAAATTTTGGGGAATTTTTATTTTATGTATTTCATATTTTATAAACATAGTTTGTATTTAAATTGTAATATTTCAAACTTAAACAGATTTTGAGTTTATACTCTTGTTATTTTTAGGGAAAATTGTATATAATAACAAACTATAATTCAGATTAAATGTTATAGCCATAGTTTAATTTAATTGTACCACATAACAAACTGTTATTTTTTTGCCTCTCTCCTGGTGAATCTCGCTCGTCACTCTCGTTGCTCTTTCCCTCACAGATCTCCGTTTTACACAAATGTAAATGTATAAATGTGTATGTATTTATATAATGGCGAGAGAAAATCGGAGATAACCTAGATGAGAGAGATAGAGAGAGAGAGATAGAGAGATTCAAAAAGAGTAGATGGAGATGGATGGACGAGAGAGTAGATAAGATATATATAGAGAGAGGAGAGTAGATATATATTTGATTTTATTTTCGGTATCCGCTCTGCCCTCTCCGGATCTTGCAAGCCACTCTTCCAGATCTGCTTGCCACCCCTCGTTATTACAACTAAAAAAGAAATGTGTAAATTGTTGTTATTTGTTGTATAAAACGAGAGAAAATTGTATTTAACACATGCAATACCTATATTTTCGCCTATACATTTGTAATTAGACCAATCAAATTCTCATGTACAAGTTTTTTGTTCTTTCTCTCTTTTGGGTTTATACAAAAAAACGATATAAATGATCTTTTGTATGTATTACGAAACACAGAAACAATTATATAGAACTGCTTTCTTTTGTATATGTATAGCGAAAATACATACTTATATATGTTATGGAGCGTAATTATGCAAAATATAGTTATAGCATACAAATATGATTTTTGTGTTTGCTATATGTGAATTTTGCTTTTATTTTTAATACTCCTATTTTTATTTTTATTTTTTAATAATTTTTTATTTGACCCACGGACCGATTCTATCCATATTTCTTAAGCCTCACAAATCGACAGACTTATTTAGATCGGACAAAAAAATCCTTTATAAAATAATGAGCTTGAAAAATCATAGTCCAATCCTATCAAATCAAGGATTAGGTCAGATCGACTCAACAGATCTAGCACATATTGACGTCTCATTTGGTAATATTCAACATATTGCTTGTAATTTCACATTTTATTTTGTCATTTCACAGACAAAACGGAAGAGAAAGAATATGTATGGGTCAATAAACTAAAAAGAACGTCATAACTATACTTGGGAACGCTACAATTAAAAGGCAAATTAGACGTTAATTTTGTTTATTCAATATATATAAGCGACCATGTTAATATTACTAGTACCAATTTATGTAGAACGGATAGAACATAGGAGGTAGTCAATATAATTTTGAAAATTTTAACGTGATATTATTGCTGGAACGTATCGGTTTTTTATGTATTTTTTGAAAATATATATTACTACTTCTTCTATCATAACCACATGTGAAATTTTGAAAATCAACCAAATTTAAATATCATTTTTATATTTTTCAATTGTTATTTATATTACTTATTTTTTGTTACTTTTAAATCTATGACATACTAAAAAGGAAAGTAAGAAAATAATTGTAATCGAAAAAGTACAAAATGGTTATATATAAATAGAAGAAGTTGAAGTAAAAAGGGTGAACCAATCAATTTATCGATGACGGTAAGAATTCATTATTTTATTTTTCTTTAAAATTATATGAGTTATATTAATTATTTTTTGAGTGATGTTAATAATAAATGCTAAAAGAAAAATTAAGAAACGTGATAACATAATTAGAGAATAATGAAATAGAAGAGAAAATCGATCAATTGACCGTCTAACCCTACCTAAATGCTAAAAGGAAAATTAAGAAACTCGATAAAATAATTAGAGAAAATTGAAGCAAACGAGCAAATCGATCATCAATTGTTCGTTTAACCCTAAGTTTCTCTATTCACTCTTATATATAGCATATTATAAATAAAAGTAAAACAAATAATTAAAACGAAAAAGGTCCTAAACATGAATATAGAAAGTGTACTTTTTCATAATTTTTAAATACATACTACAAAAAAACAAAGTAAGATAAATAACTTAAAACATAGAAAGTACTAATATTAATTAGAAAAAATTGAAGCAGAAGGGAAAATTGGTCAAATAATCAACTGACCCTAAGATCCTCTATTCACTCTTTTATAATATTAGAGAGACGATGATTGGATACACCTCTCCAAGTGAGGTTATGTTATGATTTAAATTTTATATCTAAAATCGAATAATACCTCTATAAGTTGTTATTAATAGTATTTTTGGTGCTATAATTAATATTTGTTTCTTATTTATATCTTCCATAAATTTCAAGTCTATTACATTGTGATTTCTAAAAAAATAAAAAAATAAATAGCACTATAAATTTTTGGGATAATGCAAACAATACCTCTTAACCTATGCCCGAAATCTCATAGACATTTCATACATATATAAGGTCCTATTACCCCCTGAACTATTTTATTAATAATTTTCTACCCCTTTTAAGCTACGGTGGCACTATCTTGTTGGTCAAATGTGTTGACTTTTTTGAAGCTAGTGCCCCGTAGGGTCGAAAAGGAGTAGAAAATTACTGAATAAAATAAGTTAAGGGGTAATAGGACCGGTTAGTATAGTATAAGTGGTCTCTACGATTTCGGGTCATAATGAGGTGGTATTTGTCATTCTTGCCCTAAATTTTTGTAATTAAATCACTATGCATGTTTGCACTAGTAAAACTGGACGATTATGCTAGCAGATGCATGAATGCAATCGACGCCTACTATTACACAGACTGATCCCAACTATAGCATATTAAAAAATATTAATCTGACTAGAAATAAATTAAGTTTGAATCTATAATTTTAAAACTTTAATTAATTCATTAATAAGAATTTTAAAGTAAAGAGAAAATGGTCAAATGCCCCTCCAATGTATTATCGGATTCTCAACTACACACTTAAACTTTACGAGGGTCCTATTAGCCCCCTGAACTACTTAAAGTTGACATTATCATCTCCCTAAATGCTTATATGGCAAATTCAGTGTATTTATATATCATTTATTTTTTCTTTATTCTCTTCTTTCGTCTTCATAGAAATCTCTTCCTTCTTTGTGACAGATCTGTCCATCAACCATCAATTTTACGTTGTTGCCGTACTGCTATCTTCACCGAATGTACCATAGAATTTTTTCATTTCTCTTGATTCTAATTGTGTTGGAATTTAGAAATTTTGAAATCAACTCTTAATACGATAGATTGGAGTGTTAAATATCCTTGTATATGGTACAAACCACCAAAGTTAATCGGTTAGGTGGGTTCCCTGGTAATTTTTTTTTGTTTTTCGGAGTTCCACATCTGTAATTAAATCAACAACTAGACGAATGATTCTAAATTTCATGAAAAACCAGCATTCAACTTTCGCTCCATTGTGACTTCATTAGACTTCTAATTTGAGGAATTTGACATATGGTCATGTAAAGATCTTCATAAATAAAGTAAGTGAACGAAATGACAAATAGGAATCAAATCATTGTCGACCTTTTCCTTTTGAAGATTGTAGTGATTAATAGACCTTTGGTGTTTATAGTAATGGAGAAAATGGTATTTTTGGGTTCGGAGAGATGGTGAAAAAAATAGATGGAGAGATGGTGAAAAATTAGAAGAAAAGAGTAAAGAAAAATAAAAAAATTAAAGAAAAACTTTTTTGATGAAATTTCCACGTGTCAAAACACGTGAGTTTCACCCATCGACATAAATGTAGTTGTGGCTTTCTAGGGGTACAATAATTTCAATTTCAAAAGATGTTAGGGGGGTGATATACGTCGCGTAAAGGTTAAGTGGTGGAGTTAAACTTTGGTAATAGTTAGGGGGAGCATTTGAGACATTTTTTGGTGAATTCACAATCTAATAAGTTTATTTCTTAAATTTGCATTTTTTTATAAGAGCATTGCTAAATAGCAAGACATTTTTTTGGTATGAATTGGAAGACAGGGGTAAATGACCAAATATCCCTTATCTCCAAAATCACTTGTTTTTTTCCTCCAAAAAAAGAAAATCACTCTTGACATTTTCTTTCTTATTTATTCTCTCTGTTACTTTACTCTTTTTCTTATTCTTTACTTCACTCATCAATTTTATATTATTTTGTTGAGTCATTTTTTGTTCAATATTATATTTTATTATTAGATTTATATAATCTTAACAAGATGGATCCGAATAGTCAAGTAAACGAAGTACTGATTGATATTTTGGGGTTAGATGAGGATGATAGTTTGTTATCCCAAAATCAAGAGAATTTTGATGGTGCATATGATGGGCCTGAAACATATTTGCACAGTGATGATGAAGATATGATTAACATGCTTTTTAAATAAATGAATCAATCGGATCAAGAGGTATCAATAAGTATTAGTGACAGAGAGGAATATGAAGCTGAAGAAGAAAGTGATGAACAGAAAGATTCAACCAAAGATGATAATTTTCCAGACCAACAATATAATGTAGGCCCTGTTGTAGGTATGGTCTTTTCTAGTTTTGAATCTCCTTTTGCATTGTATAAAGAACATAGTCGTTTAAATGGTTTTAGAGTTGTTAAAAAATCTTGAAAAAAGAGAGGTTGTGAATACGCTAGGTATGACTTATTTGCTTGTGATAAGAGTAGAAAATCCACTACAAATAATTCTAGTAAAAGAGTTGATTTCTAATGGAGAGTTAATTGTGTTGTACTGCCTGATGGTTCGTGTCGGGTTACTACAGTTACAACCAAACACAACCATGATTTGCAACCATCTTTGTCACATATTTTTGGTTGCAACTGGAACAAAGTAAGGCATTAAAATGAAATCTTGAAGCCCATGACATCACATGAATTAGACCTACCAAAAACATTAGACTTTTGGAAGTACAAGCAAGTAGTCCTGATAGAATGGGATGCACTCCGAAATATTGTCGAAACTACATTCTTCAACAACGCAGGTTGAGGAAATTGTCATGTGATGCGGCCGCAATACAGAAATTCTTCTCTTCAATACAAATAAAGGACGATGAATTTTTTTATGTAATTGACATGGATAATGTTGGTAAACTTCGCAACGTAGTGTGGGTTCACACACATTGCAAATATGCATATCGAGAGTTTAACGATGTTGTTTGTTTTGACTCAACATACTTGGTGAGTCAATGGCGCATGCCATTTGCATCTTATCAACACAAACAATCTATTCTTTTGGGTTGGGATTTGATCACAAGTGAGGATATTGAGACATACAAATTTGTTTTCTTGACTTGGCTAACAATAATGGGTAATGCACCTCCGAGCATTATTCTCACTGATCAATGTGAGAGTATAAAAAGAGAAATTGTAGAGGTACTTCTAGACACCATTGTATTTGACACATCATGTCAAAACTCCATGCAAAACTTAAGGCTGTTTGGGACTTTAAGATTGCGAATTCTGAATTTAAATCAATAATCTACAACAACATCAATATCAACCAATTTGAGGAAAAATGTAAACCTTCATTCAAAAATACCACCTTCAGCATAGATTATGATTTCATAATCTATACTTGGAAAAGAATAAATGGATCCTGTTTTCCTAAAGAACTACTTTTGGGCTGACATGATGTTGACCTAAAGAAGTGAGTCAATTCCTGCATTTTTTGATGGTTATATATCCGGACGAAACTCTCTGAATCAGTTCGTTGAGCAGTATGAGATAGCGTTGCAATTTAATAATGAGAAGGAACTTCAAGCAGAAGCTGACTCATGAAAAAAACATGCAGTGCGTTGCAGTGATTTTGAGTGGGAATTGCAACTTCAAGCCCATTATACTCAACCTATTTACGATGACTTTGTAGCTGTCACGCCCAGAGCCTACATCCTGGACGTGGCCGGTACTCGAAGACCATTGATGGCCTCCAAGCGAACCCTTGTCCTAACCTTCTTAACTCAGTGGAAGACTTACTCATCTCAGACAAAAAATTTGAAGCATTCTCATAAGGTAACTTAAATGACTGTCTTGGCCAAACTGGCACTTAAGTCTCAACATTGTAACATGCGATGTATAAGATAAAGGAGAATTCAAATTTGAACTACTACATTGTCTATTAAGCCTCTAAACTGATCAAGATGGATGTTGGGACAGACCCCACAACATCCTAATGATTAAATATAGAAAAATAATAAAAGGGATGTCCTCGGAATGCAAGGAGGCTCACTAAGTGACTGTGGATGCTCAACGGGATCAACAGTGCATTGTGTGTTGAAGCTGGTTACCTGCGTCTGCATTATATCAATGCACGCCAACTGGTATCAGTACATTGAATGTACAAGTATGCGAATTGAAATGCTAAAGACACTTAATCTAGAAAAGGAGTAAGAAGGAACACTTACCTTGGCTCTGCTCGACTCATGATCTACTAACTCTTATTCAATATACACAGTTTAAAAGTAATTGCAATATAAAGAAATGATGATTAAAAACATGCTATAAACTCTGAATGTATATAAGTATACAAATAATATCAGAGATATATGTAAAAATACAAATAACTGATGTATATGAAAATACAATACTTCTTTTGGAGCTTCTCTAATCGACAACCATCACTTAAGAGCTATAGTAATGATACAACATTACTCGGTCCATGCTACACGGCCATCCTAAACTTGCCAGAGTATAGAACCTAAACTGCCTAATGGATCTACTAAGAAACTATGAAGAGGGTTCATCTAAAAAGTATGACCATTTTCTACCCATGATGGCTACATGGTTTACATGGAGACTTGACTTAATCTTAATTCACATCTCCACATTGGTATTCAATACTACTCCCAAAAAATATATATATACTGGCTCTTATGTTTTTAAAACATACTGATTCTGTGATTTGAGATTAGTGCTCAAAACTTAGCTTTTCAAAAGCTCTCTTGGAAATCATAGTTTCATCTTTCTTCTATTAAACTAGCCATAGGCTTTGTGGAAGTCTAGCTTCCCTTCTTTCTCAAAAGTTTGAAAACATTTTAGTTTAAGCTCTGAGGGACTACTTAGTTCCCTTATAACTCTTGAGAAATGAACTCAACTTTATGCTCTTTGGTTACTCGAAATTTAACTCTTAGGGAATACTTAAATCCCTTATAGCATTTGAGAATTTAACTCAACTCTTTACTTGAACCTTGAAACAAATTTAAAGCGTTTCTTTAAGACTCTTGAATGCTTTAGGAACTTACTTTGACTTAAGTGCTTCTTAACTTTTAGATTGTACTCTTAACTTCCTTGACTTTGATCTTTACTATCGTTGAATTGGATTATGGATTCACGGATCAGGATCTCATGCTTATGGAAGATGTCATGATGTTTAAATGTACCCAAGAGCATTTATATCCACTCAAAATAATACGTACATCACTTAGGAACTAGTACGAAGAGATAGGGAAGGAACAGGGTCTCCAGGGGGTCTTGGCGCTCTGAGAGGCGTGGAGCACCAAATCCTGACGAACTGAACTAAGAGAACTTTCTTATCATAGTAGATACGACTGTAAAAAAAGGATTCTTTTTGTACCCCAGGCGCTCTAGATGGCGCTGCGCTCCAGAGCATGACGGACAGAGTCTGTCCTTAGGGGCTTTGGTAGGCGCCGCGCCCCAGGGCCTATTAGACATTTCTTCTCCGATTTTCAACTCTAAACCTACCAAAATTCCGTGGATCTTCCCCCAAATACTTAGAGTCATTAATATACTCAATACTTAATAGATTAGACCAAAAATAGTTCGGAAACATGAACCAAAACTACTAGATACGAACTACAATTCAACCAACAAGAATTTCACAAATTTTCGTCAAGAACTACCGTATTCCTCATTCCATATACACTAAGTTGCTGAATTTAAATAAATTTGGTGTGGGTGAAAGGACCCAACACCGAATTATCTCATATACCTCGATAGGGATCATCCCTGACGAAATCCACACAACGATCTTGGAGTTTTTGGACAATTATTGATCTTCCTCTTCTTTTCTTTTTATCCCAAGCCCTTAGTGTTCTAAATTATTTTAAAACTGATTTGGAACTTCGTATTTTCCCCTAAAACCCTTAAAATGAATTAGGCAATACTAGGGTGAAAAGACAACTCAGCCCTTGCTAAAATTCGGATTGGACTTTCCTCATTCCAACAACCTAACTTCCGAGAGACATATCTCCATCATACGACATTGGATTTGTGCAAAATTAGCACCGTTGGAAATAACTTCCCAAGGGATTTCCAACCATATAAAGAAATCATCCAAAATCCTCTTGAGATGGGAGTTATAACCGTTTGAAATGACCAAAACTTACTTTTAAAACCTGGAAATTTTCCAGATTTCCCTACTTAATTCCAACCATATAAAGAACTCATCCAAAATCCTCAAGAGATGGAGTTATGACCGTTTGAAATGACCAAAACTTAGTTTTAAAAGCTGGAAATTTTCCAGATTTCCCTCTTTCACTAAGCTAAAGGAAGTAACACCATTTCAGAACTCAACAAACAAAAGCAAGTAATAACATGCTTACACATAGTCTTGTAAAGTGCTAAGAAGAGAATTTAGTACCTTGATCTGCATTTTCTCCAGATTCGAAGAGATGTGGATATCTCTTCTTTATATTCTCCTCAGCTTTTGAAGTCGCTTCTTCAACGAATTGTTTCCTCCATAGGACTTTGACTGAAGCAACTTCCTTTGTCTTCAATTTGCAAACTTGATGATACAAAATCTGAACTGGAATTTGTTCATAGGATAGGTTATCCTTAATCCCAACATTCTCTGTTGGTACGATCAATGAAGGACCACCCAAGCACTTCTTCAACATAGAATTATTGAATACCGGATGAACCACTGCTAACTCTAGGGTAACTCCAACTCATAAGACACATTGCCACTCTCTTGGAGATTCTATATACCAGGGACTAAGTTTCCCCTTCTTACAAAACCTCATAACACCCTTCATGTGTAGGACTTTTGGTGACTTTGTGCCGTCTTCAATCTTCCTTAAATTATTTTCAGTTTTTCCATAGCTCGGTGAACTAGATCTGGTCCTATCAACCCTGCTTCACCAACTTCGAACCACCCAATAGGAGATCTACATCTTCTCCCATAAAAAGCTTCATATGGAGCCATTTGGATGCTTGAATGGTAACTATTGTTATAAGCCAACTCAATGAGAGGTATATGATAATCCCAATTTCCCTTGAAGTCGATCACAAAAGATCTCTACATATCTTCTAAGGTCTAGATTGTACACTCTGCTTGTCCATCTGTCTGAGGATAAAAAGCAGTACTCAAATTCACCTTTGAACCCAAACCTTTCTAAAAAGATTTCCAAAACTATATAGTAAATTATGCACCTCTATCTGAAATAATGTAGATCGGAACTCCATGAAGTCTTACCACTTCTTGAAGGTACAAGTTAGCATAATCCGCGACCTAATAGGTAGTCTTTTACCGGTAAAAAATGGGCTGACTTTGTCATTCTGTCGACAATCACCCAAATAGAATTATGTTGCCTTCGAGATCTTGGCAAGCCTGTGATGAAGTACATATTAATCATCTCCCACTTCTATTCTGAAAGTTCTATATTATGAGCTAAACCTCCAAGCCTTTGGTGCTCCACTTTCACTTGCTGACAATTTAAACACTTGGTAACAAACTCAGGAATATCCTTGTTCATACCTTCCCACCAGTATACCTCTCTAAAATCACAGTACATCTTGGTGGAACCCGTATGAATGGAATATCTAGATCTATTATACTCCTTCAAAATCTTCTCTTGGAGTTCATGCACATGAGGTACACATAATCTGCCTTGGTACTTCAGCACACCATCTCCCGTGTAAGACCCCCAAAAATGACTTAGGTGAAGTTAGAGACTAACATGTTTTTCATGATTGTCTAAGGTACTAAAACATTTTATAATGTGGGTTTGATTAAGTGTCTAAGATTTTTGGTGCATTGAAAGTCAAACGTCAAGGGACGACCAAGACGTTCGACGACTAAGTCACATACGTGCCTCATATGTGGTTATGTGCTTAATTGTGTTTTTCATGAGGTTATAAGGTCCTTAAATGAGTTATTATGGTGTATATAGGTAGTGTATCAAGTTTCATAAAGTTTGGAGGTCAAATATCCCAGAACGTCCATGACGTTTGAAAGGTTTGCCTTGAAATGACTTTGCGTGTCTATGTATGTGTCGTCGAGTTTTACGTGTTTGTTTTGGATGAAACTATTGTAATAGGTCCTAAAATCATATACAAACATATTTGGGTTGGAAATGTACGGGTACAACTCCATGTAGAACCTACAAGGGGCCCTAAAGAAGGACCCCAACTTGGAGCTCAACACTGCCAGGCTATGGCAATTGACTGACCCAAACGACGTCCAGTCGACCAGGCGACGTCCCGTTGATGGGTGGCATCGATGGATTCATTTGGCCTGCAGTTTGAGGAGTTTCAGGAGCAACCAACTAGACCCCATCTACGGGGCGTGGGTGATACCACGGACCGTCGATGTTGAGCATAGATGGTGCTCCTGCCAATTTTCTGTTAAGCTTTTTTTTTATAAAATAGGAGGACGGTTATTTTTAGTGTTTATGGGTATTTTAAGAGTATATAAGTAATTAAACTCTCATTTAAACCCTAACATCCAAATCAAAACACATTCCTTCCTAAAGTTTCTTCAAAAACCTCCATGAGAGCTCAATGTGAAGATGGAGCTTGAAGATGGTTTGTCAATGGAGTTTCTTCTTCAATTGTTATTGGATTCTTCAAATAAGGTATGGTATTTCTTCATCTAAGGCTTGCTATCACCTTAGAGCATATTTCAAAGATGATTTTCAAAGATTTCAAAAAGATGAAAAAGTGCAATTTCTACTCTAAGTCTTGGTTTCTTGCATGAAATGTTTTCAAACACTAAGATATTATAATATTGATATTTAATTGATGTTTTCCAATGAAATTCTCCATGAACCCTTGAACTTCTCAAATCACTCAATTTGACTAACATATGGGTTATGACATAATACTTTGATATTGATGAATTCATGTGTAGATTATTATGGACTTTTGATTCATGTATAGATTATGGTTGATTGGTTTATAGGTTGTTTCAAGTTTATCAATTGAGTATTGTATATTATTAGGTCTATTGAATATTAAGCTTATTGAATTGATAAGGTCTTAAGGCTTATGAATTCTAGTGTAGTTTTCTATGGGCTATTGATTGATGTAATAATTGTATTCAATTGATTTCTAATTGGTCTTAGATTGAAAAATCTATATTGAATTGACTTATATTCATTGATTATTATGGTTTATGTATTGAGTTGATGTTCATGGCAAGGTGTAAGGGTCTTATGGTATCGAATTGGATGATTTAGCTAGGAATCGAAGTGGTAAAATGGAGTGGGGGTATTCTGACCTAATTCCCTTTAATTTATGTTAATTAGACTTCAATTATGTTGTGATTGATATGGTCAACTTATGGTGACATTTCTATGTGAATTGATGTGGCCTTGTCGGTGTTACCTTATGTAATATGATGATCATGGCCTTGTCGGCACTACTTGAAGTATTATGATGATTTGTGTAGTTGATTTATGTGAAGTATGAGCATAACTATCTATATGTGAAGTAATATGAAAGTATGTGTTCTTTCTATGTATGTTAGAAGATCATGTAGACTATGGCTATGTATTTATATGTGTAGTCTTAGGGTTGATGCATGGTTGCTCTTACTTGACTATATGAGTATATGATTGTTATATTGATGATGATATGATAGTGTATAGGATGACTTACAAGAGGATAATGGTTATTCCTAAGTGACTTAAAGAATGATATGTGGTATGTGTTAAAGTGAAGTATGTTGTGTTTTGTCTTGGTTGACTTGTGTTCCTTACTTGATGCATGTATGAATGTGAATATGAGATATATTGACTTAAGATTCTAAAGACTCTTAGTATTGAATGTATGATTGACATGTGACCTTTAATGATGTTAATAGGGTCTTTTTATATGAAACCTTGAACCTAGTTGTAAGGTTTTGAATGTTGAAGTCGAAAGCAGTAATGATATCCTTCAAAAGGAATGATAGACTTAAGTTTGATTGGACGGAACGACATCATTCGATCCTTAGAAAATTCATGATGAGATCTTTGTCGCTATTGTAAGGTAGCCCTAGTGGACCTTTCTTTGGTAGGGTAAACGTGATTAGGTTATGAACTTGATATGGAACCTTTATATGAACCTTTAATGTAAATTACTCTATGAGAACAAAGGCTAGCACTGAGTGAGTATGGTAAGGGAAGTAGTTCTAGTCAAAAGATGAGACTAGAATACAAAGCATGCCCTTCATATTCCTTAACCATGTGCATACATGGGATGTGTCCAAGTTCTACCATTGGCAAGTAGAAAACCCTTATCGGAGTAGGTTAAAACTCCATATTCCATGATTTTTTACCATTGTCCATGTCGGTTATTGCATATTCTTATCCTATGGGATGCCTACTAGCATTAGAGAAGTTTTATGAAGTTTAGGTGGTGGTATGAGATGCTATCTAGACATCGCAAAATAGGCTTAAAGGTGTTAGTTGGAGTCCCTAGTTCTTGTTCAAGACCATTACTTGAATGTCCTTATGTGATGAATGAGTCTTAAATTAACTAATGAATGTAATGACTTGAGTTAAGAAAGTATGCTTAATTAAATAAGTACTTATCTAGAGTAGTTAAGGGTTTTATAGTTAAGGCGTGAAGGGGGCATTGAATGATCACTTCTTATCTTACCTAGATAAGTCTTAAGAATGACTCTTGTTAGGGAAGATGTTGATTATGTAGACATTATCCAATTTTAGGTTGTCTCAAGGATTATTTAGGTAATCTTGAAGAGGTCAATCATGGACGTTATCTTCTTGATTTACTTAAGTCTTTTGATAACCTTTGTAGGGAAGAATGTCATATTATATGTATGCTAATGTATTAATTGAGAATGATTCTATCTTAGGTTGTCTATAGGATCTCTTAAGTGTGTGTGTAAGAGATTGTATGGGCGGTTGCTTCACAACTCACTCAAGTGAACCTTAGAACCACCTTTGGAAGGAGGATCTCATGTTCATTCGTTTGATGTCTTGTAAATGTATGTTGATCTCAATTTGGGTGGCCTTTAGAATCACTTAGGTGTGCCTATAGAGGGTGTATATGCGGTATATCTTTGTCGTACTTAAGTGAGTCTTAGGAAAGCTTTTAGTGAGGGAATTATATGCAAAAATGTGTGTAAAGTTAAGCTAATGAACTTCACTTTAACAGTGAAGAAGTTCACTGTACAGTGAAGTAAGTTCACTGTAACATTTCCTAAAAATGTGACTAATTGCTTAAATGATTTGTTATGTGTTTCTAAGTTGTCAAATATTATTCTTATGCTTATAGTATGATGTTTAACCAAAATTCATGAAAAATATGTTATTTACTAAATGTCCATTTTTCATGGTTTTTGCATGGCTATAATACTTAGTGCGTCTAATGTGCTAACCCCTTCTTTTCCCTTGTTGACTAAAGTGTAGGGAATTGGAAGTCTTGATGTTCCATGGAGGATGGATAGGTTTCTAAGGGTTGACAATGAAGTATTGGTGAGTCCTCATCGATTCGAGGACAGTATCCACATGTGTTCCTTTACGTCTTAGTCTTTATTTTATGTCTTGTATGGGATTATTTCCAATTGTTGTATACTCTAAATTTTAGATGGTTCAAAGAGATGTTGTAATGGTTTGATGTTTTAAATGAAAGTCTTCCGTTTGCGTATTGGTTATGTAAAGAGTTCTTCGTTTGTGAAGAACATTTTAAATTCTTGCTCATATTAGTATGGTTATTATGCAAGGAATGATACAAGAGGATTAGATGAGACTTTTTGAAGTCTCATTTGCCATGCGACGACACAAAGATGCTCTAACTTCTAGGGTGTACTTGTGCTTCATGACAAGCTTGGTATCAGAACATCAGGTGTGGGAGTGTCTTAGTTGTCTCAAGAACCATATCTAGTAGAGTCTTGTTCATAATGAGAGACTATTGGGTGCTAGGAAAAGTTTCACTTCTTCATTCATCTAATCGTGCCTAAGAGCTTTGTATATGGTGTTTTCCCCTTGTTTCCCTTATGTGTTGGCCCCTTGAGGGTGAATTTATGAAGATTTGGTTGAGGGAGAGAAAAGATGATATGTGACTTGTTGGATGAGGTGTGATAGATTGTGTTGATGACCTTAGGTTGTCTTGATTACCTTTTGAAGGGTAGTTAAGTTGGAAAAAAATGGTAAGGTATATTATTAGAAATATGAAGGAGTGGTTGTTGAGATAATTTGAAGTTGTTTAAAACCCAACCATAGAAACGACGGTGATGAGATTTGAAAGAGTAAAACTGAGTTTCTTTTGGTAAAGGGGAAATGTAATGGTTAGATGGTTAAACCTTTTAAAGTATTTAGTATTCATGAGGTATACTTTGGGTGAGAAAGCATTAATAAGGTTTAAGGTTCTTTGAGGGAGTTCCTTGTGGTAGATGTTATGTTGACCTTAGAATGAGTTTCTCCTAAGTGGGGGAGTATGGTGAAGAGTATGGTTGTTGGGACTGAGGTACCCTTAACTTTTCTTTATGTGTTTATTCAAGCCTAAAACAAAGATTTCTTTGTAACTTGATTATGTAGGAGTCTTTTGTGGAAGGTGAGTTCCAATTGTTTTCCTTATGATATGCATGTTTTGATTGAAGTTTTGTTGAATGAGAAATGAGTTTTCATGCATGATATCTTCCTCATGGTTCATATACACTAGTGTAGGTTGCTAATTTTTTCATGAAGATGAACAGTGAGCATGTCTAAATTGTTTTATGAGATTGATTTGTTGAGCATTTATAAGGGATTTATTAAGTGTTGCATTGATAGATTGTGAAGCATTTTCACAGTAAGGTTGCCAGGGATTTCTGTTTCACTGTAACATTTTGCAGAAATTAACAAATTCATTCTTCGGTAGAAATTTTTTGTAATTGGTTAAAATTGATGTATATGAGCATGATATTGAATATAAAATGAATTTTTGCTATTTGGAATGAAGCATGTGAATTTGTAGCATGATGTGTTATAGAATGTTTTCTAGTTTCTTGTTGTGTTGTGATTCTCTTAATTATGTCAAATTGATGTTTCTCCTTGATTGTGTGTTGTATAATGTGTTGTATGGTATTATCATGAATTTCTAATTGAATCTATAGACTTGGAAGTGTTCGGAGAGTGACAAATGTCATTCAAGGACGAATCTTGTCCAAGTGGGGGAGAATGTAAGACCCCGAAAAATGACATAGGTGAAGATAGAGACTAACATGTTTTTCATGATAGTATAATGACCTAAAATGGTTTATAATGTGGGCTTGAGGAAGTGGCTAAGAGTTTTGGTACATTGGAAGTCAAAGGTCAAGGGACGACCAAGACGTTCGATGATAAAGTCACCTATGTCCCTCATATGTGGTTATGTTCCTAATTGTGTGTTTGATGAGTTTATAAGGTCCTTAAATGAGTTATTATGGTATATATAGGTAGTGTGTCAAGTTTCATGAAGTTAGGAGGTCAAACATCCAAGAACGTTCATGACGTTCAAAAGGTTTTCCTCGAAACGACCTTGCATGTCTATGTATGTTTCGTCGAGTTTTACGTGTTCGTTTTGGATGAAACTAATGTGGTAGGTCCTAAAATCGTATACAAACATATTTGGTTGGAAACATTTGGGTATGACTCTAAGTAGGACCCACAAGGGGCCCTAAAAGAGGATCCCAAGTTGGAGCTCAACACTGCTAGGCAGTGGCAATTGACTGACCCAAACGACGGCCAATCGACCAGTCGACGACCTATCGATGGATCCAATTGTCCTGAAGATTTAGGATTTTCAGGAGCAACCAACTAGACCCCATCGACGGGGCGTGGGTGAGACCACGGACCGTCGATGCGGGGCGTCGATGGTACTGTAATTTTCCTGCCAGTTTTCTGTTAAGGCTTGGGGTTTTTCGAAAATATATTACAAGTCTTATAAAATTGGAGGACACTTTTTTTGAGTGTTTATGGTATTTTAAGAGTATATAAGTCATCAAACTCTCATTTAAATCCTAACACCTAAATCAAAACACATTCCATCCTAATATTTCTTCAAAAACTCTATGAGAGATCAAGGTGAAGATGGAGCTTGAAGATGGTTCTTCAGTGGAGTTTCTTCGTAAATTTTTATTGGATTCTTCGAATAATATATGAGAGTTCTTCATATAAGTATTGATATCACCTTAGAGTCAATTTCAAAGATGATTTTCAAAGATTTCAAAAAGATGCATTAGAGAAGTTCTATGAAGTTTTGGTTGTGGTATGGGACGCTAACTAGACATTGCTTAATAGGCTTTGAAGGTGCTAGTTGAGTCCCTAGTTCTTTTCCAAGACCATTAGTTGAATGTCCTTATGTGATGAATGAGTCTTAAATGAACTAATGAATGTAATCACTTAAGTTAAGAAGGTGTGCTAAATGAAATAAGTACTTATCTAGAGTAGTTAAGGGTTATCGAGTTAAGGTGTTAAGAGGACATAGGAATGGTCACTTCTTATCTTACCTAGATAAGTCTTAAGAATGACTCTAGTTAGGTAAGATGTTGATTATGTAGAAATGATCCAAACTTAGGTAGTCTCAAGGATTATTTAGGTAATGTTGAAGAGGCCAATCATGGATGTTATCTTCTTGATTTACTTAAGTAAGTCTTTTGATAACCTTTGTAGGGGAGAATGTCATATTCTATGTATGCTAATGTATTAAGTGAGGATGATTCTAGCTTAGCTAGTCTACATGATCCCTTAAGTGTGTGTGTAAGGGATTGTATGGACGGTCGCTCACAACTCACTCAAGTGAACCTTAGAATTACCTTTTGTAGGAGGATCTCATGTTCATATGTTTGATGTCTTGTAAATGTATGTTGACCTCTTTATGGGTGGTCTTAAGAATCATTTAGGTTTGCCTAGAAATGGTGTATGTGCGGTCTCTCTTTGTATTACTTAAGTGAGTATTAGTATAACTTTTAGTGAGGGAATTATATGCTAAAAGGTAAGTAAAGTGAAGCTAATTAACTTCACACAATAGTGAAGAAGTTCACAGTATAGTGAAGTAAGTTCACGGTAACATTTCCTAAAAATGTGGCTAGTTGCTTAAATGATTTGTTATGTGTTTCTAAGTTGTCAAATGTTATTCTTATACTTATCTTATGATGTTTTAACCGAAATTCATGAAAAGCATGTTATTTACTAAATGTTCCTTTTTCATGGTTTTTGCATGACTTCCATACTTAGTGCATCTAACGTGCTAACCCCTTCTTTTCCATTTTTGACTAAAGTGTAGAGAATTTGAAGTCTTGATGTGCCATGGAGGATGAATATGTTTCTAAGGGTTGAAGACGAAGTGTTGGTGATTCGTCATCGATTCGAGAAAATATCCACATGTGTTTCTTTACGTCTTAGTCTTTATTTTATGTCTTGTATGGGATTAGTACCAAATGTTGTATACTCTAAAGTTTAGGTGGTTCAAAGGGATGTTGTAAAGGTTTAATATTTTGAATGAAAGTGTTACACTTGCGTATTGGTTATGTAAAGAGTTCTTCGTGTGTGAAGAAAGTTTTAAATTATTGATCATTTTAGTATAGCTATTATGCAATGAATGATACGAGAGGCTTAGATGAGACTTCTTGAAGTCTCATTTGTCATGTGACTACACAAGGATGCTCTTAATTATAGGGTGAACTTGTGGGTCGTGACATCCCCTTTGTTCAAAAGCCAATAATCTTTGCTCATGGACACTTTTCTTCAAATCAAGCAAAATGAGATCTTGATCTTGCTTCTCTTTCACCTGTGACACTAATGTTGATTCATCCCCATCGGTCATGACTATCCCTCCTTCTGTAGAATCCATAAGTTTGACTCCCAAGCTTGCAAGTCTGTGCACATCCTTAGCTAACTCCCTCTTTTCTTCTTCAACATGGACGGTACTACCCATGGACAACCTACTTAAGGCATCAGCAACCAGATTAGCCTTACCTGGGTGGTAAAGAATAATCCTTGAGTAATTCCAACCACCTTCTATATCTGAGATCGAGTTATTTCTGAGTGAAAACATATTGGAGGCTTTTGTGATCAGCGAATATATCAACATGAACACCATACAAGTAGTGGTTCCATATCTTCAAAGAAAACACTACTGCAGCCAATGATAAGTCATGAGTTGGATAATTCTTTTCATGAATCTTCAACTGTCGAGTGGTAGAAGCTATAACCTTGCCATTCTGCATCAAAACCGAAGCGGTAGTTAATCTCTTTTTCGACCATTAAAAGCTTTTACCACAAGCTTCAGAACATTGAGACTTGACCGTCTTCTGAGTTAGCTTGGTCAAAGAAAAAGAGGTAGATGAGAATCCTTCAACACATCTCATATAATAGCCAACTAAGCCCAAGAAACTCCTAATATCTTTTGGAGATGTAGGTCTAGGCCAACTCTGAACTACTTCAATCTTCTGAGTGTTAATTCTCATAACTTCACCAAAAACAATGTGGCCTAAGAATGCAACAAACTTTAGACAAAACTCACACTAGGAGAACTTGACATATAGCTCCTTATCCTTCAAAGTCTGTAGAACATTAAAATCTTGAGGTGACTATCATGATCTTCTCTATTCATTGAATAAACCAGCATGTCATTAATGAAGGCAATGACAAACAGATCTAAATAAGGTTTTAAGACTCTGTTCATAAGATCCATGAACACTAAAGGTGAATTTGTACCAAAGGACATAATCAAAAATTCATATTGCCCATACCTTGTTCTAAAAGCTGTCTTTGGAATATCACATTCCCTTACTTTCATCTGATGATAACCTGATCTGTGGTTAATCTTGGAAAAGCAAGATGCATACTAAAGTTGATCGAAGAGATCATCTATCCTCGGAAGAGGATATGTATTTTTTATGGTCACCATTTTCAAATGACGGTAGTCTATACATATCCTAAGGGACCCATACTTCTTCCTAACAAACAAGATCGGAGCGCCCCAAGGTGTGACAATTGGTCGAATGAAGCCTTTGTCTAACAAAGTTTCAATTATTCTTTTAACTCTACTGGTGCCATTCTGTATGGCAGAATAGAGATAGGATGAGTATATGGGATGATATCTATGCCAAAGTCTATATCCCTTCCGGGAGGGATTCCGGGTATCAGGAAAGACTTCTGGAAACTCATTGACTATAGGAACTGAACTGAAGGGAAGGTACCTCAACAATTGAGTCATTAACTCAGACTAAGTGATAGACACACCCTTTAGAAACTAACTTCCTCGCCTTAAGGTACCAAATGAAACGACACTTACGAACTGCTGAACTACTAGTTGTAATCTATTGATGCATAACATGCATTGAGTGAATGACATAAAAATCTACCATGTCTAACTCTATTAAATCAGCCATGGTACTCTTGTGATTGATGGAAATAGGAAAATTAGGATAGACTTTTTCTGCTAAAATGGAGTCACCAACAGGTGTAAAAATACTGAATGATTTTGTAAGTTGCTCAGGAGTAATCTTAAAGTTCATACCAACATAGGGAGTTACAAAAGATAAACTTGCTCCTGGGTCTAACAATGCATACATAGTAAAGTCAAAGACTCGAATCATGCTAGTGACAATATTTTGCGAATTCTCTTATTCATGGCGATTATTGAGAGTATACAAGAGGTTTGTTCATCCGCCAGTACCAGAAGTACCTCCCCTAGGTTCATCTCTGTCTGGTGAAGCAGCTGACGAAGATTGATCTCTTTTCCCCCCATTACCACCGCTTTGCTTACTCTTTGGACGTTTTCTCATGAAATGCCCAGTCTGACCGCACTTGAAACAACTTACGGAGCTTACGCAATAGATGCCACAGTGATTCCTACCACACCTAGCGCAGGAAGGAGGCTTACTACCTCCGTGCTCCACACTTCCTTGTGAATATATAGGTCTTGCTCGGGAGTTCTGACCATGATGCTCAACTCTGTCTTTGAGCGCAGGTGCACTAGCAGACGATGGTGCATTCCCTTTGATTTATGAAATTATGGTCGACTTGAACCACCCTTCTTTTGACCAGACTCATTCCCAATATTTGCTTTCTTGTTTCAATATTTCTCTCTGTCGAGAGCCGACGATTCCCCGTCTATGGACCGTAAGTTAGTCGATGGTCCATTGACTGCTCCGTCGAATGTGCCCTAACTTAGAAAACAATTAAAGAAACAAAACTGGGAACTACGGACCCTGCCGACGGTCTATCGACAGGATGACGGTCCGTCGATCAATGTACTAGACCAATTTTCTGCAGATTTATGGGAATTTGGTCCATGCACATTGAACACCTAATAAGCTAATCTTTAGACAACACTTCTAAAAAAAATAAAAGAAAATTAATACGTGACATTAAGTGAGAAAAACAGAAATAATACAACTACGCCTATAAAATCATGAAAAAAACAAAACTATTATTGTCTAGAGGATACATATTGGGTTGCCTCCAAATCAGTGCTTGATTTAACGACGCGGCACGATGCAGGACTCTTAATTACTCAGACTTCATCAAGATGAAATGCCTCGATCACTTCATTCACCTTTTCAGCATGCTCAAGGTAGATTTTAATTCGTTGCCCATTCAACTTGAACCTTACACCCATCTTATTCTCCAACTCAACCGCTCCATGAGGGAAAACTTGGGTGATCAAGAATGGACCAGTCCATTTGGATTTGAGATTGCCCGGAAACAAGCGAAACGTAGAGTTGAATAAAAGCACGAAATCCCCAACCATAAAATCGCGCTGCTCAATCTTTTGGTTATGGTACTTCTTCATCTTTTATTTGTAAAAGGCTGAACTTTCATATGCCTTTAAGCGAAATTCATCAAGCTCATTCAACCAATTTAACCTCTGTTCCACAGTCTCATTCCAATCCTTTTTCAGTTTCTTCATTGCCCACATGGCCTTATGATCTAACTCAACCGGCAAGTGACAAGCTTTACCATATACAAGTTGGTATGAGGACATACCTATGGGAGTCGTGTATGCTGTCCAGTAAGCCCAGATAGCATCATCGAGCCTCCTTGACCAATCCGTTCTATTCGCATTCACCATTTTTGCCAGAATCTGCTTGATTTCTTTGTTTGACACCTCAACTTATCCACTAGTATGAGGATGGTATGGCGTGACCACATTCTGACGACCCCATATTACTCCAACAATCATTTGAACAACTTTTTGCAAAAGTGGGATCCCCCATCACTAATAATGGCCCTTGGTGTGTCAAATCTGGAAAATATGTTCTTTTTCAAGAACACGGTGACTTCTCTTTATTATTTTCAAGTGCTATGGCTTCCACCCATATAATCAACAGCCATAAGAATATACTTCATCCCATGAGAACTCACAAAGGGGACCATAAAGTCAATACCCCACACGTTAAACCACTCAATTACAAGAATGGAATTTAAAGGGAGTTCTTGCCGTCTAGAAACACCTCCATCTCTTTGGCACCTATCACATGCCTTGGCGAACTCATGAGCATCTTGGTTGATGGTTGGCCAATAGTAGCCACATTGCAAGATTTTATGGGCTGTCCGGATACCACTATGATGCCCACCCACAGGCGAGGAGTGGCATGCCTCCAAAACACTCAAAATCTCGACTTCCGGCACACAACACCGAATAAGCCCATCGGCACAACTCCTATATAAATATGGCTCATCCCAAAAGAACTTTTTCACATCATGCATGAACTTTTTCCTTTGATGAAAAGACAAGTCCGATGGGACAATATCACTAGCCAAGTAATTCGCAAAATCAGCGAACCATGGAATCAAGTCTTGAGAAGCAGCCAATACATGCTCATCAGGGAAAGTATCATCAATTTCAGCCTTTTTACCAAATTCTTGCATAGCTCCATCCTCTAGTTGGGACAAGTGATCGGCAACTTGATTTTCAGTCCCTTTTCTATCTTTCACTTCAAACTCAAATTCTTGCAACTTTAATAACCAACGAATCAACCTCGATTTCTCATCCTTATTTGCCATCAAATATCTTAAGGCAGAATGATCAGTATGCACTATAACTCTTGTGCCAAGCAAATAGGAGCAAAATTTCTCGAAAGCAAAGACCACTGCAAGGAGCTCTTGTTCAGTCACAGTGTAGTTCTTTTGGGCTTCATTAAGGGCTTTATTGGAATAATATATGGGGTGAAGATTTTATCCCTTCTTTGACCCAAAACTACACCAAGAAAAACCTCACTAGCATCACACGTATCCTCAAATGGCTTACTCCAATCCGGGGAAATAATAATGGGCGTAGACACCAATTTCTCCTTCAACTCACCAAATGCCTTAAGACAGGATTGATCAAAATAAAATTTACATTCTTTCTCAAGTAACTTGCACAGAGGATGTGCAATTTTTGAAAAATCCTTGATGAACCTCCTGTATAAACCCGCATGCCCAAGGAAAGTCCTCACACTTTTTACGGAGATGGGTGGAGGAAGTCTCTCTATCACCTCAACTATAGCTCGATCAACCTTTATACCCTTCTCTGAGATGCGATGGCCCAATGCAATACCCTATTTCACCATAAAGTGACATTTTCCCGAATTTAGCATAAGGTTGCAATCTTTACATCTTTTGAGAACTTCGGACAAGTGATTCAAACAATGATCAAACGAGTCACTAACAACATAAAAATCATCCATAAATACCTCAATAGTGTCCTTCACCATGTCGGAGAATATGGACATCATACTTCTCTGAAAAGTAGCCGGTGCATTACACAACCTGAAAGGCATCCTCTTGAACGCGAAAGTTCCATAAGGACAAGTAAAAATGGTTTTCTATTGATCTTTTGGTGCAATAGAGATATGATTTTAACCCGAATAACCATCAAGAAAATAATACCACCAATTTCCTTCAAGCCTATCTAAAATCTGATCCATGAAGGGTATAGGAAAATGGTCCTTCTCAGTCTATGCATTCAATTTTCGGTAATTCATACACACTCTCTATCCGGTCATCGAATGCATTGGAAAAATCTTATTTTTCTCATTAGGGACCACAATCATTCCCTTTTTCTTGGGCACACACTGAACAGGGCATACCCAACTACTATTAGCGATTGATTTATGACTCTGATATCCAACCACTTAATAATTTGCTTCTTCACTACCTCTTACATAGGTGGATTTAAACGTCTCTGGTTCTCAATACTGGGCTTATGATCGGGCATGAGTTGGATTTTATATGAAAAATACCGGTAGGGATCCCAATAATATCCGCAATAGTCCACCCAATAACTCTCTTGAACCTCTTCAACACATCAACCAAACATTCTACTTGTTGCATATTCAAATCTGATGCAATAATTGCCGACAAAGTGTAACCTTTCTCCAAGAATACAAACTTCAGATGAGGTGGTAGAGCCTTAAGCTCCAATTTTGGAGCCTCCTCAATAGACGGTTTCGTGGGTAGAGACTCATGATGCTTTATATCTAAATCCAATTTCTTTGGTTTGAACCGAACATCACCTTGATCAAGTGCCGTAACCAATGACCCCTACTCTTCGATATAGTCACTCTCAATATTCATGATCAACCGCTAGTGCCTTAACACCAAGAATATCTTCTATTTGTACCTCGAACGAACTCTCAACCTTGTAGGATATCACAGATAGTGATTGGAGCTTACAATTCTGCCTCACAGACCTACAAATATTGAAAGTCTCTTCTTCATTGTTCAACTGGAATAACATATTCCCTTTCCCACATCAACTAAGGCACGACCGGTAGCAAGGAAAGGCCTCCCAAGAATAATAGGCACCTCAAAGTCCACCTCACAATCAAGAATCACAAAATCGACCGGAAAAATAAATGTCTCCACTTTTACTAACACATCATGGAGTATGCCAATAGGCCTCTTCACCGTTTGATCAACCATCAGTAGCCACATCGCAGTGGTCTTCGGGTCACTTAAACCCAACTTCTTGTAAATTGAGAGTGGCATGAGATTTATGCTTGCCCCAACATCACACAAAGCTTTAGCAAAGTGTAACAACCCAATTATACATGGAATAGTGAAAGCACCCGGATCTTCTTTCTTTTGCACAAGAGACCTTGTAGCAATAACACTACACTGTTGCATCCGATCATCATCCTCAAAACAAACCGATCTCTTCTTAGTGACCATATCTTTCATGAAATTGGCGTAACCGGGCATTTATTCAAGAGCTTCTATCAAAGGGACATTGATGGAAAGTTGTTTCAACATAATAATAAAACACCAAAATTTACCATCTTAGGTCTTTTTAACCAATCTTTGCGGAAATGGGGGTGTTGGTCTAGGAATGGGGGTCACTTTTTGGGGTGTCTCATCTTCTTTCCCCGATTTATATACCAACTCACCACTAAATTCCTCTACCTCATCATCTCATCCCTTCTCATCTTCGACGCCATACGACATAGGTGGATCCATGGTTTTCTTACCCCTCGAGTAATGACTGCCATACAATGTCCATCATTTTTCGTATTTTGGACCGTATTGCTAGGAAGAGTACCCGGTTGGCGTGGGTTCACAGTAGAAGACAATTGGGCCATTTGCAACTCAGGATGCTTGATTGAGATTGCATGTGCATCCACCTTTTGGCCAATATTTACTAAATCACCTATCAACTCTTTGGCTTGCTCAACACTAGCATCAAACCTCCTCATCATCTTCTCCAACATATCCTCAACTCACGCCATACTACCTCCACCACCCGTAGGAGCAACTTTATGATTTTGAGGTGGAATATAGGGCTCACTCCGATCATTTCTGTTACCATAGTTACCCCGATTAAAGTTGTTGTGGTTGTAGCTATCTCAAATATAATGACCCTATCTGTTGTAATTTTCATAGTTCCGACCTTGATTTCCTTGACCATGACGCTAATTTTCTTGATTGGAGCCTTGGGCGTTCGTTCGGAAACCCCTGTCTGCTCATTCACTGCATACGAATCTTCTTCACAGTAGTACTCATCAACTGATGGTTGTGGTTTAGCTAAATAGTTCACTGCATTTACCTTTTCTGCACCCCCGTGACATGTTTTAACACCAACCCAAGCTCAGTTATCATTTGATCCATCTCTTCACGAATCTCATCTGCGGCTGGGTTATGTGAAGCTTGCACTGCAAAAGTGTTTCTCCTAGTATCTGACTTCTTAGTGCTCCAAGCTTTATTATTTCGAGAGATTTTTTCTAACTATTCAGTGATCTCTACATAAGTACACTCCCCATAAGAACCACCAATAATCGTATCAAGCACTGCTTTATTATTATCATCTTGCCCCCGATAGAAATACTCTTTTAGTGACTAATCATCAATGCGGTGGTTTGGAACACTTCTCAAGAATGAGGTGAACCTATCCCAAGAACTGCTTACTGACTCCCCTGGTAATGCCATAAGGTTGTTCACCCTATCTTTGTGGTTTAGCTTTTTAGAAACCGGGTAATGCCTTGCTAGGAACACATCCCTCAATTGATCCCAATTATAGATTGAATTGTAGGGAAACTCAATAAACCAAATTGCGGCCTCCCCCGTCAGTGAGAGAGGGAACATCCTTAATCCAATTACATCCATGTCTAAGTCTGGCCTCCCTACACAACTCTTACACACCGACCTTAGTTTGGCGATGTGAGCATGTGGATCCTCAGATGGTAGTCCCGAAAAAAAACCTCTAGAGGTGAGCATCTGCATCAAGCTACTAGTTACCATAAAAGTATAACCATGTGGTAGAGAAGGTAGGACAGGTACCCCATCAGAGTCAGTGAGGGCGCGAGGTTTATCCTCAGATTACCTTCACCAGGGTTATCAACAACGACTCAATTATGAGCATCAACCGGCGGGGGGAATTGAGGGTTGATCTCATCATCGATATAAGCAGGATTGTTTTGAATATTCATTTTGCGGACTGTGCAGTTTAGTTTTGGATCAAGTGGAAGTATTGGTTCTCCTCAACTCCGTGTACTTGGCATACACTAAAGCTAGACTTGCGAGAGATAAAAACCAAAAAAAAAAAAAAGAAGTAAAATCAGGAAATTGTTGACTAAAATTCGGTAATGCGCTTGAAGTTAATCTAACTTCCTTGGCAGCGGAGCCAAAATTTCATACACTCAAACTATACTTTTCTAAAGAAGTATAAGCGGTCGTATTAAGTAAAGAACTCAAATGTTAGGTTGGGGTAGATCCCACGAGAAAAACTGGTTTAGACTTAAATTTAATATACTATTACTTCTATTTAGTTAAGTCCTCTCCGGAAACAAACAACTAAAAGCGGGATTTTGTGTAAAAAAAGTAATTCATTAAGTCTAAGTAAACAAGTAGCTGGTTTAAATATTTGATGTTTATCAAATGACGAGAGAAACTAGGGTGCAAGTGTTCCCCATAGGTTCATAACGCAGTAACCCTAGTTATAACAACTCTTTCCTAGTATCTTGCACACAAAGTGGTTAGTTTTGTATCCCTAATTCCTTGGTCCGGTAATTAGTGAATTTCACTCCGCACCTTGGTCCGGCTACGTGTGTGTAGTTTACTAAACCTTATCCTTTTATCTCATATTAAGCATCATAATCAATGTATGTCTTATATATTACTTCGCACCAATCGACACTAGCCTATTAGATAGTATATATTAAATCTACGTTGATAATTCTTTCCTTATTATCTACCTCCTTTGTTCGGAAAGTAGCAACAAGGCGACTTCTAACGTGTGCACCATTAACAAGACTTCTAAATGAAAGAATTATCAATACATGCAAGAAACTATTCGAGAATTGTTATTTTAGGTAGTTTTACTTTGTTAATTACCCATGGTTCCCACAACCCTAGTTGTGGATTTAGTTATCCATGTTCATAATTACACAATTCATATTAATTAGACAAGAATTCATGTACTTACTTTGATGAGGTTGAAAAAAATCCAGAAAATCACTTGAATTTGAGAAAAAAATGCAATAAACGATTTCGAAAAAATGAAGTATTTTCCAAAACCCAATATTCAACAACCAATATTACAAAACAGAAAAATTATCAAGAGTCTAACCCAAAAAATGAGGTTTTTTTTCCTATTTATAATAAAAGAATCCTAAACATAAAGGGAAACCTAAATAAGGAAAATATGTCTAAAAACGCATCTCGCGTCGACGACCTGACCGACAGACCGTCGAGGTAACGATGGATCGTCGACACCTCCATCGGTCTATAATTCAACTTTTATTTTCAGTTGCTTTCTTCTCCAGCTCTCTGTTACCATCGACTATTCGTTGACAGGACGACGGTCTGTCGATGACCTTCGTTGCTCCACACTTAGAATCATTTCAAATCGGGTACTGGGCTACATTTTGTTAACACCAACAGATCACAGGACGGTCCGTTGATGAGACGACAGACGGTCATCCCTTCTGTAGCCTCATATTTAGTTAGAATTCCCCGATATTTCCTTGGCAGCATAACATCTTCATGGGATAGTTGCCACCTACGGATTGTCGATGGCTCCGTAGGTCATATTTTTTGCAATTTTTAGCACATCTTCAACGTTTTCATTTTGGACAGTTTTTCCTGCAAACACAAAGAAAAATACATTAAAACTACTTAAAAGAGGCCTTAGACACACACTAAACTTAAGAAAAAAGCATGGAAAGTACCGTGAAACCACGATACATCACCCTTAACTTTTCCTATTCAACTTGCTACACATAGACCATGATCCTTGATATTTCCATGTCGCAATCAACATTGCAACCCTACCTTCTTTACTTGAAGCTTGTCCCAAACCAGCAACAAACAAACTCATTCTGCTCTTCATGTTTTTCCCCATCCCCAGAGCATAGTGAGACAGGTGGGTAAACTTTAACCCATACTCATGAACAGTCATGGAGTCCTGTTTCAAAGTGAGGAACTACCATACCTTTGCTTCCTTCAATTCTCGAGGAAAGAACCTTCCCAATAAAGCTTCTTCAAAACAATCTCAAATTGGAGGTGGTGTGTCCTCAACTTTGCCCTCATTCCATTGGTCAAACAAGGTTCTAGCCACACTCTTCAGTTGGTATGCAACTAATTCAACCCTCTCAACATCAACCACATGCATTACCTCAAACACTTTCTTCAACTCTTCCACAAAGTTTTCCAGATCCTCGGTAGTGCTTGATCCGGTAAAACTAGAAGGGTTCTCTTCGTTTCCCGAGTTGATTGGTTACTACCTGACTTAACAACCGGATAACTTCCTGGAATTCGACATTTGTAACTTCTCTTTGGGGTTGCATATCTGGTGCATTAGGAATCTCTTGTTCATCAACATTTCTTCAGGCTGGTCAACCTTTGACCGCCTTTTGGTGAGGCATGATGATCTGAAAATACACGTAAGCACGAATTAGAGAGAGACATTCAGAGATAACCTCTACGCACAAAAAAGATATGAAATAAGTGAAACATTCCTAAATATTGTAGCCTCCTAATCATATATGTGGCACGCTTCACACCGATGACTAAGACTCTACAAGCACGACTTCAGATACTCTCTAGTACTCTTGAACTCTGTGCTCTGATACCAAGTTTGTCATGCTCGGAGCCTACACCCTGTACGTGTATGGCATTCGAAGACTATTGATGTCCCCCAAGCGAACCCTTTGCCTGACTTTCTTAACTCAGCGAAGACTTACACATTTGAGACAAAGAATTTGAAAGCATGCTCATAAGGTAACTTAAATATTGTCTTGGCCAAACTGACACTTAAGCCTTAACACTGTAACATGCAAAGTATAAGATAAAGGAGACTTCAAAACTGAACTACTACATTGCCTATGAAGCATCTAAACTGATTGAGATGGATGTTGGGATAGACACCACAACAAACTAATGATCTAAGCTAGAAAAACAATAAAAAGACTGTCCTTCAGAATGCAAGGAGGCTCACCAAGTGACCGTAGACTGATCAATGGGATCAACGGTGTGCTGCATACTTATCCTAGTTACCTGCTTCTACATCATGAAATGATGCAGGCTAACTGGCATAAACACATTGATTGTACGAGTTTGCGAGTTGAAATGCTAAACACACTTAAGCTTGAAAAGGAGTAAGAAGGAACACTTACCTTAGCTCTGCTCGACTCATGATCTACTAACACTTATTCAATATATGTAGTTTAAAAGTAATTGCAATATAAAGGAATGATGATTTAAAACATGCTATAGACTCTTAATGTATAAAAATATACAATAATATCTGAGATGTATGTAAAAATATAAATAAGTGATGTATATGAACATATTCTATAACCTACAACTATCACTTAAGAGCTATAGTGATGATATAGCGTTAATCATCCAATGCATCCCGACTATCCTAACTTTGCCAGAGGATAGGACATGAATTCCCTAATGGATTCACTAGCAAACTATGAAGAGGGTTCATCTAAAAAGTATGACCCTTTTCTACCCATGATGGCTACAAGGTTTACATGGAGACTTGAGTTAATCTTAACTCGCATCCCCACATCAGTGCTCAATACTACTCCCAAAAAATATATATACTGGCTCTTATGTTTTTAAAACATATTGATTTTGTGATTTGAGATTAGTGTTCAAAACTTGGCTTTTCAAAACATCTCTTGGAAATCATAGTTTCCTCATTCTTCTATTAAACTAGCCATAGGCTCTATGGAAGTCTAGCTTCCCTTATTTATCAAAAGTTTGAAAACATTAGTTTAAACTCTGAGAGACTACTTATTTCCCTTATAAATTTTGAGAAATGAACTGAACTTTACTCTCTTTGCTTACTCGAAACTTAAATCTCAGGGAATACTTAGTTCACTTATAGAATTTGAGAATTTAACTCAACTTTTTATTTGAACCTTAAAACAAAGTTAAAAAGTTTGTTTAAGACTCTTGAATGCTTTAGGAACTTATTTTGACTTGCTTCTTAACTTTTAAGCTGGACTCTTAACTTCCTTGACTTTTTGATATTAACTATCCTTGAATTGGATTATAGATTCAAGGATCATGATCTCATGTTTATGAATGATTTCATGATGTTTAGATGTACCCTAGAGTGTTGGAATCCACTAAAACTGATAGGAAAATCACTTAGAAACTAGTTAAAAAGATAGGGAAAGAACGGGGTCTCCAGGGGGTTGTGACACTCTGAAAGGCGTGGAACGCTAGAGCCTGACGGATAGAGTCTTTTCTGAGGAGCTCTTGTAGTCGCCGGGCCCCAGGGCCTATTCGACGGTTTTTCTTTAACTTTTCTTTTCCTATTTTAAACTCTAAACCTCCAAAACATTCATGGATCTTCCCCCAACAACTTAAAATCATTAATATACTCAATACTTAATAGATTAGACCCAAAGAAGTTTGTAAATATGAATCAAAACTACTAGATACGAACTACAATTCAACCAACAAGAATTTCACAACTTTTCATCAAGAACTCCAATATTCATCATTCCATATGAACTAACTTGCTGAATTTAAACAAATAGGAAGTGGGTGAAAGGATACAACACCGAATGATCTCACATACTTTGATAGGGATCTACCTCGACGAAATCCACGCAACAATTTTGGAGTTCTTGGACAATTATTGACCTTCCTCTTCTTTTCTCTTTTCTCCAAAGCCCTAAGCGTTCTAAATTATTTTATAACTGATTTGGAACTTGGTCTTTAACCCTAAATAACCCTTAAAATGAATTAGGCAATACTAGGGTGAAAATAACCTTTACCTTGCTAAAATTCGGATTAGACTTTCCTCAGTCCAACAATCCAATTTTTGAATAATATATATCCCTCATACGACATCTGATTTGTGCAAATTCAGTGTCGTTGGAAACAAATTCCTAAGGGCTTTCCAACCATATAAAAAACTCATCCAAACTCCTCCTGATCTGGGAGTTAAAGACATTTAAAATGACCAAAACTTACTTTTGAAAGTTTGAAATTTTCCAGATTTCCCTACTTAATTCCAAAAATGTTTATTCTTGCTCTTTTAGCTTATGCTTAGATGTTCCAAGTTACGAGATGTCACTATAGCAAAGCATATGAATCGGTTGTACCACTGTTAAATTGAAAGACACCATGACTTCAATACCGCAAAGGGAGTTGAGAAGTACAATGTAACAAATTATTCCATTAGTAGTGATTTTTATGGAAATTGATTTGTTTCCACCGTGGAATATCGCCCACACAATTAATATATGGATTGCAATTACAAGAACTTCCAAAGTGAATGTGTTGTTTGCTGCCACATTTTAAAGACTACATCTCATTATAGAATTAAATTGCTTCATGAAAAATATATTCTACGCTGGTGGGGAAGAGACATAATTCTTTCAAACACAGGCAAATTCCTTCAAGGAGGCTATTCAACAATGACGGAAGAGTACAAGAAGTACAAATCCTTGAGGAGTTTATTTGATATGAATTGTGATGTTGTGTTGGACAACAACGCTAAATATGTGGATTTCAAAAATGTTTTGAAAGGTCATTTAACTGTATGTTGTTATTGGAGCGATGACATGGCAGTCCCTAGCATTGGTTATCGAGGATCAGTCGAAGATGCAACATTCATTAAGAAGAAGAGGGAAGTCTGAACACGTGGAAGACCACATACTAATAGATTTAGGAGGGTGGTGGAAGGTGGACTAGACCATATTATCATGCAGATCAATAGTGTGAGTCTAGTCAAGGTCGGGGGTGGTAGGAGACGTGGTGGAGGTAGAAGGGTTGGTAGCGGTGGTTGTATAAATGCGTAGAATAATCATTTACTTTTTAATCCTACATTATTTTAATACATTTTTTAGTGGTTCTATTCATAAGGAATTGAATATTGGAAAGTTTTATTATAAGATCAAATTGACTAACACACATAATCCTCCGTAACAGCTGACGAAATTCATTTAAAGTCTACTCAATCCGAATCCAGATGTAGTCAATATTATTCATTGGGCTGTCTAATTGTTGGGACTCTTTGTGGTTTAGTCACAGGCCCAAGAGCTCGACTATATTTTAAGATATCCGTGTTCACCACTTTGCGTCCTTACATATTATAACAAGAAAATCACCCTAAAGTTAATGATATGAAAAGGATACATTGTTATTTTGAATCCTTTGATAAGTGTCTCCTTGATGAGATTGTAGAAAGGGTGCCTTCTAAGTCATTCAAAGATTTAATAAATTTAAGACTGAGGTATGTTAATTTTTAATTTAAATCAATTGTTTACATTCATGTCTAACAATCTATGTATTTTTTCCAGCAGTAAGTTTTTTAATAAAATAGAAATTTAATGGTAGGTTTACAAGAAACTCTCCCCGGGCGATGTCCCACTTAAGTTATTGTTGCGCCGAAAATCAACAAAGTTCATAACCTATGATTCTTTCAGGAACATGTGCATCAAATGTGGAAATACAGAAGTCATGTATATAAAAGGAGTGGTAATATGATTAATCAAAATACTTTGTGTTGTATTCGACTCATTAAATTCCTTGTATAAAGTAACATATATGTTTTTGTATTTTAGAAGACGTTTTTCAGCTATGAAGATTCATATGGTGCAATGCCATTACTGGAGCAAGCATCAACAACTGGTCACATCGATGTATCATACGCGATTGCCATATTCTCAATATTATTAGGCGGTGAATATAGGCGAAATGATATAAACACTATTGGGAAGATGAAACTAACACAACACCAAAAAAGACTAACAATGCATTCTCCAAATTGTCTTCGAAAAATGTTAAGCGTATCGTGGATTTTCAATCGTTTATTCATTGAAAAACCAATTCCTTGTTGCATAAATAAACATCCATATGAACTAGTTGACTATTGTTACATTTGTATTACTGATGAAGAAATTATGTTATTTTATGGAGGCTAACATTGATTTAGATTTTTAATGTCTTTTCTTACGTGAGTTGTTACTACATTTTTACGGGTATTTAATTTCGCCATTATTTCGTATTTTTAAATGGATCTATGTTCAATTTAATGTGACAATACGTACCGTAGAAGTTGGAAATGATCTTTTGCATTAAAAGAAAAAAAAATAAAAAATGGACACCACCCATGCATTATGCAGTAACAACAAAAACAAAAGGAAAATTAAACAACAACTAGGACCTCATCCAACGTCGTTGTGTTTTGCCAATAAACCTACACTTGTAGATTCCTATGGCAACCCATCTAATCCAGGGACCAACCACTACCAGAAGTTCTCTACTCCTCAGAGCTAAAGGGAAGCTATTCAACAAAACCCATCGCGCTACGAGTGAATATATGATGATTTTGCAAAAAACCTTCTATTATAGAATGTTTGCGAGGGAGAGGATTAATACTCCATAACAAACATCAGTCTCCACTCACCTATTCCTTTTACATGCAATCAGCCGTTTTATGAGCTCGGCTATCTCATAATCCATCGTATACAAGCAGTCCCGTCAAGTATATAATTTTTCCAAAACTCGCGAGACGTGGGAATACATGCCTTTTTTGATCCGTTAGTTGTATTTGTTCCAATTTTTTAGAAAGCTACTATAAATTGCTACTTTGAATGTTATTAGTGTGAGTGAGGAATACATTTAGCGGGATTCTCTTTTTATAGTAAAAAAAATTAGATCGAAATATGAAGGGTTTGGATCCAAAAGAAACGTGGGACCATATTCTAAGATTTTTCAAGTAATGATTTCACTCTTTTTTAATTATATGTCAAAATAATTATAAATAAATTTAATTAGTAATATTATAAATCAAAAATAAAAGAGAAAGCAACCTAAATTAGTGATTGAATTTTTTCTGTCATCTAATTAAATCTACTTGGGGTTACCTAGCACTTCATTTTAAAGATAAATCAATATAAATATAAGAAAATAAAAAGTTGTGTGATTGTAAAGACATGTCATTGAAATTATATACAAGTTTATGTTGATAAATAATTTTAAAATAAAGAAGATAGCTTCAACCCCCCCTAGGATCGAAAAATTCATAACCTAGTTGTTAATTTTTAAATGTATTTCCATTCGCGCTGTAATAACATTCATTCACAATAACGAAATACAAGTCTAACTAAAAGTACCTGAGTATACCTACCACTTGTTGAAAAGACTTGATTTGATGAGTTGAATTTTCTTCCATTTTTTTTTATAATCCAAATTCATAACTAAAAGTACTTTTAAGAAGATTATGAACATAAAAATCTACGATTGGTCTGAGAATATTTTCATTACGAATATACATGTTAATTTTGTGTTTATAAAAATTTCAACAAACAAAAGTGAGGCATATAACTGAACAATTTTTTTCATTTTTCATCGATTAACTAAAACACATATTTAATATCACTTTTTAATTTTCACAAGATAATTGTCTCCAAAATAATGTGTGAACAAGATCATGTAGTTGTTAGCTCTTAATTAAAATTATTTGAGTAAACCTACCACTTTTTTAAAAGAGTTGATTTTATATGAGTTGATTTTTTTCTCTCTTCCGTTTTTAAGCCAAATCCATGTATTAATTAATCTATTTTTTTTAGAAGGTAAGAAAATAAAATTTGTAATTATCAAAACATTTTATTATATAAATTATTACAAACCATTAAATATATTTTTTATTGAAATTAAATTAGTTGTTATATCAAATACTTGTAGTAGAAATTTACTATAACAAACGCGAACTGACGGAGTAGTATTACTCTACTCCTATTCTACTCTAAGAGAACTACTTGAGTACACCTACAAGATATTGAAAATATATGATTTGATAAGTTGAATTTTCATTCTCTTCTTTTTAAGCCAATTCATATAATTTATGTTTGTAAAATAAAATAAAATTTTGCATAACCTAGACGCCAAACGTGACCTTTTGGAATGGGGTGGGGGTATGGAATTGAGAGAGAGAAGAGAGGATGCGGTAAAGTCCCTAATTTTATTGATTAGGTGAAGTCCCCTATATATACAAAATTTCTAATAGCACTTTTTTTTGCCGAATTACTATTTTATACTTTACATAAGAACTTTACTTGAAATGGACCAACATACTATTTATAACTTTTATAAATTACAAGGCTTTACTTTGACATATGACAGATGTCGTACTATTTAAACTACATAATTTCTCTGTTTCTATGTTCTTGCTTAGTTTCTCACTTTAAATTATTCGAGTCTTGATTATGGGAAGGTAGTGTCTGCACCGTACATTTGGATAGATGATCGGGTATTTTTGGCCTACTATTTGCAATGTATATAGTCATCATTTTTATGATCCTTTGGGGTAGTAGGGGTGTTGAGTTTCAACAGGATTAGTATCATTGGAGTGTCTTCCCATATCTGCTTTTAGATCTGCAATTGGAATATATAATCGTTATGATCTCGATTGTAGTAGTTCAAAATTGGTTTCTGTTTAGATTGTATTATTCGATTAATTTCATCAAAATGGTATGACGATCCCAATCGTTCTTTTGTTTGTCATAGAAGTCTGGGATATTTACCCTTTGTATTTCTTCTTTGTATTCTAATTTTCCGGGATTGGATTGGGGATTATCATTTCTGTGGGCAAACCTAGTCTTCATAAAAATCTTGTATTATAGGTTTGATTTCATCGTAAAATATTGTCCGCAGTTGCTGAATAAAACTTTCAATAAAATAAAGTTCCTTCGTTATTCTTTGTGTAATGTAAGAACAGATGGTATAGTTATGGTATCTGGCGATTTATTCAACCTGTTATCGGTATTAACGTGCTAAAAAGTCCAAAATTGTAGCAAGTTGCTACTAGATTTGAATTGGTACATGGATTGTGCTATGAGTTTAGTAATCCCTTAAGTGTTGGGTTAAGTATAATCTGGGCATTGGATTGGATATTTTTAGCGTCTGAGGTGTAGAGTCAAAAAGATGTGAATTTTTGTATATTTTGTCTATATATCGTCCTGGTGAAATGGTTTATTATTTGTTTGATGTTGAATCCAAACTTGGTTTAGGTATTGACTGGTGAGAGGAACAAATACATTCTTTGGGTGTATTCGGAAGCTATGGTCTGGAGAAAGATTATCTATTGGTAGTTGTATATTTTGTCGTTCTCCATCTTCTTGTTTGTAGTTGACTCCTGTAGATGTGGCTACCGGCCAGTGGATTTACATTTTGTTATGGGTTTTAAGGGGTTTTCCAACCTCACCTTCTAGTCTCTAATTTTAGAGTCCATGGGGTATGCTGGACTTCGCCGTCTGCATGTTTAGAGTCATGATGTGTCTGATATTAGCGTATTTTTAGGCATATGACTGTGCGTTCTATTTTCTCAATTTTTGACAAAGTGGTTGTAATTGGTAGCTAGTATTTTTCCAAGTATCTACATGATTTTTCTCTGGAGGATAATCGTTTGGTTATCCACCATTTACCTGTGTAATTGTATTGTCTGTTCTCACAATAAATTATTGTAACCAATATATGGTTCAAATGCTAATAAACATTTAGATAATGCAACTAATTCTTTTTCTATTATTTACATTTTATTGTGCTTTGGATATGATCCTGAGTAATATCTACAAATGGTGTTCTATTTTCTGGTAATTTATATTTTAGGACTCCATCCATAACTGTGATTGCCGAATCCGTGTAAACAAGATAAGGAAATATTATTCTCATCTAGAAAAATGGTTCAAACAGTATAAGATTGGTAGTTCTTTGGTCCATTATTTCGGTTTGTAGTAATGGTATTGCGTTAGTTCGTCGTGTTGTGAAGTTGGTGGGAGGATATAATTTCTGTTAGATGTACCTCATCTTGATGATGTAGCTTGTTTAATATATCGCTACGCTGAAGTATATCTCGTTTACTATTCTCGGTCTTTTTATGTGATGTTCTTTATCAGATGTATCGGTTTATATCTACCAGGACTACCTTTCAATGAATTTTCTATTTTTATTATATTAATCTTTTATTTTTTCCGTTATTTTAGGTTTTATTGTCAATACATATAAATTTTTACATTCTGCTCTGTGAATATCTATTCCTGGTGGAAGTCTATTGCCGGACAGTTTTTCAGTATAGAACTAATGATTTATTTAGTTCGGTCGTAATGCTACGGAATAGGTAGCATTATTTGAATTTAAATTTTTGGTATTTAAGTTTTCTTATTTACGCACTGATTATGCTTGATTTCTATGGTTGTATATTCTATCTCTGCTAGGTATATTTCAATAGGAGGATTATTCTTCTCTAAGAACGCTTTTTGTAGTATTTCTGTGCATCCTAAAGTACATATTTTATTGTGTCTGATTTTTATATCTTGTATTCTTGTGTATTATTCTTTTATTTATTATTGGTATTTGTGCCTCTATTGTAGTATTTACCATTACGATGTGTCCTTTTGGACTAACTATCTAGTATTCATCTTTTGCTTTCTGAATACAATTGTCTTATGGTGGTATCTCAAGTTACTTTTTCGACACTAAGTATAGTATTTTCCTTTTATTGTTCAAATATTGTACTATCAAATATGATTGTTTTGTCGAGATTCTGATTTGATTAATTTTCTTGATCTTTATTTGATATCTTCTTCAGAATTAGAATTTCTTCTTCGGTTAATTATTCATCTCTTCTAAGCTTAGGTGGTGTCGATAGTCGTATATGGTCATTGTCACTTAATTTCAGAGTCTAAGGAAATCTATATTGCATGTATTTCTCATTGTCTATAATATTCTGCTATGTTGTTTTCTTTGAATTTTTCGATCGTCTGCAATCTAATCAATGTGTCCTAGCTTCTTCCAACAATTGTAACAAGTACATCTGGATGGTGTTCTTTTGGCTATATGGTCCTTTGTTTTATAAGTTCTTACATAATATCTTGGCGTAGTTTCTGGTTTATATTCGTTCAATAGTTTTTATATCGCTATGTCGTCTTTTTGTATAATATTTTTTCTGTACAGATCCAACTTGGTGGGTGTTTTATTTTTGCAGCGCATTTATGATTTTGAGTAATATTTTTTCATTTTTATTCGGTTTGGGGTTTTTCAATAGTGGATAAACCAGTTGTAAAGAATTTATTCTTGATCCTAGGTATGTGTTTAATCACCTTCATGATCCAATCTTTAATTATTTTTTGGAACCAAAAGGTGTGCGTTAGTTTTGAGAAATAGAGCTTTGTATCCTCCTTATTTTCGTTATGATTGTATTTTCCTTTGGAATAATTGTCTTTAATTACACATGGTCAATGCATCCAGATAACACATTATTGCATATACGCTAATTTGTCATAAGAAGTCTATTGGCTCAATTTTCTTTTATTTTGTTATTTATTTTGTAAGTATTACCACAAATTCGGTTCTATAGCCAGTCTTATTTAAGCTAGGATATCCATATCGGTTGTGTGATATAGTTCCATCAATTGGTTATTACTTCTGAAGCGTTCTAAAATTGTCCTAGATAGATTTCCGAGAGCCTAATTTTGGTGCTTCCTATTTAGTGTTCTTTCTATATAGCCTATGTTTCGTGTGCTATTTTATTGTCAATAGTTGTTTGATATGATCCTAACATAATGGATGTTTTATTAGTATCTGGTAACACAATCTAAATTAAGAAAGTATGTTGTGTCTGTATATTGGTTTAGGTGTCCATTTTTATTTAGTCTACTGTGCCATAGCGTATTGAAGATATCGATTGTGCGTAACGTGTTGTAATAAGTGGGGGGTTTGTTTTCTTGGATAACTTCTTTGGGTTTTAACTCTGTGGAAGGGGTTCTGTCATCCATTTTAAACCATCTCATTGTATTTATTTCAATTCATTTGGGTTATTTATTTGTGAAAAGTTCTGTATATGTTTCACTCAATGCACCCCCCCCCCGCTTATTTCTGATTTTTTGGTCATGACCAGTAATCCAATTTCACCTATCTCATCATTTCAGGTTTCTGTAAACTTTTCTTTCTTTAATTAATTCGTAGTTTATCATTTTTTTTCTTTGTCTTTGTGGTTATTCAATATTAATAATTTAGTGTCATTTAGTGTCTTTTCTTGAATTCCGTATTTTTATATTTGGTTATTCTTTATATGTGGTACTTCGGGTTTGCTTGTGAGTTTAGGTTTCAATTTTTTGCTTCTAATCTCTTCATTTTCTGTGTGTATACGTATAGAGCTGTTAGCTATCTTTCAGTTTGTCGTTTCGTTCTAGCATAGGAATAAAAACATTTCGCTATCTTTTTAATATCCTTCCTAAGTTTGAAAATATTAGTTTATTTTTGACTTCATCTTAGTTTCATATGTCTTTTTCTCTACAACAAGGTAAATTCTTTATCATGGGAGGTATGTTGTAATTATGATTCAAGGTGAATGATTGGTAGTTCTAAAGTAAAATAATTTTCGGTGTGCTATATTGATTTGGCGTTTCCTCGTAATATATTTATTTCAATCCGTCTTTTCGATGGATTAAACTCTGTGTCGTTTTTCAATCGATTTTCTCATCAATTGTTGTTTATGTCTTCTGTTCATATTTTTTTTCTCAATTAGCAAATAATATATTCCGTTTTAGAAATTATAATCTATTAAGTGGTCCATATTACTTTAATTTGTTGAGTAATCTGTAGTATTTTAGAGTTTTTATAAATTTTAAACTTTATGTATTTTGTATTTTATTTTATTCTTAGTCCTGTGACCTGTCAGTTGCTTTATTTGGTGGGTGTAAAGTATATTTAAATTTTATAAATTTATCTTTGTGTTTGGTTAAGCCTAATTATTTCTTTATTGTCCGCTAGTATATATTCTCATACTGCATATCTTGGGTTCTTTGATATTCCATTAATGTTTTGCTTATCAGATGTCCTAGTAGTCCCCTTAGAGTATAGGTTTTTGTTGTTTCAACCAATATTCCAATAGGTGTAGTTGATCATTAGTCAGAATATAGTTCTAAGTCATGATTATAGGTCAATTCAAATATTGGTATGATATTCTGTCCAACCTTGGGTTTCATCATAGTTAGCAAGTAGGTATTCTATTTTACACATGTGGTGTGCTAAAACATTTATTCGCTTAACATCTTAGCCGATATAATTATTCATCATGAAATAGTAATAATAATAATCATCTTTTTGTCACTACTATGGCTTTTTCTTCAATCATTTGGACCCTAACAGCGGCACCCTAACTTGGTTTATTCCCCTAACCGGCCTCTTGCATATGGTTTCAACTTTAGGAGACATATTATGGTCTACTTATTCTCAGAATATTGATACAAAAATTTCTAGAGATGATCTCTTAATTTACTATAGCATGATGAACACTTATAATTCGCAAGAGATTATATAGGAAGAATTATAAAAATAATGATTAGTTTCATATTCATAAAAATATGTACCTCTGTTTGTAGATTCTCCATGGCTGAGATTTTCGTACTTAGTTTATTTCTTCCTTACTTAGCTCTGATACCAAGGGAGGGGGGGGGGGTATGGAATTGAGAGAGAGAAGAGAGGATGAGGTAAAGTCCCTAATTTTATTGATGAGGGGAAGTCTCAATGTTTAACCATCTTGCTGTAAAAGCATTCGTCCATACTAACGAAAGGAAATGTATTTACTCACTTTCATATCTGTTATTTTAATCAATAAGAGGTTTAGCAAAAGTATGAGCTAAAATATTGGGACCTAGACTCGATATTTTGATCTACTGACTAAACGTTTAACCATTTGTGGTGCAACAAAATTCATTCATAATTACGAAAGTAAATTTATTTATTTTATCTCTTATTAGTTTTCCAATCAATAAAAAATTCAGCAAAATAAAGAACTAAAATGTGAGTATCTTAAAGATCATTGAACTATAGAAAATTATCTAATGATTGGTCATAATTTTATGACACTTACTCAAATAGTGAAGATTTACGTACACGCCATAAGGATGGGGGAGGACAAAAACAACCAAGTGCATGATGGTGCCCAAATGCTATTGACCGTATAATAAAACAACGTAGCATAATTGTTTAGATTTAAGTGATTAAACCCAAATATTCTACAGTTTAAGCTCTTTTGTAAACAAGCGGTACTATAAACACTGAATAGGTTTATACAATTTTGGGTAATGCACAAAGTACCCCTCAAACCTATGCCCGAAATATAAGGAGACACCAACTTCTACCTATACTAAGGTTTCCTATTTATCCTTCTGAACTGTCTTTATAATAATTTTCTACCCTTTTCGGACTACGGGCAACTATGTGTGGCCGTTAATGCTTGTTGATTTTTTCAAGATAGTGCCACGGCGACGAAAAGGGGTACGAAAAATTCGTTAGAAAATAGAGTTTATGGGGGGTTTTTAAGTAATAGGGACCTTAGTATAGTATAAGTGGACTTGGGTTCGGCATGGAGAGGGAGTATTGTGCATTTTCCCTATAATTTTTGTATTATACTCCTATTAGTTAGTATTTTTTGGACATATATTAAACTCTATGAAGAAACATAATATAAACGTAATTAAAAGGCAAGAGTATATTGATATTAATCTAAAAACAACTTCGTACATAAAAACATAGAAAATTAAAGGGAAATCTATTCTAAAATGAAAATTAGAGCTTGGTAAATTCTACTTAATATTAATGGGTGAAACACTGCCATCAATTGTTCCGACACCACCACCTGCATCTTTAGTATCCAAAGCTCCAGCATGATCACCACCTGCATACTTAATATTCAAGGCCTCGACACGGCGAATCATTTCTTCAACATGCCCTTTCAAATTTCACATTTCATAGTAAATTTCTAAAATTTTCTGAACAAGCTTCAACGACAGTTTTTTTTGTCAAACAAAACAACATAGTTTTAAGTTTAATAAGTTCATCGATCGCCTCTACCCTTCCCCCAAGAGTAAAATCAATGTTCTTTCTCTGGTTTAGATATATTAGAGTTGTAGTGTGTTATATTATATAAAATTTTCTATTTTTTGGATAGAAGATGACTGCTTTTTATAGCCGTTTAGTCTAAGAGCTACATTGGTTATTCCAAGAGTTATCTTGGTTAGAGAAACAACTTCGTAAATTGATAGAGAATTTATCAAGATTTCAATATATTTCTTGGTTAGAACAACACCATCATTTAATGTTGTAAAAATAACATTAACATTTTCATATCATATGTTCCGTTCAAAAAACAAGCTATGTCAATATTAAATATTAGGTACAACTAGGTTGTACAAATGACGTAAATACGTTACAAGTAGGACAAACTTTTATACTCATTATTGTCCAACATCCTTCATTCAACGTACAACTATTCAAACATTCATCATCTACATTTAGTCTACTAGCTAAAACATGAATACGACCTAACAACCTTCAAATTTTATCCTTAAGATATGCAATTTTCTCATCGAGGCGACTCAGTGTTGCCTAAGCATGAAATATCACAGTAGGGATTCTTTTATTATGGTAAAAAAACCAACGATGTCCATTCATTAGTAAGGAATTGACAGATAGCGAAAAATTATTTTATTTCAAAGAATTTTGAAGGATTGAGTGTAGAATAAAGCAACATGGTCAATTTACAATAAACCTACAGTTTATTTCGTTAGTTCAAGAGTTGTCTGTTCAGTATCCCTAGACGTTAATAATAAATGGAGTCAAGTATAAAATAAATCGATCTTTTTTCCATCTTTTAGTAAAAGGTATTAACAATATTTAAAAAAAATAAAATTACATAGAAAAAATCTCATTCTGGTCAAATTGTGACCAAAAAGATTATTCCTTAAATAATATAGAGTAATTCAAATCGAAATTATGAATAAAGCAGTATAGAAAAAAAGATAATGTAAGTAGTATAGAAAAAATATAATACATTACTAAAGACATTAATATCATTGCATCACAAATAGAGAAATAAATGTTACAAGCATAACCCCCTGAATATTATCGACCCCACAACCCTCATTATTATCGGCACCACCATGTTTGTTATTTTTCAATGCATTATGAACTTGAGTAGAAAATGTATGAAAAGAACGAGATAATGTCCTCAGTACAAGCTTGATTGCTTCCATTGCACGATTGAGGTCTCGTGCTGCATCCTTTAGAAGTTTAATCTTCCAAATTGTATGAAATCGTCTTTTACGGTTATCATGTGCGTTACTATTGACTGAATGAGACATGACAGAGATATAAAATCAAAATATTTATGGTAGAGGAGTAAGTTATTGAAAGAAACCTACAATTATAGTTACAACTATTTAAAGCCCGTAAAGTATACGAAATGTTTCATTAGTCCGAATGGTTACATTAGTTCAAAAAAGTGTATATAAAAAGTCTTTTATGTTGTATTTGTCAGAATATGGAGACCTAGTCTAATTTGAATGAAGATTTCTAAAAGATTCACTCAGTTCAATAATAAAGAATGAAATCAGAACATAAAAGACTTAGAAAAATCACAACAAATCTCGTCCATTAAAATTAACTTTTTTCAATCAATAATATTCACAATGGACAGATCGACAAAATCATGAACATGGTGTTCATCTTCTTTGCTACAAATTACGTTGACTGTGTTGTCTTCAGTACTATAAATTAAGAAATATCAAAACATCCCCCAAAACAATCCAGTCTCACGAATAAATGACTTCCACCCATCAGAGAATCTCCTCTGATTTGTCGATCTGCAACATCCTACATTTAAACAGTGATTTAATGTAAATGTCCTGTCCATTCCAATAAATGTTAGCATCGTCTATGTTAATTCCTTGCGAAAATACTGAGATACTAATTGCGGAAGCCACTACATAAAACAAAGATAACAAGACATTAATTAAACATATATGAAATAAAATAAACAAAGAGCAAATACAACGAAATATTTTATCATTCTATTGCGCCTGACATATGATCTACTTATTCTCACTTTGAACTATGGTAGGGGAAGAGAATCGACTTTGATATACTCTGACATTTTATGAATGAGAGAAATTATTATTGTATAAGTTAGACTCATGTGTTGTGGTTTTATAGGAGTGTTTAAAATTTCATAGTTTCCACCGAAAATTTTGGATTAATTTCACACCAAAAGTTGAAACTCTTTGTTTACCATCCACTGAACGGACTCTGTAATGAATTTGTGTTTAATGAGGTATTAACATTGATAACATAAACTTGAATAATACTGATATTATTTTTTCATCAGAGTAAATGAAGGAACCAAAATGTGTGAGAGTAATGGGATCATTTATTTATTTATTCATCCCTTTTATATAAATCTATTTATTGTTCAAAAGACTTGATTTGATGAGTTTAATTTTCTTGCACATTTCTTCTTTACGTTTAACATAAGTTCATTTATAAATCTATTATATTACTATGTAAGCAAATAGAATGTAAAGTCTGTTGCAAATATTTTTGTATGAATAAATTGAACAATTTTATGTTTATAAAAAAATAAACGAAAGGAAATAATACTGAATTCGAACTCTTGGCCTAATGACTTATCGTTTTAGCTATAGTCATTCGCACATTGAACATCATTCGTTCATTATCAGTAGACGAATTTTATTTCTATATTTATCCCTTTTTTTGATCCAACAAAAAAAATTAAAATTACTCTGTTAGTACTTTGTAATTAGTAACTATACTGGTCTCCAAAAATACATGAACTTGATTAACAAAATTGTTTATCCTAATTAAAACTACTTGAGTAACCTACCATTTGTTAAAGAAGTAGTTGTCTTTGAGAAGTGTTTTTAAACTATATGTAAAAGCTGTTGACTTGGGGAAGAAAAACACTCAAGTGTCTGGTGCAAGGATCTCGTTCGATATTCAATAAACAACAATCATTAAATTTTAGATTTTATTACCATCTCTTAGTAAAATCAACTTATAAAATTGAAATTTATAGTATATCTTATCAATTATTTTTATTCTTTTATATGTATTATAAGAGTTCTGATATTATAAAACTTAATGAAGAAACATAATTTAAACGTAAATATAATGACAAGAGTAGATTGAAATTAATTAAAAACAAGACGATACATGATAAGTTAGTAAATTAAACCGAAATGTATGTAACATCTCGTAAATCGAAATAATTGGGAATAAGCTAAGAAACTAAAACTTATAATTTTGGAAAGAATAGGAAAAATCAAGAAAGTTTTCTACGCGTAAAAAAGTGAGTTTTGGTCATTTTGAAACGACCATAATTTCTAGCTTAGGATGAGTTAGAGTAAGTTCTTTATATGGTTGAAAAGCCAGACACCAATTTGCTTAATTCAGCGAAGTTTTAATAGATTGAATGATGAACATTGAATTTCTTGAAGAACAATGGTTAAATTCTTGTTGGTTGAGTTATAATATGCTTTTAGTTGATTGGATTCGTGTTGCTGGGTTATTTTCAAGTCTAACATATTAGGTATTGAGGTTATTAGTAATCCTAAGTGATTAGGGTGAGATCCATGGAAGTTTAGAAGATTTAGAGATGAAAAATAAAGAAGAAAAATCGGAAGTCTCGTCTGACAAACCCTGGGGCGCCACGCCTTCCAAAGCTCCTCAAGACAGAGTCTGCCCATTAGGCTGTGGCACTCCACGCCTCAGAGTGTCAAGGACGCCTAGAGACCATGCTCTTTTCCAATCTTTTCGTACTAGTTCCCTAGTGATGTACCCATACTTCTTAGTTGATCCCAACACTCTAAGGTACATCTAAACATCATGAAATAATCCATAAATATGAAATCATTAACCTTGAATCCATCATCAAATTCAAGGAAAGTTAAGATCAAAGTTTAAGAAGTTAAAAGTTAACTTTAAAAGGTTAAAAAGTAAGTGAAAGTGAAGTTTTTTAATGGTTTCAAGAGTCTTATTTAAATTTTTTAATTTCGTTTTAAATCTCAAGTTTTGAGTTAAAGAAAGGGTAAAATTTGAAGTCTCTCTTTCAAGGAAGTATAAGGGAACTAAGTATTCCCTAAAGAGTGGATTAAGATTAAAGTTAGTCAAGAAAAGAGTAAAGAGTTGAGTTCATTTCTCAAAATCTATAGGGGAACTAAATATTTCCTATAAAGTTTTAAAATGTTTTTACATTTTAGTTAAGAGGAAACTATGATTTCCCAAAAGAATTTTGAACAAGAAAAGGGAACATTGATTCCAACAGAGCTTTTTAAAGCTAAAATGCTGAGAAAATTATATCAACCCAAAGAAAGGAAGTTATTTTAAAAGTATAAAGCTAAATTATATTATGGGTGTAGTATTGAGCACCAATGTGGGAATGAGAGTTCATATTAACTCTAGTCTCCACATAAAACACGTAGGCATCGTGGGTATTAACGGGTCATACTTTTTAGATGATAACGTAATTTAAGCAAGTGGATCCACTAAGTTAAGGAGTTCTATGCAACGACAAAGTATAGGATAGTTCTGGGAGCGTGTGCAAGACGTTGTATCACCACTTAGGATCATAATGGTGGTTGTCGGTTAGAGAATCTCTCACATAACTACATTACTTTCATATATGAGTAGAGTTGAAATCACTATTGCATTTTCTTTAATGAACTAAGTTTCTTTACTATTCTACAAGCTTTATATATATCACATTTGTTTTAAATTCCTTTATATACATACACGGACCCAACTTATACTTAATATCATGTCAATGCATGTACACAATATTGTTTCATAATACGGGGATGATGATGCATCTCAATCAATTAAATATCAACATAATAATAACTAGCTCAACTAATACAAATATACAAGTTTAAATAAGAAACACAATTACACAAGGAATTCAATTCAATAATATGTCAACTAATGCACATATGCTTTGGCATTCTCGTATTACAATTCGCCTAATATAATAAGAAACTTTTCATCTATAACCTCGGTACTCGTACTAATGCTCGTCACACCATTGTACGGAACCCCCATCTTTCTCCCATACCGATTGTCTATTCAATTTTTAATCTTTAATTAGAAAAATGTTCTTCAACAAGTCTGAAAGTCTTATCATACCTTGATTGTCGAACCCGTGTCATGAATCGTCAAAATTTTTCCTATCGGTTTCGCAAAGTTGAAACGTTTCTAATCTAGCAATATGCAATATTGGTTAGCACAGAGATCCTTAGTTGTCAATGATTAGCCATCATTCACTCATTCTCTCTAAAATATATCACTAGATTATTACTACCAAACTATTACCCTTCCATCCTATTATAATTTATAAAGCCTCAATTATCCATTCAATAGTGAGAAAAACATGTCAATTTCTTATCCACCCACTTTAATTAGTCATGGTAGTATATCATATACTTTATATAATATAATAAATTCAATAATTAATTATATATCATTATACATCAAAATTAAGTTTATAATATAACAATCAATTAGTATTATTTGGATCGTAGCCACTGGTTAGTAAACCAGTGGCAACGACAATCAATAATCAACAATTTCATCCCCTAAGTTACTGACACCATCCCAGGGCCTCAACCCCTTGGGAATGGTCAACCAAACAACAAATAAATTGTAATTCCTCATCCCCTAATTAATCTCTATATCCAGATAACTTAAACAAGAATAACTATCAATGTATTTTAGATCTATTCCCAACTTACAACCCCTACTACTAATATATCATCCAATCATATATAACAATTACACAAAAAAAAAAAAAAACTTAATTACCTATTCACTTGACGTTTCTGTCTCCCCCGAAGTTTTCGATTTTCCCTTATTCTTTCTCTTCTTTCCTCGCTACTGCTCCCCTATCTCTTTTATTTTTATATATTTTTTCTAAAGAAATAATTAGGTATTTATAGTGGATTATTCCACTAACTCAATTCAATTATATGGGCAAAGTGATAACTATTAGTTATGGATGTGACCCACTAACTATTCAACAATAATACTCATTTTTTTTTAAAAAAAAAAATCATCAACTAGATACTCATAGTTACCAAATAGTTTAAAACACCCCTTTAAATTTTTCAGCAAGAGGTAGAATAGTCATAGTTCTCAAAAACAACCTAGCGGGTCGTCACATCACAAACCACTTAAATAATTGTTCGTCCTCGAACGGAAAAAGAAAATAACTCACCTGAACGCTCAAAAAGCTGAGGATATCTACTCATCTTGTCTGACTCTGTCTACCATGTAGCCTTCTCCATTGGAGGATGCTTTCGTTGAACCTTTACTAAAGCAATCTCTTATGACCTCAACTTCCGAATTTGCCTATCCAAAATGGTTATCGTCTCCTCCTCAAAAGTCAAATTATGATCAAGTAACACAGAATTCCATTGAATCACATGAGCACCACCTTGATGATACTTCTTCAACATCAAAATATGAAATACATGATGAACACCCGACTAACCAGGTGGCAAAGCCAATTCAACTACGCCACCCCTCACAATACCTCAACAATCACGAAAGATCAAAATAAAAAAAAAACTACCTTGGACTCAACTGCCCGTTTTTCCAAACCTCAATCACAAACCCTTCAGGGTATAACCGTTAATAGAAACTTCTCTCCAACCATGACTCAATCACGAAACCTTTCAGTCGGCATAACCTTTTTTTGGATACTTCTAGCCACGTAAATATCCTTGGTTAATTGACCTTGTCGAAGGACTCCCTCAACAAACTGTACCCCACTGTCTAGCCTCTAATGCATCAAACCAACCAACTGGAGATCGACATCTCCTACAATACAAATCCTCAAATGGTGACACTAAATGCTCGAATGGTAAGTACTATTGTAAGCAAACTCCACTAAGGAAAGAACTGATCCTAGTGACCACCATAGTCAATCACACATGCCCGCAACATGTCCTCAAGAACCTGAATAGTCCATTCAAACTGACCGTCAGTCTGAGGGTAAAAGGTTGTACTAAGGTCCACCCAAACGCCTAACTCCTTCTGCATAGCCCGCCATAAGTGAGATGGAAATTGGATGCCACGATCTGAAATAATAGAAACAGGAACCCCATACAAACGAACTATCTCTAAAATATAGATCTTGGCTAACTTATTTGAATTATAGGTAGTCTGAATCGGTACAAAGTATGCAGACTTAGTCAATCAATATCCATGATGACCCATATAGCATCAAACTTACCCAAGGTACGTCGCAACCCTAACACAAAGTCCATAGTAATGAGCTCCCACTTCCACTCAAGTAATGGACAATCTATTGAGTGACCCGGTCAAGCTTTTGGTACTATTTTCGGCTTGCTGAACCAATAAATACCGAATACAAAAGCTACTAGTCCCCTCTTCCTACGACACAACCATCTATAATGCTGCTTCAAGTCATATACAACATCTTAGATCCCCCCCCCGGTATAAAAGATTACCTCAAATTATGGGCCTCATCCATGATCAATCTATTCAAATCACTAGTCCGAGGAACACAGATACAACCTTTAATCCTCAATACTCCCTCACTATCAAAATTTACAGCCTTGGCTTCTCCTTTTAACACCTTGTTTCTAATCTTACATAAGTCGTCATCATCAACTTGTTGAGCCTGAATCTGCTTCAACAAGGATTACCTAGCCTTCATATAAGCCATCACCTTACCAAATTCTAAAATATCAAGTCTCAAAAATATATTGGCCAAGCATTGGACATCCCTATCTAAAGGAAGCTCGTGAACCTACAACATGGCTAGACTACCCATACTTGCCCCTTCTAACTTAAGGCATCTGCTACCGCATTTTCCTTGCATGGATGATAAAAAGTAGTCATGTCGTAGTCTTTGAGAAACTCCAACCATCATCGCTGCCTCAAATTGAGATCCCTCTAATTGAATATATACTAGAGACCACAATGATCTGTGAATACCTTACAATTCACACCAACAAAATAAGGTCCCTCCAATTTCATGGCACACACAACAAGAGCCCATCTCTAATCATGAATGAAAGTAGTGCTTTTATGGACTTCATCCATCTTCCTCAAAACATAGGCTATCACATTTCCCTGCTACATCAGACACAACCAAGACTAATCTAATAAGCATCACAATATACAACAAAACCATTTCCCTCCACGGGAAGGGTCAAAATCAGAGTAGTAGTCAATAAAGTCTTAATCTTTTGGAAACTATCCTCACACTCATCAAACCACTAAAAAGTCATATATTTTTGTGTCCATATAGTTAATGGAGATGCAATGGATGAGAACCCTCTAAAAGACTTCTATAATAACCTGCAAGGCCTAAGAAACTCAGTAACTGAAGTAGGCCTGACCCAATCTCTGACTGCCTCAATCTTCTAAGGATCCACCTTAATACCCTCCTTGGACACTACATGTCCCAATAATGCTATCAAACTAAGCCAAAACTCACACGTTGAAAACTTTCATACAACTTAGTCTTCTTCATATTTTAAAGAACAAGCCTCAAATAATGCTCGTAATCCTCTATACTACGGGAGTATACCAATATATCATTGATTAAGATAATGACAAAGGAATTCAACTATAATAGAAAAAATACATGAAGATATACTTGATATACTAAATATTTCACTCAAAAAGTCTTTTTACTATTATTCAAAATTCACATGAGCATTTAATAAGAATGATAGAATTAGGTCGAGTGTCCAATTCTAAGTCACTGTTAAATCTCTATCACAATCATGTAAACCACCTCCAAGAATTCCTTTTCAACTAAAACAAATTTTAAAGTAGGTGCATTAATACTACTATAATGAACATAAGTCTCATAGGTAAGACATCAATTTTAATCCACCATATGTTGACATTGCAAACAAAAAATACCCTTCTCGAATAAGTACTAAGATTTCCTAGTACCTTAGTTTAGGAATAACTTACTGTTTTATGTTGTTATCTTGGTCTAATAGTATAAATTGCACGATAGCAAGAAATTCAATCTATATCAACTATGATGTTGAAGTCTACCACATTCAAATAGTTAAAGTTATATCCATGAAATAGAATAACTACAAGTCCAACCAGATATCGATGAATCGGTCTAACCACTAGAGTTCCATCCACATTTAGATACTGCGACATAAACAAGAGCTGCAAACATATTCAAATCCAAATAAGTTGTGCACTTATATAAATGAAGTAGATCGAAGTAGATCCACATTCGAACTAAAACTTCTCACCAATCCAAAGCACATCAACCAATACCTTATAAAACCCTAGTTACTTCAATACGATTAGTTATTTATTAATGTAATATTCTCAATCCCAAATGTATTGTTCTATGATATGTATAGCCATTCGTAACTACTATGTGAATGTCCTTATACATGTTCTCATATAGTTTCATACAATATGGCCTGTTAAAATTTCATAACAAAACAAAATTATTTTTTCCTCTTGGTTTCAATTTATACTACTAATCCGCAGTCCACTATCTTAAAGACTCCTCATAACATGATTTTATTCATATTTGTCACTAACACCCCATAATAAATATTCCTGTTGACTTATATCTGATTTAGACTTTCATACATTCTTGATGTATTAGACTTAACAACCTTTCGACTCTCATCAAATGAATACCAACATGACACTCATATCATCTAGTTTGACTATTCAACTATCTTAAGTATACCTCCACTCCAATAGATATAGAAACTATATATGAATTTTATACCAAGTCTTATCCCCCTCAAATATCATTAAGTGATCAAATTTATGTTTTTTCCTTCCTCAAATCCTCCTCATAGACTTACCATAATCACTATTTTCTTAATTGATCAATTAATCTTCCTAATCTTACACTTCTATTAAAAATATCAATAATATACATTTCATTTCTAAATTATTCACTTATCATAACACATGAATACTAAAATTGATCTAATAAATTAAAATAAAATCCGAGTGTTCTCGTCTAAATCACACCTCGAGCAAATTGAATCCATGGGAGTAGAGGTGATCTAGATGGCCTATTATCAAGTACTAACCCCACTACTGATTAACAGAGCCAATCATAAGAAACATTGTGTAGTCAACTCCATTAGGCTCCCGAACAAAAATTGGAATTCCATACCAACCTTTATGAATCCAACAATATTGCACTAATTATTTCTTATGAGGTTTGTCAATATAAGTCGGAAAATTCATCATCATAACCCTTTCAATCATTTAATACTCACCAATAACCATGACAGAGCTATTAACCAACCCAAAGAAAGGAAGTGATTTTAAAAGCATGACATAAAGTTTATTTTAGGAGTAGTATTGAGAACCAATGTGGGAATGATAGTTCCATGATAACTCAAGTTCCATTTAAACATGTCGACATCAGGGTTTACGAACGGGTCATACTTTTTTAGATGAGTCCCGTAATTTAAGGCTTAGTGATCCCTAAATTAAGGATTAATATGCAACGGAAGATTGTTGTACTCACCACTTATGCTCATACGGTGGTTGTCGGGCAGAAAATCTCCCCTAGAACTATATTACTTCATATTAAATGAAAGTGAGTTCGTTTATTTGCATTTTTATTTATCACCTAAGTTGATTTTATTATTCTACAAGCTTTATATATAGCACATGTTTTTAAATTCTTACATACATAGATGATTTGAGTATTCTGAGTTGACAAAGCCAATAAAGTTCCATCTTATTCTATATCAAGCTTAATTTGTTGTTTAGCATCCAAACTCGCATACTCGTACATTCAATGTACTGATGTCAGTTGGCGTGCATCGTCTTATGATCCAGACGTAGGAAACCAGGATCAACATCCAGTGCCTCATTGATCCAGCTTGAGCACTCAGAGTCAGTGTTGAGCCTCTGTCATGACCTAAATTCACAAGTCGTGATGGAACCTATGTTCCTAACCAATAGGTAAGACAACCATTACATTACCAATTTTAACTAACTAACAAGAAAAAAGGTAAATACTAAGTAGAAATCTCAAAAACTGAGTTGTTTATAGTTACGAAATGCGGAAAGGTAAAAATACCACCCATGAATTAGTTTCATAAGTACAAGAGTTTCTAAAATACAATGCAAATCTGAAACTAAAATGACAAATCCAACATAAAGAATATCCTGTAAAAATACTAAAATAACAGAATAACAAAAATATAGAGGGAGATGTAGGACAAAGAAAAGCCAAGAAGCTCACCACAACTCCAAGACACTCCAAGCTCAGACTCAAAAAAAGATCCACAGGATCTGCTCGTACTCAGAATCGAATCTGCACCATAAAAGAGCACAACAAGTGTAGTATGAGTGTGAAACCACATGTACCCAGTAGAACTCATTGAAGAATAACGAAGAAGTAGTGACGAAAGTTTATACAATAAAATCAGTTCCTTAATTATACAAGTTTATAGTATATTTGTCAGTCAAGTTTCATCGAATAAAGGGAATCAAATATCAAGAATTTCCCAACCACCAGTAAAAACACATAACCAAAAAAATGAAGGATGTCAAGAAATGTAATACAATATCATATTATGAAATCATACGTCTCAGAATACAAAATACTCTCTCAACCGTTTACACATGATACTCCTCAAAAATACATTGAGTGCTCATGACCCATGGGGGACTTGCGAGGTCCATATACAGACACAGACGATCTCCACTTGTTGGTGCAAATATCTCGAGGCACTATCAAAAAATATAACAATTTCCGCACGGACGGTCTCTATGTGCCCAAATTATAATATTAATATCTCACCATCCCAGAACAGACGATATCCACGTGCCCAACTTATGTTCAATCTCATGTCTATGTATGTACATAATATTATTTCAAAATAGGGGGATGATGATGCATGAGAATCAATCAAATATTAGCATAACACAACTACCTCAACTAATACAAATATACAAGTTCAAATAAGAAACACAATCACCCAAGAAATTCAATTCAATAATATGTCAGCTAATGTCCATATGTTTTGGCATTCTCGGATTGCAATTCACCTACTATAGTAATAAACTTTCCCTTTATAACCCCCGTGCTCGTACCATGAGTGTTCATGAATATGGGTTGAAGTTAACCCATCTATCTTGGTATGCTCCGGAGATGGTGAAGGACATGAGGAGCAGAATGAGTCTGTTTATTGCAGGGTTATGTTGGGTCGTGCTTTAAGTAACAAAGGTAGGGCTTCCGTGTTGATAGGTGACATGGATATATCCAGGTTGATCGTATACAATCAACAAGTTGAAGAGAGAAGGTGAAGGATAGAGAAGAGTACCGAAATAAGAAGGCAAAGACCGAGAATGATTCTGGCCAACAGAAAGGTGGTTCGAGCCGACAACAATTCCACAAAATCAAAGGGGCATGCACCATCATCTGCTATTGCACCTGCACCCAAAAACCGAGGCGAGTATAGTGGTCGCAATTCATATCACTTCAAGGCTAGACCGGCCCGATCTCAGGGTAGTGTGACACAAAGAGGTGGTTGAAGTTATGAGTGTGGTAGATGTGGTAGAATCTACCCTGGAAATTGTCCTGTTTGCCAGACAGGTTGTTTCAAGTGTGGTCAAGAGGGTCACTTCCTGAGAAAATGCCCTAATGATAATCAAGGTCATAAATATCCGGGCAGTAGAGCACAATCTTCATCAATTGCTCCACCAAATGGGGTTGCACCTAGACGAGCTACTTCTTGTACAAGTGGAAAGGAAAATTGCCTCTATGCAATCACTAACCGCCAAGAGCAAGAGAACTCTCCTGATGTTGTCACGGGTATGATCAAAGACTTTACTTTTGATGTTTATGCTTTACTAGACATAGGGGCAAGTTTTTCCTTTGTAAATCCTTATGTTGCAAATTAGTTTGAAATTCTCCCTGAAAAGCTTTGTGAACCATTCTGTGTTTCTACACCTGTTGGGGAGTCTATTTTAGAGGAAAGAGTCTACTGTGATTGTCCTATGTTTATCAATCACAAGAGTACTGTGGCTGATTTACTAGAGTTATACATGGTAGATTTTGATGTCATGATAGGCATGGACTGGCTCCAGGCCTATTATGCATCAATAGATTGCAGAACTCGAGTTGTCAGCTCTAGATTCAAAATGAGCCAGTCATGGAGTGGGCTAGTAGTTTAGCAGTGCCTAAGGGCTGTTTCATTTTGTACCTTAAGGCGAGGAAATCAGTTTCTAAGGGATGTATCTATCACTTAGTCCGAGTTAATGAATCAAGTGTTGAGGTACCTTCCCTTCAGTTAGTTCCTATAGTCAGTGATTTCTCAGAAGTCTTTCCTAATGACTACCCAGAGTCCCTCCTGAAAGAGAGATAAACTTCGGCATAGATGTCAACCCAGACACTTGTCCTATCTCTATTTTTACATACAGAATCGCACCAGAAGAATTAAAAGAATTGAAAGAATAACTGAAAGATTTGTTAGATAAAGGCTTCATTAAACCAAGTGTCTCACTTTGGGTCTCTTCGGTCTTGTTTGTTAGGAAGAAGGATGGGTTCCTTAGTACTACCGCTTCGATTTTGACCTTACTAGAGGGTACTCAAGAATTTGTGGTGTATTGTGATGCATCAAGAGTTGGTTTGGGCTATGTATTAATGCAGAATGGCAAGGTTATAGTTTATGCTTCCAGGCAATTGAAAGTTCATGAGAATAATTATCCAACTCATGACTTAGAAATTGTTGCAGTAGTGTTTGCAATGAAGATATGGCGTCATTATTTATATGGTGTTCATGTGGATATATTCACTGATCACAAGAGCCTCCAATATGTGTTCAGTCAGAAAGAGTTCAACCTCAGAAAGAGAAGGTGGTTGGAATTACTCAAGTATTATGACATGAGTATTCTTTACCACACAGGTAAGGTTAATGTGGTTGTTGATGCCTTGATAAGGTTGTCCATGGGAAGTACTTCCCATGTCGAATAAGAAAAGAGGGAGTTGACAAACGATCTGCACAAACCTGCATGTTTGGGAGTCAGGCTTATGGATTCCATAGAATGAGGTATAGTTGTAACAACTGGGGCTGAATCATCATTAGTGTCATAGGTGAAAGAGAAGCAAGACCAAGACCTTATTTTGCTTGATTTGAAGGCAAGTATCCATAACCAAAGATTAGTGGCCATTGAACAAGGAGGAGATGGTGTGCTAAAGTATCAAGGTAGATTATGTTTATCTAAGGTGGATGGACTCCAAGAGAGGATCTTCGAGGAGGCTCATAGATCTAGGTATTCCATTCATCCAGGTTCCACCAAAATGTTTGAGAGAGGTATATTAATAGGAAGGCATGAAATTGTCTTCAAGTGTTCAAATTGTCTTCAAGTGAAAGTGGAATGCCAAAGGCCTGGAGGTTTAGTTCAAAATATAAAGATTCCAGAATGGAAGTGGGAGATGATTAACATGGACTTCATCATAGTCTTACCAAGATCGCAAAGGCAACATGATTCTGTTTGGGTGTTTGTCGACGAAATAACAAAGTCATCCCACTTCTTGCCGGTCAAGACTACCTATTCGGCTGAGTATTATGCTAACTTGTACCTTCAAGAATTGGTAATACTTAATCGATTTCTGATCTCCATCATTTTAGATAGAGTTTCACAATTTACTGCACAATTCTGGAAATATTTCCAGAAAGGTTTGGATTCCAAGGTGAATTTGAGCACTAATTTCACATTCAGACAGATGGACAAGCAGAGTGTACGATCCAGACCTTAGAAGATATGTTGAGGTCTTGTCTGATCGACTTTAAGGGAATTGGGATGATAACCTACCTCCATTGAGTTCACTTACAACAATAGTTTTCATTCGAGCATCCAAATGGCCCCATATGAAACTCTTTATGGGAGAAGACGCATATCTCCTATTGGGTAGTTCGAAGATGGCAAAGCAAGGTTGATAGGACCAGATTTAGTTCACCAAGCAATGGGAAGGTGAAAGTGATTCAAGAAATGTTGAAGACAACACAAAGTCGCCAAAAGTCCTACACAGGTGTTAGAAGAAGACCATTAGAGTTTGAGGAAGATGATTGGATGTATCTTAAGGTTTCACATATGAAAGGAGTTATGAGATTTGGTAAAAAGGGGAAACTTAGTCCCTTGTATATTGTACCTTAGAGAATCCAAGAGAGTGGGTAATGTGGCTTATGAGTTGGAGCTACCCTTAGCGTTAGAAGCGGTTCATCCAGTATTCTGTATTTGAATGTTGAAGAAGTTCTTGGGTGATCCTTCATTGCTAGTACCAATAGAGAATGTTGGGATTAAGGATAACTTATCCTATGAAGAAGTTCTGGTTAAGATTTTGGATCAGCATGTTCGCAAGTTGACGACAAAAGAAGTTGTTTTAGTCAAGGTCCTTTGGAGGAACCAATTTTTTGAAGAAGCGACTTGGGAAGTAGAGGAATATATGAAAAAGAGATATCCGCTTCTCTTTAAATTTGGTGAGGAGGAAAATCAAGGTACTAAACTCTTTTCTTAACACTTTATGAGGTTATGTATAAGCATGTATTACTTGGTTGTGTTGTCGAGTGCCGAAATGAAATTTCTATCCTTCACTTAGATACAGAATTCTCATTCGAGGACGATGTTCCAAAGGGGGAAATATTTCGACATCTCGTATTTTAGACAGACTAACTTTAGCTAAAAAACCAAATTTGGAAAAAAATGGGAAAAATTTGGAAAATTTCCAGATTTCAAAAATGAGTTTTGGCCATTTTCAAACGGCCATAACATCCAGATCAGGAAGAGTTTGGATGAGTTCTTTATATGGATGGAAATCTCATTGGATAATCTTTCAAACAATGCTATGTTTTTGAACTTCTGAGGTCGTATGAGTGAGATATGACCTTCAAAAGATGGGCTGTTGAGAAGGGAAAGTTCCAAAAGCTGATTTAATAAGGGTGTTCTGGTCTTTTCCTTAAGTCAAATAATTATTTCGTTTTGGATTAACATATTGGGGTCTAAACCGATCCCATTCATTTTACGCATTTAGAAGATAGATTAGGGTTTTGAAAGCAAGAAGAAAAGAGGAGAAAGAAGAAGAAGACACAAGAACACCCAGATTTGCTTCGTGGATTCTCGTCCGGGTAATTCCTAACAAGGCATGTGGGCTCTTTTGTGGTTGTTTACTTCACCCACACACCAATTTCATTAAATTCAGCTAATTTATGGATTTTATCATGTTAGAGGTTGGAATCTTGTTAGAGAGTTTCATTTTCTTATTGATTGGATTGTTGGATCCCATTGTTGGTGTGATTCTTGTTTCCTTGGAGTTATTTGAGAGGAAATTAAGTAGATATTGATGATACTAAGGGTTTCCAACATTGAGTAAAAGAACAAGGAAGTTTTGGAGAGTTGGGAAGGAAACAACGAGTTAAAATTTTTTTCAGACACAACTGGGTAAGGGCAGGCATGGCGATCCTGCAGTACGCCAGAAACTGGGCTTAGTTAACCAGGCCTTGCACAGTGTGCCAACAGTACGCTAGAAGCAGGACTGAGTCACATGAGGCTGGCGTGACGCGCCAGCATTGTGCTTGACCCGACATTTTCCATCCAGTTTTAGTAGTTTAGCCTTTTTAAGTCCTTCCAAGGTACATTAACATCCTCCAATGATATTCAATCACTTCGAATGATTTGTAAATACCTAGAAAACATCCAAGAACTTTAATTGAAACCTTGAAGTTAAGAAGCAAGGCAAGGTAAAGTTTTCGTAAGTCTTATACAAATGTTTTCACTTTGTTTTGAACACTTAAAGTTCAACTCAATGAAAGAGTTGAGTTCATTTCTAAAAAACTATAAGGGAACTAAGTATTCCCTAAGAGTTAAAGTTTCAATTTATGTAAAGAGCAAGAGTTGAGTTCAATTTTCAAAAAGATATACGATAACTAAGTATTCCCTAGAGGTTTATAAATGTTTCACATTTGAGTAAAGAGAGGAACTAGAAGTTCCAAAATAGTTTTGAACTAAAAAGGGAACATTGATTCCAAAAGGAGATTTTTTAAAGCTAATGGATTCAGTAAATTATCTCAACCCAAAGGAAGGAAGTTTTATTTAAAAGTATGAGCTAAAGTAAATTTTTGGGAGTAGTTGAGCCCGATGTGGAGATTAGAGTTCATAAAACTCAAGTCTCTATGTAAACCATGTAGCCACAACTTGGGAATTGACGTGACATACATGATCACGTAAGGAGATCTAGTGGATCCACTAAGTTGAGTAATGTCCTATACAGATGGAAAGGTGTACGATGGTCCTCTTGCAATGTGAGGTAAGACGTTGTATCATCACTTAAGCTCATAGTGATTGTTGTCGGTTAGAGAAACTCCCACATAGGCAATATGAATTTCTTATATAATTAAGGTTGAGTTTTTTATTGCATTTCTTTAACGAACTAAATTGTTTTCATTGTTTTATGAGCTTTATGTATATACATACATCTTGCATGTGATTTAAATTTCTTTATATGTATATCATTTGAGTTAAGTCTTCACTTTAGTTGAGCAATGCCAAGGTAAGACAATATAAATCCTTCAAGCTTAAATCGTTCTTTTGATCTCTAACTCGGATACTTGTATATTCAATGTAATGATGACAGTTAGCCTGCACCGTTTCATGACGCAGACAAAGGTACCCCGGATCAGCACACAACTCTTCGTTGATCCAAAATAAGCTTCAGAGTTTGTGGTGAGCCTTCCTGCATTCTGGAGGACATTCTTTTCATTACTATATTAACTTAGCTTTTAGGATGTTGTAAGTCTGTACCAACATCCCTCTATAAACATTTTAGAGGCTTTTTAGACTATATTATTTCAGTTTGGAGTTGTTTTCAGTTATTAAAACTCAAGTTCCACTATGGACAAAGTTATGACATGAATTACTTCCCTTTAAAGATGTTTTATGCATGTTTATGTTAAGTTTTGTCTTCAACTGATTTAAGTAGCCTGAACAAGGGTTCGCTTGAGGTCCATCAATGGTCTTTGAGTGCTGGTCCCACTCGACATGTAGGCTTGGGATGTGATAAGCTTGGTATTAGAGCACAGAGTTCGAGAGTCCTAGGGATTCTTTAAAGTCGTGTCTGTAGAGTCTTAGTTATTGGTGTGAAGCGCGCCACATCTATGAAAAGGAGGCTACGACATTTAGGAATGTTTCCCTTCTTTAATGCACTTTTCATGCGAAGAATTTATCTCTAGAGTCTCTCTCTAATTCGTTATAAAACGTACTTTTCAGATCATCATGCCTCCAAAAAGAGAATTTAGAGGTCGACAACAAGAGGTTCCAAATGCACCAGAGGTTCAACCCCTAGGAGAGGTTACCAATGCCGAATTTCAGGAAGCTACCCGGATGCTAAGTCAGGTTATGACGAACCAAGTCGGGAAGCAGAGATGAGCTCGACAGGAAGGGGCTGATACTTTGAGAATTCGTGAGTTCCTTATGATGAATCCCCCTAGTTTAAATGGATCAAACACTAATGAATATACGAAAAAATTCATAGAGGAGTTAAAGAAGGTGTATAAGTTAATGCATGTGGTCGATGCTAAGAGGGTTGAATTGGCTACATACCAACTGAAAGGTATGGCCAGAACATGGTTTAATGTGGTAGAATCCACCCTAGCAAATGTCATGTTGGCTAGACATGTTAATTTAAATGTGGTCAAGAGGGTCACTTCATGAGAAAATTCCCTAATAATAAGCAAGGTGATAAAAGTCCGGGCAACATAGCCCAATCTTAATCAGTTGCTCCACCAAACAAGACTGCACCCAGAGGAGCTACTTCTAGTACCGACGGAGGGGCAAATCACCTTTATGCAATCACTAGCCGCCAAGAGAAAGAGAACTCTCCAGATGTTGTCACGGGTATGATCAAAGTCATTACTTATGATGTTTATGCTCTATTAGACACAGGAGCAAATTTATCCTTTGTAACTCCTTATGTTGCAAATCAGTTTGAAATTCTCCCTAAAAAGCTTTGTGAACCTTTATGTGTTTCTACACCTGTTGGGGAGTCTATTCTAGTGGAAAGAGTCTATCGTGATTGTCCTGTTTCCATTAATCAATAGAGTACCGTGGATGATTTAATAGAGTTAGACATGTTAGATTTTGATATAATTCTAGGTATGGACTAGCTCCACGCCTATTATTCATCAATAGATTGCAGAATTCGAGTTGTCAAGTTCCAGATTCAAAATGAGCCAGACATGGTGTGGGCTAGTAGTTCAACAGTGCCTAAGGGTCATTTCATTTTGTACATTAAGGCGGACAAATTAATTTCTAAGGGATGTATGTATCACTGAGTCTGAGTTAATGACTCAAGTGTTGAGGTAACTTCCCTTCAGTCAGTGAGTTCCTAGAAGTGTTTCCTGATGATCTACCCGGAGTTCCTCCTGAAAGAGAGATAGACTTCGGCATAGATGTCAACCCAAACACTCGTCTTATCTATATTTTGCCATACATAATGGCATCAACAGAATTAAAAGAATTGAAAGAAAAATTGAAAGATTTGTTAAATAAAGATTCATTCAACAAACTGTCTCACCTTGACGCGCTCCGATCTTGTTTGATAGGAAGAAGGATGGGTCCCTTAGGACTACCGCTCTGGTTTTGACCTTACCATAGGGTACTCAAGGCTTTGTTGTGTATTGTGATGCATCAAGAGTTGTTTTGGGATGTGTATTAATACAGAATGGCAAGGTTATAGCTTATGCTTCCAGGCAGTTGAAAGTTCATGAGAAAAATTATCCAACTTATGATCTAGAATTGGCTGCAGTAGTGTTTGCGTTGAAGATACGACATAATTATTTAAATGGTGTTCATGTGGATACTGATCACAAGAGCCTCCAATATGTGTTCACTCAGAAATAGCTCAACCTCAGATAGAGAAGGTGTTTGGAATTATTCAAGGATTATGACTTGAGTATTCTTTACCACCCAGGTAAGGCTAATGTGGTTGTTGATTCCTTGATCAGGTTGTCCATGGGACGTATTTCCCATGTCGAAGAACAAAAGTGGGAATTGGGAAAAGATGTGCACAAACTTGCACGTTTGGGAGTCAGGCTTATGAATTCCATAGAAGGAGGTATAGTGGTAACAAATGGGGTTGAATAATAATTAGTGCCATAGGTGAAAGAGAAGCAAGACCAAGACCCTATTTTTCTTTATTTGAAGGCAAGTGTCCATAACCAAAGATTAGTGTCTATTGAACAAGGGGAGATAATGTGCTGAAATATCAAGGTAGATTATGTGTAACTAAGGTGGATGGACTCCAAAAGAGGATATTGGAGGAGGCTCATAGATCCAGGTATTCCATTGATTCGGTTTCCACCAAAATGTACCGTGATTCGAGAGAGGTATATTGGTGGGAAGGCATGAAGAAAAATATTGATGAGTTTGTTTCGAAGTGTTCAAATTGTCAACAAGTGAAAGTGGAACGCCAAAGGTATGGAGGTTTAGTTCAGAATATAGGCTTCCTGAATGGAAGTGGGAGATGATTAATGTGGACTTCATCAAAGGCTTGCCAAGATCGCAACATGATTCCATTTGGGTGATTGTCGACAAAATGACAAAATCATCCCACTTCTTGCCGGTCAAGACTTTCTATTCGGCTGACGGTTATGCTAAGTTGTACCTTAAAGAAGTGGCAAGACTTCATGGAGTTCCGATCTCCATCATTTCAAATAGAGGGGCACAATTCTAGAAGTCTTTCCAGAAAGGTTTGGCTTCCAAGTAGGGCTGGCAAGGGGACGGGGAAGGGGACTGGGGGACGAGACAAAGGGGGACGGGGAGAGGAGATTTGACACGGGACCGGGATTGGGGGGACAAAAATAGGTCCCATCCCGTCCCACTATATATACGGGATGGGATGGGATTTGGAGGGACGGGACGAGATGGGGGATTCTTTTTTTAAAATATTTATATATTTTTATTGAAATGATACGTCTTTAGCTAATAAATTTTAAATTTAATTTTTGATTTTCAAATATCAAAATAAATTTTCAAATTTCAAGTTTAAATTTTCAAATTTTAAGATCAGTTTCCAATTTCAATTAAACTTTAAAGTTTTAAATTTCAATTTGAGAACTAAATTTGTAATTTAAATATTTTAAAGTAATGTAAATTGTAAATTTAAATTAAATATTTTAAAATTAGTTTAGTAATTTCGTATATATGTTTAATTGTATATAGTAAATTAAAATGCAAAACAATAAGTGTACTAAAAAAACTTGAACAAAAATTTTAAAAACCTTAAAAATTTATTCAATAGAACTTAGAAGTTACAACATTACAATTAACAAATATTAGTGGAGTAAACTAATCTACGAGCCACCTTAGGAAGGGTTTGTGTCAATAAGTTCTAATACGTAAAACTAATATTTGTTAAAGATATTAGATGAGTAACTAATTTACGCAGCCACCTTATAGGACGGGTTACTAGTTTCAATTAGTTCTCGAATGTAATCTAAAAATATCTGTTTTCTCCTTTAAAATTTAATATAATTATCGCATCATATCGATGTGAGCCTCTAATTCCTCATCATGCATTCAATTTGTGTTTGATCCAACTTCTGTTTTTTACTTAACTTTGGCAAAGTGTTATTCCTCCTTGCGGATGCACCAGTCTCTAATAAACTGTTGTTTCCAAACTGTCTTCCCGCCAAAGAATGTATATGATCACCAATTTGAACCTTGCCGCACTGAAAGAAGCCTCCGATGCAACTGATGAAGCTTGAATAGCTAGAACATCCGAAACAATTTGCTCAAAGTTGGAAATGCATCGCTTCGCCTAGTCCCCATCCTAATAAATCTTCATTTCATCTTTGATTCCAACGATTCTAAAGATTGATTAAGAATTCTTCAAAATCATCACGGTTAGAGGAATTAAAGACCAGAAAACCTCGCATATAACATTAAATTGGAACTGACGAATCAATCTCAACATACCGAGTTTGACAAACTTTCACCCCCCTCCTCCCCATTCTCATTGATAAATTTCCAGTTAGTTCTATATTTTTATACAAAACTTTTGCTTCTATTTATGCTAGACTTACAGCTGACAATTTGGGAATTTCTTACGGTAAAAATTTCTAAAGTTTCATAAAAAGTGTCGATAAGGCCTGGCACACCTTGGAATTTACAAGCAGCTGAAGAAAGTAGCCGTTCAAAAAACTCGAGGACATAGGAAAAAAAATTTTTTAAATTTTCAATCATATCTTCATTGCACTCTAAATGTATCTATTTTTTTATATTTACAAATGATGAAAAGAAGAGCACAAATATTTATTAATACGGATCAATAGTATGATAATAAAATTCCGACAAATGGTTAGTAGCATCATTAAAAGTCTTAAAAATTGTAATAGTTCTTTTAGTTTCTTCCCAATCTTCATCCAAATTCTATCTAAATTAGGTCAGCATATGAGCATTTAAAAACCATTTGTATGGGGTCTTCTATATTTATAAAGCAACCGAAAGCATTTTGTAAAGAGAAATTCCACCTTGTTTTAATATGTTTTGGACTTTTTCAGGTGGACAATTCAAATAGTGAACAACGCTCATTAAATTCCCTAATTCTAGCAGCATTGTTTGTATGAAAAAATCCAGGTAACAACATATTCAACTTTTACGATACACATCAAATAATAAAATACCATATTGATTAACAACTAAATTTAAGAATATAGTGCAACACACTAACATGAAAAACATTATTATCAATTGGACTAGTCTAACTGGAACATGTTATCAAGCATTTGTAATATAAATGCATATCTATGCGGACAGGAATTATTGTGATCTATACTCATGTAATAATCTAAAACACTTAAAATATTTGAAGCTAAATATGCACCAGCTTTTTTTTCCTTATACATAGTTTATAACTTATTAATTCATTTCTGCAAAATCCAATTATGATCAAAACACTGGCACTTCAGTAATAGTAAATAATCTTTCCATTACACTACGACCCATGTACGAAGTTATAGACACTTCCTATCGAATATTCTAAAATAGACAAAAAAAGAATTGACAATGTTTACCTGATATTCACAAAAACAGCAGTTTTAACAAGTATTTCTTGAAAAGCCTCTATATACGGATTATAAGTTTGTTGAATATATTCAACAAAACCGAGGATTGAAGGAAAACTATAAGGCAAAAACACAAACAGAAACATTTTAGCCTAAATTTCACCGATCTAAGTCCTATTTATTTACGTTGTGTTATTGGAACCAGCGTGGTTAAAAGGATCTACTGTTATTGAACCATGTTAGAATCCCCCATCAAGCATTACGGTATAATATCTAATTCATTAATTAATACCGTTTTCTATTGGCTAATGTTTAGCTTCTTTATATGAATCGGCAAACAAGATGTTTACACCTTGGACCCCCACCTTGTTTATGTTTAAAAGGTTGCTACCACTTATTACAAATGCAACACATTTTCTTTATAAAAGTCATAAAGTGCCACCACAATAGAAGTTTTAGGTGTTGATACTTCACTTATCATGTGGGAGGTATAAGGGGGGGATGGACACAATTTTTGCTACGGTGTAAATTGATAGTCTATTTGAAACTTCAGTCAAGGACTAGTAGGTGTTTCATCTAACTCCTTTCTCCCAACAGCTTCACTTCTCACCTGAATTTTCATCAACATTGGATAATATTACACTAACGTCGTTCAAACATCGTTGATCGAGTTGAACATTGAATCAATATTATAAGGAGTATCATCAACATAAGTAGAATCATTTATGTTAAATCTAACTATACTCGTTGAGTTCTAGATGAAGTACCCACACTTTTAACTACTTTTTTTTATTTAATATTTTTTTTACCAAAATTAAATAATATAAAAAGTTCTAATTTATCGTTACTTGTGCTTTCTCTTGTCCTTTACCGCCTTATTTTTTTTTTCTAGAGTCATACTAATTATATATAAGATAGTATATATATATATATAATATATATATATATATATATATATATATATATGTATGTATATATAAGGCAATATAAAAATAATAATAACACAAAAGTAAAGACGAATAATAAATATAAATATTATGAAAAAATGTACCAAACGTCTGCGTTAAGCAGACGGTTAAACCGATGTTGAAGCTTTGATTGTTGTCCCTTGTAATTTGTACTACAAGTCTCCAACCAATACTGCTAAACAAATATGAGATAATATAATTATATTTATTGATTATAAGATGAAAATTTTGAATTGGAAATGGAAGGAATATAGGATTCTAATAATATGGAGAATTAAAATTGAATAGAAATTAAGATTGACACTTGAGAGTTGAGCGTTGGTAGGATTATAGATATAGATGAGAGAACTGAGAATAATGATTTTGTAAAAGGAAATAGTAGGGATAGTGTATGTATTTATAGTATTAAAATGGGTTTTAAAGTGTAATTATATAACTTGAGAAATTTAAAAATAAAGTTTAAAGGAGGGGGGTGGTAGGGGGTGTTTTTGGGAAGACAAAAAGGGGCATAAATCAGTTGGGGGGGGCCCACTAGCCGTTTCCCCAAGGATATAAACGGTCAGCTTTTCAATTTTTTTGAAAAAATAAGGTGTGTTGGTCAATGTGCGCTCCTATAAGACTGGGAGGGCAGTCACTAGCCGGAGGCAACCACCTTTTTGGGCGTAGCTCTGGTTGCACGTGCAGCTCGTATGGTGGTGGCCAGTGCCTAGGGGACCAGTACTCGGGATCATGCTCATCATCAGATCTTGATACAACAGTCGGGCAGAGGGGCGAAGACTCTTGAACGCCACGTGCGTAACTAGATTTGTTTGCTGCCATTAGAGATAGTCCCGTAAAGCATCAATATAGTAATAGAAGTTGTAAACAAGACAAGCAAAAACGACACAAAATAAATATAAGATCAAAGTTGTGATGACATCTCTGGAGTAACAGTGAAGCACGACGGACCAGGTGATGGCTCGTCGTGAGTATGACGGACCGTCACGGGGTACGTCATGTCTTACTTCAATTATGTTTATGTGGACACCCCTGAAGGAAAGTCTCTGACAGTCATGATGGATAAGGAGGACGGACCATCATGACAATGAAGGTCCGTCGTCGATGTCCGTCGTGGGGCACTAAGAAAAAGTATGGAGACCCTTAAGACAGGGGTCTCTGACCGTCATGACGGTTGTGCAGGAAAGACCGTCGAGGGTATGACAGTCCGTCGTAGATGTCCGTCAGAGGACACTTGAAAAAAAGTGGAGACCCTTAGGAAAAGGGTCTCTGACAACCATGACGGTTGTGTAGGACGGACCATCGTCTTAATGACGGTCCTTTGTAGATGTCCGTCAGAGGACACTTGGAAAAAGTGGGAGACCCTTAGGATAAGGGTCTCTGACAACCATAACGGTTGTGCAGGACGGACCGTCGAGGGTACGACGGTCCGTTGTAGATGTCCTTCAGAGGACACTTGGAAAAAAATGGAGATCCTTAGGACAAGGGTCTCTGACAACCATGACAATTATGCAGGACGGACCGTCGTGGGAAGGATGGTCCGTCGCATGTGTCTGTTGGTTGACACTTAGAGAAAATGAATAGTGGGGTGTTGGAACAGACCCTATGACGGTCCGTCATTGAGGTCTCATTAAGTCATTCAGTGACAGAATTGAGGATGTCACAATCATCCCCTATGACTCAAACGGAGTACCTAGTGTTAACCTACATGTTTCTAACCCAAATACCTAGCAAACTAGCAATGCTAAAGCACCAATTTATCGAGTTTCAACAAGGCAATTCGAGGATTCCCAACCTAGGTCAGACAAAATAAGATCACAAAGTGAAGACCCACCAAAAAGAAATAGGCTAATACTAATTGAACAACAAAAATGAAATGTAAGTGGGTAGAGATCAGAGACAAATACCTAAGAAGAGGAGAAAAACAAGGAAATGAGGCACTTGGATAACTAGAGCAGAACCACAACAGCAAACTCCGAACAGTAGAAAGGAGATTTTCGGAATTGGGGATTTGGGGAAGTGATCAGTTGATAGAGAAGAGAGGTAGGAAGTTGGAAGTTTGAAAGGGAGGGAAATGGAATAAAGAGGGAAGGAAATGGGTGAAATAAAGGGGTGAGGGGTTTTAAATGTTGACAAATTTTAAAATTCCCCAGCCAGGTCGGGACGGGTATACTGGTTAATGACGCAACGAGTCTCCGACGATGGTTCGTCGCAGTTGCGACGATCCGTCGTGGGTTCCGTCGTGTGTGCCCTAATTTTGACAATAAATGAAAGACATACCTGGCACGCTGGATTCATACGACGGTCTGTCGCATGTTTGATGGTCCATCGATGTATCCGTTAGTGAGTGCTGCAGAGTGATTTTCTGCAGAATTTCCTGGTGATGTGCCTGCAAATTTAAAACCCATTAGTAAGAAAGAAAACTATAAGTATTGGGTTGCCTCCCAAACAGCGCCTGATTTAATGTCGCAGCACGACTGAAGATATTTGATTACTCAGACTTCATCAAAATGGAATTCCTCGATCATTTCCTTCGCCCATTCAGCATGCCCAAAATAGATTTTTATTTGTTGTCCATTCACCTTAAACCGCACAACCTCCTTGTTTCCAACTCAACTGCCCATGAGGGAATAGTTGGGTAACATAACGGCCAGTACATTTGGACTTGAGCTGCCCGAAAACAAAGAAGAAACTAGAATTGTATAGAAGACCAATCCCCAACCAATAAACTCCGTTTTTCACTTTTTAGGGTCATGGTAATCTTCATCTTTCTTTGTAGGACATAGCTGATACAACTGGAGCTCACCACTCATACCTCATGGACTACAAATGTTTGAAGGGTGTCGCTTTTCATTGTCAACGAAATTTCATAGCCCCTTTTCCATATCAACTAAGGCTCTACCCGAGAAGGATGGCCTCACCCAAGATAATAGGCACTTCAAAATCGACTACACATCAAGAATAAAAAAATCATGCCAAAAAAAATATGAACGAATCCAATTTACTAGAACATCGTGAAGTTATCCCTTATAGGCGTTACTGTTATTCGTCGGCATCAGTAGCCGCATAGCAGTGGGATTGGATCACCCAAACCCCAACTTTCTTTGTAAATTTGAGAGGGCATGAGATTTATGCTTGCACCCCATATCAATATTGCTTTCGCAAAAATATAATGACCCGACTGACAACCCGAATAGTGACGCACCCGGAAGATTATTTCTTTTGTACTAGACAATCTTGTAGCAATAGCACTACAATGTTGCATTCTATCCATATCTCAAAAGTGACTGATATTTTCTTTGTAACCAGATCTTTTATAAACTTGGCATAACCGGGCATTGCTTCTAGAACTTCTACCAAAGGGACATTGATAGAAAGCTGCTTCAACATTGTTATAAAACGCCGATATTACCATCCTCGATCTTATTCACTAATCTTTTATGAAAGGGGGGGTCTAGGAATGGGAGTTACCTTTGTAGGCACTTCAGCATCTTTTCCACTGTTATCTTCTACTTCACCATAACCTCTACCATTTTATCATCATCTTTTATCACCTTTTCCTCATTAGACGGCATAGGTGGCTCAATGGTTTACTTACCACCCCGAGTAGTGATTGCCATACAGTGTCCATCATTTTTTGGATTTTGGACAGTGTTGTTAGGAAGAGTGCCCGGTTGCCATGTTTCACAGTCACAGGTAATTGGGTCATTCGCAACTCAAGCTGCTTAATCGATACTACATGTGTATCGACTTTCTGCCCAATACCCGATAAATCACTCCTTAACACTTTAATGTGCTACTTACTACCATCTAACATCCTCATCATTTGTTGCAATATCCTCAATCAGCCCGCTTTACATCTCTACCATCCCTAGGAGTAACTTCCGATTTTGAGGAGGACATTAGGGCCCATTCCTCCATTTTGTTACCATAGTTACCCATGTTGAAGTTGTTGTGTCGCGGCTTGTAGTTCCATATCGGATATAATGACCCTCCCTGTTATAGACCATATATCTGACCATTGGTTTCCTGACCTTGGCGCCAGAGTTCTCTTGAGTTGAGCCTTGGGCACTCGGTCGGAAAACCCCCCCTTCCTACTCATTTACAGCATAGGAATCCTCCTCATCTCATAATAGATTTTTTATTTGGTGTGTGTTTTAGACACAGTAGTTAAACTGTATTTATCTTTTCTACTCACCCTCATAGTTACATCATTTTAATACCAACCCAGCTCAATTCTCATCTAAGCCATATCTTCAGAACTCATCTGTGGCTGGGTTGTGAGGTGGATCGCACTGCGAAGTATCTTCTCCCAGTATCGGACTTCCTAGTACTCCAAGATTATTATCCGAGAGATTTTCTCGAACTTTTTGGGCAATCTCACTGAATAAGGACACTCCCCATAAGAACCACACGCCTATAATATCCAATACACATTATTATTATCATCTTGTCCCCGATAGAAGTATGTCCTTCAGTAGAACCTCATCATCTATGCGTGATGGGGATACTTCTATAAAATAAAGTGAATCTATCCCAAGAACTACTCAACTGACTCTCTTAGTAGTGCCACAAAGTGTTCACTCTGTCTTTGTGTTTAGTTTCTGCGAGAAGGGTAGTAAAGTAATGTGATAAGAAAACGCCCTTAGTTGGTTTTCCAAGTAAAAATTGAGTTATAAGGGAGCTCAGTGAACCAAATAGCAGCCTCTCCCGTCAGTGAGAGAGGAAATACTCTTAGCCCTATTACATCCAAATCCAAATCATTCCTCCCTACACAACTTTTACACACTGCCCTTACCTTAGCTATATGGGCATGTGGGTCCTCAGAAGGTAGCCCTGAAAACAAACTAATAGTGAGCATTTGCATCAGACTACTAGTTACCACAAAGGTGTGGCCTTGTGGTAGAGGGGCAAGACAAGTGGCCCATTAGAGTTTGCAATATTATAATAACCTCTGTAGTATTCTTGAGGACGTGGAGCGGGAATTTGTCCCCTTTGTTTATTTTCACCCAGATCATCGGGTAATAGTCGGACCACGAATCCTTGCATACAAAGTGATAAGTTATGTATTTCTAAATCCTTGGTTCAACATCTAGAAAATTTCACTCCGCAACTGGTCCGACTAGAGTGGGCCTTTATACTAACCCTGCCTTACATCATATTAAGCATTTGTATTCGATAGTGAATAAGTTATACCTGTACAATCGGACACTGCTATTAGATAGTATACACAAAATCTATGTTGATAAATTCTTTTCCTATTAATTATGTACCATCTTGGTAGGCAAGTAGCATTAAGGCAAGTATCTAACCGTTGGACCATACGTAAAAGCACTTTCTAAATGAAAGAATTATCAATACTGCAAGGACACTATGCTGAAAATTATTCGTTTTAGTTAGATTTTACCTATTATTCACCCATTGTTCCCACAACCCTTAGTTAGGGAGTTTAGTTTCCCATAGTTCATAATCACAATATTCATATATTTAATATAAGATTCATGTACTTACTTGATGGAGAAAAGATAAATCTAGAAAATTACTTGAGTAATACACAAAAAGCCCAACAATAATTCGAAAAGTGGTAAAATCAAAAAGTCTAATTATCAAAGAGTCTACTAACAAAGAGTCTAACCCAAAAATGATGGTTTTTCGAACATTATAATTAACAAAACCAATAAAGAAGGACTCTAATTATGAAAATCTGGTTTAAATGGCTCCGAAAGTCGACGAACCTCGTGACGGACCGTCGTGGTCCCGGACGGGCAGTCATGGACCCGTCGTCCCATAATTCACAAAATTCTTTTGTTGATGTTTTTCATTACCCTCAACAAAAACAGGTTGAAGGACCATTTCCAAGCACGAGGTCCACTAGGATCTTCCATTCCATAATACTTAAGCTTCTTGGAATTTGGGTACTGTGGACACTTGTGATCATGACGAGAAAGAAGAACGGAACCATCGTGGTTATGCCAGGTGCTTAATGAACTTCCGTAATCCCACACTGTTATACTTCCCCATATTCCGTAGCAGATTCACTACTTGCGACACCTACGGACCATCGCAGCTCTTACGGATCGTCATAAGCTCCGTAGTGGTACTTTTCGAGTTCATGCTCAAAAACTTTCGCGTTATCTTTGGACAGATTTCCTGCAATAAGGAGAAACTTACATAAAATCAATACAAACGGATTGTGGGACACATACTAAACTTAAGGAAAAAGCATTAAAAATACCGTGAAACCACGGTATATCATCTATCAAAATGCTACCTCTACATACCAAAATGACCCCCCTCCAAATTACAAAAATTTATTTTTCGTTTACCAAAATTCTCCCCCATTTTACCAAATTTCATCCCCTATTTACCAAAGTATTTGTCCTAACTGTGCCAATGTGCAGTCAAACTATAGAGCACCTCCCCAAGTGTACAAAGCTCCAGTTTACAAAAATACCCCCACGAACTAGCAAGCTCCATCACCAAATTATCAAACAAATCCTTATCAACAAATGCCTCCTCCCTAACAAGGCAATTATGATCCCCCTCAACCCAGATTCGAGAAGAAGCCCTCCGAAAACTTTACCACGCAAACTGAAAGACGAACAAAGTTGTACGAGCAACGGGCTGCGGCTGGATACATTCACCCGGTGGTTCCAAGCCAGCGGATACTAGTTCTAAATTCTACAAACCTGATCAAAGGTGTGTGTATCACTCCAACAGCATAAGACATTATTTCGAGGACTTTATCAACCTCAAACACAAGATTCAAAATTTGATTGACCAAGAAGTAGTTTCCCATCAAAAAGCCGCACCCAATGTCAACACCAATAATTTGCTGAATCATGAAAGCGTCAATATCAACATAATAGATATGGATGAGGACTGGTGTATGTCAAAGGCAAGAGTCCCAAGTGTTCATGACTTGCTGAAAAGAGCAGTGGCTTTGCTGAGTATCAAGGAAAAAAAGGAGTTCGTGATTCTGACACCCGCAAAGGTTGTTGACTTGGTGCCAATGGAAACTCCCGCTAGGCCGAGGTTTGTGATCGAAACCGCTTCAGCTCAGGGTATGACCAGTTCTGGCAGATGTTAAACTCCAGAAAAGTTGGCCCATAGAGGACAAAAAAAGGACCAAGGAAAGAGGTTGATAAGCGAAGGCGAAGCAGAACAATTCTGGAGAAAGATGCAGCTGAAGGACTACTCGATTGTTAAGCATTTGGAGAAACCCCAGCTCAGATTTCTGTGTGGTCCTTGTTGATGAGTTCGCAGCTACATAGGCAGGCCTTGATGAAGGCTCTGGATGACACATATGTGCCCGTAGGCATGAGCAGCGATAATGTAGCAGCTATGATCAACCAAGTCATTCGAGGGCATCAGATTAGCTCATATGATGAAGAGTTGCCCTTTGATGGGAGTTCGTGCAACAAGGCGTTGCATGTCACTGTCATATACCATGAAAGGGTCATAAACCGTGTCCTGGTACATAATGGGTCTGGCCTTAATATTTTCCCACTGTCGACTCTAAGGCAGTTAAGGTTTGATTTGGAGATTTTGGAACAAAACCAAGTCAATGTAAGAGCCTTCGACGGGGTAAAAAAAGACATATTAGGAGCAGTGAATTTGGTCATCCAAATGGTTCGCTAGAGTTCAACTCACAGTTTCAGGTCTTAGACATTGACACCATCTATAACCTTCTTCTAGAAAGGCCTTTCATCCAAATGGTTGGTGTTATGCCTTCTACTCTTCAATAGATAATGAAACTCTTCTAAAAGGACAAAGTATAAGTTATTTACGATGAAAAAATTCACTCCGACAAGCAGGCTACAATTATTTACGAGGTCTTGCGAGGCACCGATTTTTATACGGTGGATCTTGTAAATGCCACCGGTGAAGATTTAGCCCCACAGCCTCCTATGCCTTCTCTGTACAAGATGATCGCCACCATGATGTTGTAGAATGGTTCGAGCCAGGTTTCGAATTGGGAAGGAATTCTCGAGGAATTATTGAGCCTATTTAGGTTCCCATCAAAGGAGTGAAACATGGTTTAGAGTACGTCCCACAGATGATAAAGTGAAAATAAATAAGAGCGGCGATCAAGCATTGGATAGGCCAATCCCCCACCTATACCAATCATTTCCAATCCGTAAATATACCGATCGTAATGGCCTCGGGGGAGGAATCTATGACCTTTTCAAAGAGATTGGTGTTGTCATAGAGGACGAGGTCGATCTAGTTGGTATCCGCGATGTTGATCATGGAGAGCAGCTGCAGAATTGGACTTCTACACCAATCTTGATTCCCCAATCATCTTGGTAGAAGGACACTATTTATGCATGTTTTGAAAGTCGATAGTAGTCCGAAAGAGTCTCGAGACCCACCCTTTTGCTTTTTTTTGATTGCTTGAATTTTAAAATCCCCTGTGATGTTTAAAAAGGAAACATGGCCCTTTGACATGGACAAAGTTTTCATTGTTTTCAAATTTAAATGAAAGCCTCTTTTACTGAAAGTTGTTTCATTTACTTATCAGTTATATTTTACTTTCCTAACTTTGTCTATTTACGTTTTCAATAATATTAATTTTAAACCTGACAATGTAATGTCATGTCATGAGCTGAATGAATAAAATGAGGCAGGTAATGACGAGGGTGCAGAATATGAAAAGGAAAATGAGGTACCAAAATACGTCGCTAAGGTATTTTGACAGTTTGAAAATTAGTATAAGACAAATTTGGAAGAAACAGAAACCGTGAATCTGGGAGAACAAGAGTGTGTCAAAGGAGTTAAAATCAGTGTTCACTTGAATGGAGCTCAAGAAAAGGATCTGATTTATTTGCTTACTAAATACATTGATGTGTTCGTTTGGGAAGTCAACGACATGCTAGGACTGAGTACCAATGTGGTGTCTCATAAGTTTCCCATTAATCTAGGGTTCAGTACAGTGAAACAGAAATCTCGGAAGTTCAAGCCTATGTTAAGTTTAAAGATTAAGGAAGAGATCACCAAACAAATTGAGTCTCGATTAGTGAAAGTGACACAATACAAAAATTTGTTTGCCAATATTGTTTCTGTCGCTAAAAAAGATTGGAAGATCAAAATACGTGTCGATTACAGGGATCTCAACAAAGCCTGCCCAAAGGATGATTTTCCGTTACCGAACATTCACATTATGATCGATAATTGTGCTAAGCATGAAATGAAGTTGTTTGTTGATTGTTACGTAGGTTATCATCGGATCCTAATGGGCGAGGAAGATGTAGAAAAGACAATGGTTATTACGCCTTGGGGTGTATATCATTACAGACTGGTGTCATTTGGTCTCAAAAATGTAGGGGCCACTTATATGAAGGCTATAATAACCATATTTCATGACATGATTCATAGAGAGATTGAGGTTTATGTAGATGACATCATAATTAAGTCCCGCGAGAGTTTTGACCACTTGATGCATTTAAAGAAGTTCTTCGATCGTCTGTGTCATTACAACAAGAATCTAAATCCCTCCAAATGTGATTTTGGAGTGCCAGTCGACAAGCTGTTGGGATTTAAAGTCAGCAAAAAGGGTATTGAGCTCAACCCTTCGAAGATTAAGTCAATTCAAGAGTAACCACCTCCAAAGACTAAGAAGGAAGTGATGAGTTTCTTAGGGAGGTTGAACTACACTATTGGATTCATAACTCAGTCAAATGTGGTTTGTGAGCCTATCTTCAAGCTGTTAAAGAAAGAATTTTTGACAAAGTCTACTGAAGAATGTCAAACTACTTTTAATGCTATCAAGAACTATCTATGCAATCAACCGGTGTTGGTGCCTCCCCCAAGAAGGAATCCCACTGTTGATATATTTGTCCGTCTCAGATAATGCTTTTGGATGCGTACTTGGTGAACCGACAAGACCGGGAAGAAGAGTGAGCACTTTATTACATAAGCAAAAAGTTCACTCCATATTAGTCTTGTTATACTCTTCTAGAGAGAACGTGTTGTGCTTTTCCTTGGATTGATCAGAAATTGAAACATTATTTGTCTTCTTATACTACGTACCTCATTTCGTGGATGGACCTACTAAAGTGTATTTTCCAAAAGACGATGCCGACTGGAAATTTTGATAAATGGCAAATGATTTTGAGAGAATTTGATATTGTGTATGTGACCCAGAAAGCGATAAAAGCACAGGACTTGGCTGATCATCTTGCAGAGAATCCTATTGATAAAGAGTATGAACTGCTTAAGATTTATTTTCACGATGAAGAAATATCGTTTCTAGGTAAAGATATTTCTGAAATATATCCTGGCTGGAGATTATTCTTTGATGGAGCGGTAAATCACCAAGGAAGACGTATTGGGATAATTTTACTGTCAGAATCCGGTCAACACTATCCTATGGCGGCCAAACTTCTATTTAATTGCACGAACAACATGGCCTAAATAAAGCATGCATTCTTGGGTTGAAGATTTCTATCGATATGAATGTTCATGAACTTATGGTTATCGGAGATTCAGATCTATTGATTCATCAGGTTCAGTGAAAAACCTGAAGATCACACCGTATATGCAATATATACAGAAGCTATATAGAAGATTCCATAAGATCGAGTTCAGACAAACTCCCAGAACACAAGATGAGTTAGCTGATGCTCTTGCCATCATCGCCTCAATGATTAAGCATCCAGATATTGATTATATTGATCCTTTGGATATGGTGATAAAGGAGCAGCCAATTCATTTTTCCCATGTTGAAGCAGAAACTGCACGGATTGCCATGGTATTCTGATATAAAAAATATTTAGAGTCCAGAACTTATCCTGAGAATGTGACATTCAACCAGAAGAAGTTGATACACCGTTTGGCCCTCAACTTCTTTCTAAGTGGAGAAATCCCTTATAGGAGGACTACAGATTTGGGTATTCTCAAATGTATCGATGCTGGTGAAGCTGCGAAGATTATTAAAAAAATACACGTCGGAGTATGTGGCACGCATCTGAATGAACTCATTTTGGCGAGGAAGATCCTTCGAGCCGGTTATTTATGGATGACTATGGAACATGATTGTTGCAAGTTTGTGCAGAAGTGTCATAAATGTCAAGTGCATGGTGATTTAATCTGAATGCCGCCTCATGAACTCAATGTTATGAGTTCACCTTGGCCGTTCGTAACTTGGGGAATGGATGTCATCATTCCGATACAGTCAGCCACTTCTAATGGAAACATATTCTTTTTGGTTGCCATTGACTACTTCACCAAGTGGGTGGAAGTCACTTCGTACAAATTAGTAACCAAGAAAGTTGTAGTTGATTTTGTTTGCAGCAATCTAATATGTAGGTTTGGAGTACCAGAATCCATCATTACTAATAATGGTGCAAATATCAACATTCACTTGATGAGAGATATAAGTGAGAAATTTAAGATTACTCACCGAAATTCAAATGCTTATTGTCCTCAAATGAATGGAGTTGTAGAGGCCGCCAACAAGAACATCAAGAAGATTTTGAGAAAAATGAATGACAATCACCGAGGTTGGCATGATATATTGACATATGCTTTGTTGGGTTATCGAACGACTGCCAGAACGTCAATTGGATCTACCCCATACTGATTGTTGTATGGAACAGAAGTGTTTATGCCGTTCTCGCAAACGTCTCCATCCCCTCAACTAATTTCACGTCCCTCCCCCCCACCCCTCCACTCACCGCCCCCCTAATAACGTGCTGCGCCAACCCGCACTCTATTCCATCACTACCTCAACCCTACCCTATACACTCTACCACGCAGAATTCTCATGCTCACATGCACACTCTTTCTAATTTCTCTTCCCCTCCACCTACTTAATTCCCACCGCTCAACTCCACTCCATCATTAATTCCTCCCCCCCCTCAAATCTCTTACCCCAGGCTTTTTATACCTATTTCTGTTTCTCTCCCTCACCGTGAGCAACCTTTTTTTTCCTTCACCCACTGCCCGATTCACATTGACCTGTCTCATACCTATGAAAATGGAAATACCATCTTTGAGGAATCATCCTAAGAAGCTGAATTGAATTATTAAAGTAAGATTAGTGGGTCCGCAAGGGCGGATTGATTAGTTAACCTTGATCGACGAGAAAAGAATGGTTCCCGTTTTTCATGGACAACTATATCGATAGAGAATGATTCGTTCTTTCCACTTGAGAATCAGATCCAGAAGTTTTGAAATCGGTCAGTTAGACCTTAAGCGTATTTTTCCTCACCAAGATTAGTACAAAAGGAAATTCGCGCCGAATTGGAAGGGACCTTACATGGTTTACAAGGAATTATCTAGACGTGTTCTGATCCTGTCAGAGATGGATGGCACCGCATGGACAAAACCAATCAACTCAAACGCTATCAAGAAATACTATGTGTGAAGTTTCAGTTTGCATTTCTGTCATATACTTGTAATCATTCTATTTGCATGTATTGGTTTTGTTTAAAATTTTATCGCTCTTGTAATGAACTACGTCTGACCTGAATTCTCAAGAATGAGAATGAGATACGTAGGCGGCCTATGTCGTCCTCAGTCACCCCATTTATCCCTTTTAAATATTTCCTTTTATTTGAACTACGTTTGATATAATTTCTCAAGAATGAGATACGTAGGCGGCCTATGTCGGCCTCGGTCATTTTTTTGTAAAATTTCTTGTTGTTGTTAACATTTGAGCGGGAACTACGTTTTGACCTGATTCCTTCCTCAACGGTATACGTAGGCGACAAAAGGGCTCGGTCATATCTCCCGTAAGATTTCTATTCCTCTTTACAATAGAAACTTGGACAAAATTTTTGAGAGGGACTCAAAAATTCTCAAGGAAGAAGTTTTTCTTTCAAAAAATCAAGACTGAAGGTACTTTGAAGTTTGCAAGTGGGACGGAATTTTTGAGAGGATCTTAAAAATTTTGTGATTTACTCAACGGCTGTCAAAGATAAGCCAAGACACTTAACTGGGACAGAAATTTTAAGGATGACCTCAAAATTTCAACATGGGTTCATCAGCAGTCTAGAGTGACTCTGAATACTCCCCAGTGAATAATCAGATAGGCTTTCAAACATCAAACTTAAAGAAGTTCGCTAAGCCTAACGTGACATGATGTTTGGCAGTAACTTTTTTTATAAATACTACTTTCAAAATTTTATTTTTCTTAAAATTTCCCCTTTATGTTTCATTTTGTTTTGGCATAAAATATTTTGTCTTATCTATCAAGAGTCGGGAGATCAAAAAATTAACTGGAGATACCAGGACAGGGAGCACACAACTGACGAAATCGACACAGATTAGTTCGTTTTAAAACTAAAGATTTTTTTGTGGACGTAGATTTATAGATTGCTTTGAAATCAGTAAATTCCTCCGAGCGATGAATATAAAGAAGTCAAGGGGGGCGAAGAGCTCCCCAAAATTTACAATTCTTCTATGGATGTAGGAAATATTTTTATATATCAAAGACTGGGGAGTGTTAACATTATTGTTTCATTCAATTCCCAACAACGAAGTCTACAATGAAGAAATAATTGTCTTCAAAGATGAATCAAATGAAAATCTCAAGAAAGACGTTTTACAACTTTTCATCAAGGACGTGATCTGCATCATATTATCAGACATGATAGTATTATTGCCGCGCCCCATTTTCGCAGAAAACGGGTTTTGTGCACGACCTAACAACTCTTTTGGGATTTTTGATTTTGAGGAGTCGCCACCTAACGAGTTAAGGCGCGTTAGGGCACCTATATACATACTAAGTCTTACTAAGGTCAAGAAGCCAGAGATAAGGTAAGGGTTCAAATTACCTCGAGGGGGAAGGTGTTAGGACCCCTCGAGGTCCCACAAGTGGTGGGTAGGACGTATTTATGCCAATCTATTGGGGGTTTTACAAGTAGCAATCAAGTTCATTTAATTTATTAAATTTTTTAATCTGCTAAGTGATAACAATAATACTATTTTTTTTTTTTATTTATTATTTTGAACATGTAAGGCTGGGATAGACAATTTAAATAAACAATCATTTTTTTTGTATTTAGCAGATGGACTAGTTTATAAAACAAAATGGAAAAATAAGCAATTTGTATGTGCGAAAGTAAAGTTTGAAAATTGACAAGTTTTGAATATGAAATTTTTTATTTTTAAAAAGTTTGTTTCTTTGTAGGGGATGAGCCACGATATTGTTGATCGCGCTCCTCGCACATAGAAACAATTGTGATTTGAGGGGGGGGATCGGTCTTAAAAAAAAAAATAATAGTTTATTTTTTGAAAATGATTTAAAAAGTCTAGTACATGTAGGCAACCATAAAACAGTATAGATACACATTTAGTCCTTTTGAAATCTCGAAGGGAGGTGGTACTTCGGGGACGCGTAGGGGTTTAAAAATTGGAACTAGACCTCTAGTTCCTTTGACTTTTCCATAACGATATGTTAGGGAGATAGTGCTTATAATTATTTTTCACAATAAACAATGTTATAATCAACATCCAAAGTTTAAAGAAAAGATTGAATAATGACTTTTAAGACAATTATGTTTGCAAGGTTTGATATGAAATATTTTTAAGCACGTAATTGTTAAATGCCAGGAAATGATTCTAATTTAGTTATATTAAGATAAAAAAATATATATTGGCATCAGAAATAATTGCGGAAGACAAATGGATTACTAATTAAATATATAACTAATTTAGGGGGGGGGCTAAAATGCACATAACAAATTTATTTTTTAGGCATAGGTTAAAAGTTATTTACAAGCCTATAGACATGATTTTTTTTTTTTTTTTCTTAAGGTGTTCAAAAAAAAAAGAGTAAACATATATGCTGCTTTGTAATGATAAGAACAATAATACTTAGACATAGTTTTACGTGATAACGACAAATGAAAATTTATATATATTTTGTAACATCTAACACCTACTAGATTATAGGATTGATTAAACATCAAAAAAATTAATGGAATCTAGTTATTATTTTTAAGACTTGTTAACAAACATCAACAATTGTTGGATACAACACTACAAATAATAATTTAGGTGGTTAAAGACAAAACTATAGGCATGATTCTAAAAGTTTATTAATGGGACAAGTAAGCATATAAATCTCCCTCCCTTAGACGACCCCCAAATAAATTTATATATATTATCCTTTAGAGTTACCCAAATACAACATTCGATAAATAAAATGCAACCAAAAAATAAACAAAATATATATACATTCAAATAAACAAATAAATCTTTCTTCAATTAATCTTCAACTTGAACTTCAAGTTTGAAACCTGTCAAAGTAATCAAATAACGGTTAAGCAAAACAAATTGATTCACCTTTTACTCGAACAAAGTAGCAAAATAGCGAAGAACACTTGAATATTTATCGGAATATTAATGTGTTGTTAAAGTAGCAAGAGAGCAATGAGAGAAGAGAGAGTGATGAGAGAAAATTTTTGATTGAGAGTGAAAATGGGTGTGTGTTGATGAGAGAACTTGTTATGAAAGATGAGTGTCTGTGAATGAATTGAGTATGAGGGAGTCCTATTTATATAGCAAAAGGAGAAAAAAAAATAAGGCAAATAAATATTTTTTAGGAATCAAGTAAGTACTATTTTCCTTATTCAAAAGGAGATTCAAATCAGCAAAAATGTAAAATATATCATTTTCAAATATTACAAGTAAGAGTAATTAGAAAGATCAATATTATTTGTCCTTAAATAAAGAAGAATTAAAATCAGATTATATTATTTATTTATTTTTTTCAAATATATGAAAAACTAAATATGACAAGAAAATAATTAAAGATTCAATGAATATTATTTTTCCTTAAATAAGAGCATGAAATCAGGTTTATATAAGAATTAACAAATTTAAGCAAGTAAGAAATGAAATTAGGAAGTGTAATATTTTCCTTAAATAATGAAGAACCAAATTAATATATTTTTTTTACTAAATATAAAAAAATAAGCAATCAATCCTATTTTTAAATAAGGTAAACAAATAAACTCAATAATAAAACCAAGTAAATCAAGCATGGAAAGGATTATTTCCAACAATAAATTGATTTAGTTAAACCAATAGACGAGATTATTAAGGAAAGAGAGGAATTACATTCAGATTATAATTTGAAACAATCAAATAAATCACAAAATTGGTGCGAGATATCAATTCAAGTCCAACATCACAGTAATCTTGCCCAAATTCAATAACAAAAATCAATAAACATGTCAAAATCACCCAAAGTAGTAAATCATGAAGTTTGCTAATCTTAATTCGTAAAAGCAAAAGTTATACATTATTCCTGAAATGAATCTTCTATTTTTATTGAGCACCAAATTAGTTCATTTTATTATGCAATAAAAAAGAAGTCATTCCAGAGCCTTCCAAATTATAATCTAGATTTCATAAGACATAACGAAGGGATGAACTGGTGAAATTCTAGATAATTCAGAAGACATTGAAGAAAAATTCAAGATGTAAGTACATATAGCTAAGCAAAACAAATACAAACACAAATCAATATAATAACTGTACGAAATAAAATGAAACCAATCCAATCATGCAAATTTAAATGCTCACGATAATTGAAATCAAGAACAAAGAGTTGGAATGATGTACGAATTAATTAGAACGTACTTGGACGGGTCTTAACCGATCCATACTTAGAAAACTTGAAGAACCTTAAAAGTTGTTATCGGAGTTCACTATTGTTTTGTTGTTTCCGCGGCCAAAAAGCAATGAGAGGAGCGAAATCACCTAGTTGTGCACCATCTTGTTGCAGATGTGGGTCGGTTTCTCGCGGTCAATGCTTTTGTATAGGTGTCCGAGCTGAGGGTTACCTGCCAGTGAGCGATGGTTTGCTGCTGCCGGAAGCTCGCCTGAGCAGCTGCCAGCAAGAGAAAGAAAGAAGGCGGGAAAGAATGGGAAAGAGAAGAAGAGAAAAAAAGGGACGAGGAGAGAAAGGAGAGAGCGGCTCTAGAGGTTGCTGCAGTTCTTTGACTGCTGTCCTCGCGAGCTTCTGTTGGAGAATGGAACGAAACAGAAAGGAAGGAGAAGAGAGAGAGGAGAAGGTTGCCATTGATGGCCGACTAATTTACTCGCCGGAGTTAGATTTGATGCTCCTGCCGGACTGCTGTGCGCTGCGCTTGTGGGCTGCCGCGGGTCATGAGGTCACTTGCTGTCCGTGCTGCTGGTGGTCCCTCGATGCTATCCATGCAGGTGGAGAAAAAAAAAAAAGGAGGGAAAAACAGAGAGGGGAACGGGGGGAGGAAGAGGAAGATGGAGAGAGGCGGCGGTGGTGGCTTGGAGAGGAAGAGGGGCGAAGAGAGAGAAGAGATTCGAGAGACGGGAGAGCAGAGAGGAGAGGCGGCTGATGAAAAGAGGGGAGGGAGTAGAAATTTTGGTTTTGATTTTTAGCTGTATTGAAATCAAGAAGAAAAGGAAATGTAATCACAACCGTTGATTAGATAGGAGGAGGGTTAGCGATAGATCTAGGAATTAATTAGATGGACGGATGAGATCAAAAGATCAAGGTCTTGAAATTAGATGGCAAAGTATAGAGTGGATAACATTGCAAGTAACATTGGCTAGAGGGAAAGGAGACGACTCTACCTATCCGCTGCAGACCACTTCACAGCAGCTTCCGAGCGGGCCTCGACGTCTCACCTATTCCAGCTGCGGTACGTCATAGGCCACGGTCCAGGCTTGGTTACACCGGACCCTTGGGTGCTATGATTTATAAAATTTTAATTGGAGTGGCTAGAATTGAAAGAAATTAGAATAAAATAGGCTAGAAACTTAAATATTTTTAAAGTGAAAGTGTAGGAATTACTCTTAAATAAAAAACTACATATGTTAAATATTTTTTGATCCAATGTAAATACATCTAAATTTAAAACATTGAAATCATAATATTTTAAAAATAACATATTACAATAATTTATAAAGTACACGATACTAAAAATATATAATTTTTTGAGAAAATCACTAAAACTTCAAAACTTTAGCCAAATTTTAAAATAAGTATTTAATCGATATGATCTAAAAATGGTTTTAGAAGGTCTGGTCAAAATTGGGTGTCAACAATTATTACTCGGAGGGTCATTTTAATTGTATTATTTATTGAGATGATACACTACCTGGAGGGTCATTTTACCGTATCGTCAATTGAGACGATGTCATTATCCAGAAGGCACCCAGAAGATCATTATGTGGCTCGATTGAAGCACTATCTTCATTTGGTACCAAAGATATTCATGCATCGGAAAAAATCATGCATCGCGGGTTAATATTCATGCATTGTGGAAAATCATGCATCCCGATTTAATATTCATGCATCACGAAAAAGTCATGCATTGCAGATAAAAAGTCACGCACTGCAAGAGAAATCATGTATCGCGAGTTAATATTCATGCATAGCGGAAAATTCATGCATTGCGGAGAAGAAGTCATGTATTGCGGATAAGAAGTCACACATTGCAAAAGAAACTCATGCATCGCAGAAAAGTCATGCATTGCAGAGAAGAAGTCATGCATTTGGGATAAGAAGTCACGCATTGTAAGATAAATCATGCATCGCGAGTTATTATTCATGCATTGGGGGAAGAAGTCACGCATTGCGGATAAGAAGTCACGCGTTGCAAGAGAAATTCTTGCATCTCGTAAAAGTCATGCATTGCGGAAGAGAAATCATGCACTACAAGAGAAGAAAATTGTGCATTCCTGGAGAATATTTGCCCATCAACATCAACAGCTTCCTTTTATTTTGACAAGAGTAAACACCAAGAGAATTATCAAAGACGACATCAAGAAAAATATCAACACTGCACTAGCTTTCATTTATTTTGACATCAAATGAAGAGTACATTGAGGATTATATTGCAAACATAAGACATAAGCTTTATTTACTTTACATCAAACCGATCAAGTTTACATCAAATGTTAAAGAAGAACAACTAAGTCTTAACATGGTAAAAGACTCTATCTCCCATTTGAATTGCTTTTTTATTTTAATGAGTTTTATCTAAGTCTCTGTCGAAAGCATCTGGATGGATGAATTCTCCAAAAGCAAACCACCAGTGCGGATGACATCAAAAAGGATGCAGTACAACGTGGAACTTTTTCTTAGCAGCGAACTGGGATATAGTCAAAAGAGAATTCTTAAACTCTTAGGACGTGAGCAGAGGAGCGACTTCCACTACAATCAAACCACACCCCTATCAGAAGGAATGTGGGTTTTTCTTTATATTTGTCTGTTTCAGTCATGCATCCGGAAATTTTGGTATCTATCGGAAGCAACTTTTCAATCAATGTGAGATACACCAAGAGTTTGAAAATTATGTCCATGTAAATAATTATTTATGGGTGTGAAACATGCCACATTCTTGGATAAGAAGTTACAAGCCTCCTTTTCATACTCGATCTATTTTGTCACTAGTCCAAACCAAAGGTTATCTAACACAATAGATTTCCTTTTTCAACCGATCGAGTCGGACTAAAAACAACCTGATTCCCAAGGTTTAAGGATATGTAGGCGGACTAAATGTAAAAAACACGGCTAAATTCTAACATTCGCTCTTAAATCTTATTCTCGAGCATTTTGATCTTTTCATATCCAATATCGGGATTGTTGTTAAATTTTTTCAAAATCATGCGTTAAATCAAGCGTATCAAACTACAAATGGCCTGAATTCTCATGTAGCCTGAGATATGTAGGAAATCCAATTTCAGGGTTCGGCCATAATTCTTAATTTCGTACCAAATTCCTTTCCTAAACACGAATACGTGGTCGGTCAAAATAGGATTAGTTAACTTCATTTTCCTCGAAGTTCTTGCATCAATCCAAGTAAAATGAGGGACAGTTGTTGATACCCATTTTTGACCTTCCTCGATGTTAATCAATTGATGAGTTTCTTAGATTCTAAATGAATTGAAATAGTCGACTTTGTAAGATTTAATTATTTTCAAGTCATCTTAAGGTAGTTTTTAGTTCGATTTTTATAATTTTTAAATGATATATATTCCATATGTTTTATATAATTTATTTATTTTATAAAATAGAAAATCGTCTAAAAGATTTTTAGCTTAACACTTCATTAAATTAATTTTGTCTAAATTAGTATCTTCTGAAATAATTATTTTATCTTGTTAAAATTTAAGAAGCTCGTTAATTAGTTGAGATTAATTTATCTTGTTTAAATTTTAGTCAAAGTTCCAAAATTTAATTTAATTTGACTATTTTATTAAAGTTCAAAAGCATAACACATTTCCTTGAACTCATCAAATGCCAATTTTGGGATATTTTGCCCAACCCCATTAGTAAATCATATAACACACCAGAAAAACATCTCCCTCAGCTCATATTCCTTCAGCCCACCTGCAAATTCCTAACCATTTCCCCTTGTTTTTTATTAATTTTCACAATCCATTCTTTATCCATAAACCCGACCCAACCATATCCATTTTTCCAAGAAAGCGAAAGCTGGACACTGCAATGTTTACCTTCAGCATCCGCCCGGACGCATCTCACGCGATGGCGTGTTGACGAAAGCTCGCATCCTACGTTCACAAAGGACAACGCGTGAATGGACACTAGATGGAGAAGCAGCAGGAACAGGGATAGTACGCTGCAACATTGTCTTCTTCCTCCGCGTCCCTTTCATCGTCCAGCTTTGGCAGAGCTACAAGGACGCATTTTCGTCCTTGTCAATGCGAGATCGTTCCACGTCACTCGCCCAGGATGAATAGCCGATCTCAGCCCTCCACCTCGCCTCAAGTTTGTTCGAAATCACTTGGAATCGAAGGAATATTCGATTTTCGGATAAGATTTTGGATTTCAAATTTGAAAAATGGCTAGGGTTGGATCCACTCATAAATCACCCTATCCATATATACTTATATATATATATATATATTATATATATTATATATATATATATATATATATTCTCTTTAGCGTTCAATAGGGGGATAAATTTAAATTTTTTTTTTTGGTGGGGGGGGGAGATTTTAGTCTAGAGAATTCTTGGATATAAAAAAAATAATGAGATTTAGTTTGGTCTTTGGTGAAGAGAACCTGTTGAGTACTTGAAATAGATAGATATAATAGTGAATTCTTGTCTAGTTTTTCTCTTTTCTATTTTGCTGCCAAAGCTCTTCTCGAGTCTATTTTGAGGTTAACATTTTGCACGAGTTTGTGTTCTTTGTTCGGGTTTATGTTGGTGTTGAAGTTTCCTCCCTTTCAAGTTCGTGTTATTCTTATAGTAACCTGTATTTATAAGGTTAATAAATAGAAACAGAAATAAGATGAAGACAGGAAACAAAGGAAAAAACAATAAAATACAGAAGTTAGTTAATTCGAGTCCACAGAATATATTGTGTGTCCTTAAGAATTTTAATCCCCTAATTGTACCCAAGGGTTTAGGATTAATTTCTACCAAGATAAAACGAATTACACCTGTTAAAGAAATGCGGGGTTCCTCAAATTTTTACTTCAGGCGAACTTAGAACAGCAACAAGTCTTACAGACTCAGTCGATCGACACTTTGATTTTGATTTGAGAAAAAATAAATGCAGAGAAGAAAAATTGTCAGTGTCGACAAGAACAAAAATTGACTTCATTTTATAGACCATTTTCAGCAAGGAACGTGACTGTTCAGTGAAATATGTCAGAACCCGTTTTATATAGGAAAGTTGTGTCTTTCGGAAAACATAACAACTTTTCAAAAAATTGGTTGGTTAGGAAATACGACTTTTTTGAAAGTAACGACTTTTTGAAAATGTTACCGTGACCTGCAAATTTATAAGAGATAATACTTAAAGGATATTGATTAACAAAAAGTGATTAAATAATTTGTCCAAAAAAAATTATCAATCAATCACATCATTGCCAAAGCCAACATACCGAAGCGAGGCGAGGGAGCGACGACGACGACGGCGTGAGGGGGCATCTTCTTATTAGCTCTTTAAGAAGTATGGAAGTGTTTCTTAGATAAGGACAACAATTCCTTTCTATGCCGATATGGGAGAAATGACTTTTCATTGCACTTTGCAAAATATGGGACTTTTACATTTTACTCCAAAGTAGTCCCTAACTGTTCCTATTCTCTCTTTCTTTTCCAATTCACACTGCTAAACCCAACAATCCCCACATGAATGGGGAGGGCTATTATTAAAACACCATGCATGAAAAATTGTGTTGTCTGTAGGTAAAGGTAATACACATCTGGGATAGTAGTTTCCCTTTAACTTTTTAGTAGTGAACATATAGTCGGATTACCGGTCAATCGGTTAGATTTTGATATCTTGGAACGTCGAAGCTTTGTGTATACCTAGACAACATATGTCACACCAATTAACCCTTGAACGTTCTTAGTTCTAAAGTTTGTTCGTTTCATCATGAAACACATCTGGATAGTAAGTGCTTAAGAATGGTCTTAACGGATTTCTCCTGGTAGCGGCATACACTTCCATTACATAAGTGATTTCTAAATGTGTTATCCAATAATACACCCATTTGACATTCCCTGTATCAAAACTTAGAAACATTTAAAAAAAGTCCTTATGTTTTATACTGGTTAATAACACAGTTGTTCATCATGAGAATGGACCTAAAATAATTAAAAAAAATTCTTGACAATGTTGAACTGTCATCAAGACTTATGTTTTATTTCCCATGAACCTAGATCTTGGATCTCCAGTCTGTAGGTAGAGTACACACCACGATGACGGTTCTCGCCAGAGTCCCATCTCTGTCTGGATTCTCAACTCCCCTCGATTAGGCCTTTGTAAGTGGATCCGACAAATTATTTTTGACTTCACGTAGTCAATTGTGAAATGCCACTAGAGATGTTGTCCACAGAGTATGTCTTCGTCTGATGTGACGGAGACTGTCGTCATACATAATGCTCCAGCCCTTCCTATTGCAGCTTGACTATCACCATGTAGCATATCGGGCCATTGGTTTGGGCCAAAATGGACTATCTTCTAGAAATTCCCAGCCATGTAAGCTTTTTCACTGCCTTGTCAAAAGCCAATGAATTCAGACTCTTGTAGAGCGAGCTATACCTGTTGTTGGATGATTTCCAAGATATGCTCTCTCAACCATTAGTAACAACGTATCCCACTTGTGGATTTGTTTCAAGTTTGACCCAGTAATCCAATTTGCATCACTTATATCCTTCAAGAACGCTGGTATTTGTTGTGATGTAAATGTAAAGCATAGTTTGAGTGTCATCTAACGTTATCCCAAAACTCTTTTCATTGCCAACAATTGATTTTGATTAGGATACTTGTGTATCGATCTCAGAGTTTACTGATAGAGCAAAGCTATGTCTAGTCGTGTACAATTTCATGAAATACAGTAAGCTTCCAATACGCTAGCATAGTCCAATGAGCCTGACTTTACCTTTTTGTTCTTGCAAGATGAAGGTTTTACATCTTTCCAATGGCGTCTGTGCCCTTTTAAAAATCAAAATTTGATTTTCAATTATCTTTTGAATATAAGGTTTGAGACAATTTGCTAGATCGTTAGGAGTTTTAAGAATTTTAATTCCTACTATCAATAGGCAGCAAATCCTAAATCTTTCATATCAACTTAATAGGAGCATACGCTTTGTAGCCTTTTTCTAAGGCAATGTACTTTGCCTCATTATAAGCATGTCATTACATATAGGATAAAATAACTTCCTGATTGGAGTATCTTTAATTGTAAAACACTTTATCACATTATGATCTTAAAATTCATTTGACAACATGGTTTGCTCAACTTTGCATCCCATCGTTTTGTGTTAGTTTAGGTCCATCAAAAGTGACTTAATAAGTGTTGCACACTTTCTTTTCTTTACCAGGAAATACAAAACCCTCAGGTTGTTCTATGTAAATTCCTTATTCAAGCTCTCCATTTAGAGGTTGTTTTCACATCATTTGAGAACTTCAAGACGTATACTGCAGTAGTGCCGAATTAACATCCAAAATTGATTGTATCCTAGTCACTGGAGAGTATGTGTCCCCGAAATAATCAAGACCTTCTTTTAGGCTTCTAAAACTGGACAACAATTCTTGCTTTATATTGTCCCATAGTTCCATCGTCTTTATTTCCTTTTAAGATCCATTTGAACCCAAGGGTGTTCCATGGAGGAAGATCACCAACTCCCAAGTATTATTGATTAAGATTGATTCAATTTCACTATTAAAGCCTCCTTCCAACGAGGTTGAGCGCTAGACAACATTTACGTCCTTGAAGTTTGAGGTCACTTTCAAGACGAAATGTTACAAATAGATCCAAATGAAGTAGCTTGTCTTTTGCGTTTACTGCATCTGAACTTTCTGCATTTTGTTCATCTCTTTTGGTTTTCTCTGGGTTATTTAGATCCCCCACTAGATGACTCAAGTTGTTTAACGGGATAGAACCGTACACATCTTCCACCTCTCTTTCCCCACACTTCTACCCCCCTATCAAAAACCTCCCTCTTTAATGCAACCTCTTTCTCTTTGTGTCACCCACGAGCGCCCCCACCTCCCTCCCCCTCTCTTCAACATCCCCCCAAACCGCCCCCCTCTTCTCTCCCTCTTCCCCCTTCTCTCCCCCACCCACTCTTTACTCCCTCTCCCTCCCCATCCCCTCTTTCCCCCCCTCCCCCCACTCTTGCGTAGCCGTCTCCTATTCTATGTTCAAAAAATTCAGCACTATCTGATTTCCTTACCGTATTATCATGTGAATATTCAGTGTTCGGACGTATGAATCAAAAAATTGCAATGTCTTACTGTTTGTGGAATATACACTGATATACCACAATCACAGTCTTTAAGGTCTATTTTATCCCTCTTAGGTAGGGAACTTGGCCTGTGGCTAGACACCCCCACTCTTGAAATATTCGAATTGGATTTTCTTACCATTCCATTTCTATATGGGAAGTACATTGTCTGAGTGGGCATCTCGTTAAGTATTTGATTTCTAGTTCCCCCACAAGTTCTATGGTAAACCTGAAATTTAGTATGCATTCATCATTCTTTTAAAGTTCGTTTTTTCCTTTCTGCAATTCTATTAGGACTGAGGAGTTGTAGGAGCAGTAGTTTGAGGATATTATTCCATTTCTAAACATATATTTATGCAAATGGAGATCATATTCTCCACCTCCAAGCATTCTGATCATTTTGATCTTTTGATCTAACTGATTTTCACCTCAGTTTTAATTTCCTAAATGCAATCTATTGTTCATCCTTGCATTTACCATTAGCAAAATACATAACATATCTAGTGCAATAGTAATAAAAGTTATGACATATTTTATCCCACCCCGTGATGGTGTTGACTCATGTTACAAATATCAGTGTGAATTCAATTCTAAAGGTAGGGATTCCTTTCAAAATATTTTATAAGACCTTAGCATACTTAGATTCAACACAAAATTTGACATTTGATTTATTGCCTCTCAAATTTTTGCCAACTATTTAAGTTAATCAGTTTTCTCAAGGTTTTGTTTTTAAACGTGTCCGAAACGTTTCAGTGCCATAAACATCTTAGACTCACCAAGTAGAAGATAGCAAAATAGTTATTCCTATCAACTCGCAATTACATTGAGTTTGAAAAGGTCCTCACTCATGGTTAGTTTTCCTACATTACAACATCATTTTTGCTTCCTATACTTGATCAGAAACAAATACACATTTATATCCAATTCTTGGTCAGAACGGGAATGAAACTAATTTTTTCTCAATTCTGGAACATATGAGGACCCTATCAAAGGCACAACCTGCATGAGTCATCTAATTGGACTTTGTCAGTTCTCCACCTTTGCAACAGCGGAGTTGCCATAAACAATTTTTCATCGTAAGTGCTGGGTAATATGATGAGAATAGTCTGTTGGCACAAAAACATTGGCAATGAGGCACCAGAATTTATCACCATTCTCTTGGATTTCCATTGCACAGAGATCGTCCAGTCTCCTTTGGATTAGCCAAATTGTTTGATCCTTCTTTTCTTGTCTTTTTGGACCCCCGCATCATATAGCCCTGTGACCATGTTTACCACAGTTAAAGCAGTTTCCATTGAATTTGTTCTTGTAGATTGTTTTTTGGACAGATGCTTTCTTTCTTTCTTTAATTTTGTGGGATCTCTTCAAAAATTAATTACTACAAATATTGCGGAATTACCCACGTTGACGCTTTTCTGCAACCTTACTATGGTGGATCTTCAAACAGTATTCTTGCGTTTGTGTTTCAAGTAGTTTAAAGTCCTTGAAAGATCATTCACAATCATCCTTACATTAAAGGTTATGTGAGTATTAAGGGAAAACTTACTATTTCGAACATAGGCATTAAATAAATTTATACCTTCAGCAAGGGATAATGGATTATGACCTGACAATTTGAACTTGGATGACGACAGTCTTACCGTTCTACATCTTTATAGTCCAGAATTTTGCCAAATTGAATTCTTCATTCCAGCTTTCTTTTTTGTTACTTCTTTTCAAAGCATTCAGAGTTTTTTGAGGTTTTGGCTGTTGTACACATTGTACAGATCATCTTGCAGACCACTCAAAATATAATTTTTACACAAAAAATGGGTATTTATGTTTATGTTACCAAGAATAGTTAATCAGCGGAGTTTCATCTGACATAACATTGAACATTCTCATTAATGAACTTCTGCGCTTCACGTAGTGAGATAGAAGGAACATCTTTTGTGCCCATCTCTCAAAGTCACTCAGAAAACTTTTGCAAGGTTCTCAGCCGGCGGCTAAGGCAACATTTGAAGATTATGTGCAACCGTATTGTTGAACACTTACTGTTCCAGCAGTTTTTGACTTGATTTATCTTTTTTTTCTGTCACAAATGGCAGATGATAAGTTAAGTATTTGAAATACTAACAGTAAAGACAAATCTCTTACACAAACTGTTTCTGATTTAATGATAACGTTTTGATATTTTTTAATCGTTAATCGATATGAATTTTAAAAATTCAAGGCAGAGTAGAAAACCATAAGATTTCAATATCCTGAAAATCAAATAAAGAAACTGTTAAATTTTTAAGGATGTTGTTCTTATAGTAACCTGTATTATAAGGTTAATAAACAGAAACAGAAAATAAGATGAAGCCGAAAAAAAACAAAAAATTAAAAGAAGTACTCCGAGTCTACAGAAATCTACTTGTGTCCTTAAGAACTTTAATCCCATCACATGTACCCAAGGGTATGGATTAATTTCCCCAAGATTAAAACGGACTAAAAACTGTTAAAGAAATAGTGGTAACCTCAACTTTCTTTAAACTCAGCGAACTTTAGAACAGCCAACAAGTCACACGACTCAATCGGCGACACTTATTTATGTGAGGGAGAAAAAAATAAATGCAAGAAGAAAAATTTTCCAGTGTATGACAAATCCAAAATGACTTCCTTTATTAGCCATTTTCAGCAAGGAACGTGTATGTTCAGTGAAATCTGTGGTTCGGGACCCGTTTTATCCAGCAAGTGGTGTATTTTGGAAAAAAAACTAACAACACCCCCCACCACTTTTCAGAAAATTGTGTGCTGTTGGAAAATAACGACTTTGCGAAAAGATAAACCACCACAAGTTTTCGGAATGTTACAGTTACCCACAAATTTATAAGAGATAATATTAACACGATATTTATTTGATTAACAAAAGTGATTAAATTAAATTTTGTCCAAAAAATTTATCAATCACATCATTTGCCAAATTCAAAGCCGACAGAGCGACGACGACGGCGCGAGGGGGCATATTCTTCTTAGCTCTTTAAGAAGTAATGGAAGTGTTTCCTTATATAAGGACAACAATTTCACTTTCTTTTGTCGATATGGGAGAAATGACTTTTCGTTTTCTCTCCAAAGTAGTTCCCTCACTTTTCATATTCTCTCTTTTCTTTTCCCATGCACACTTGCTAAATCACATCAGTTCGTTCATCTCCCAGTCGCTGCCCAGAGAAAGGTGATACTTCTCTCTACATAGTATATTTTTCCCACTTCTCCATTTTTGAAATGATAGCTTGACGTCTAAAATTTTCATTTTTCTTTTTGTTGCTTGTCTGTTGTTATTAAGTTGACGTTGTCTCGTTGTGAAGTATAATTCTTAATGGTTAATCGAGCCTGCATAGTGCTAAGTCAAAATTTTAGATTCGTATTATCTCTTTGTTACTTTGTTTGAAATCTTTTGTTAGATTATCCTCTCTTTTTGGAGTTTGTTTTTCTCTAATGTCAACAATCTGTTTTACTTTTTGGTATTTGATTCCTTATTTTTGTTCTTTCAGCTCATTGAAGAATGAATTAGGATGTCAATATTCCGAGTTCATATTCTGAGTTAGTTCTTTGCTTCGAGTCTGTATGTTGCACCTGTCTTAGTCCATTTCAAGTTTTCTTTATAACAAAGGGGAATCGTTGAATGGGAAGATTCAAGTTATCGTCATTGTTGTGATCTTTCTACTTCTTGTCAAAAAAATTTTGGTCATTTTTGTTCTCGTTTGTTTGCATGGATGTTGAATCTTTTTCCTGTTATTTTGTTGGCTTTAAGCTCCAAAAGATCTCTCATATTACTAGTGTTAATGTCGTTCTGCTTTTAAAAAAAGAAACGAGGCAGAATGTTGAGAATGGACTCCTATGGAGGTTGTGTTGTGTTATTTGTGTTTGTTGGTCAATGGGCAACTAAAGCTCGATTTGACGGTTCGGTATTTATTTTTATCCCGATTTCTTCCTGCTTTTAATTGCTTCCCGTTGCCCATCTTTCCTATTTAGAAATATCATAGTTAGAAATGTTTAGTCAATCTAGGAATTAATAGTTACTATGCTAAGTTTTCCTTCTGGTAGTTTTTTTTATTTTTTCCAAATCTGAATGGTTGTGTGTTTGTCTCTTTATTAATACATTCCCAACATGTAGTATCTGGCAATATTGTCACCCCAACTTGCTGTGAATTTATTATTACCTATCGTATTCCAATGGCTTTAATTGGTTATTTTATCAAGTTCATTATCTAGTTATTCTAATCATTTTTTTCTCTTGTGTGAACTCCTCTCGAGTCCATTTGGACTCCATTTTCCTCCTCGCATCCCTTGTTTGAGACACGAAGTCTCAAACCTTTACCCCGAGTCGGTCAGCCCCCTCTCGAAACCGGCGTACAGGTTAAGGACAGCAATACACTGCTGGAAAATAATTTTCCAGCCCCGGAAGGTCAAAGAACAGGATGATATACCTGCTGTATACATTAATACACAACAAAAAATATATTATACCGGTTAAAATGTTCTACTAAAGAATAAAAATCTAATAAATACGAAAATACTTATAAACCACAGGTTTTAGAGTTTGATAATCGATGATATACATGGTGTATACGCCAAATATACACTTGATGTATACCGTGGTAAATTAGGATGAAAGGGGACTGAGAGCCCAAGAGGAAATTCGAGTAACATTTGAACAGGCCAAAACCATTTTCGGTCACTTTTGGGGTAGGACAGGTCATTGAATTTGAAATTTGGGCTAAAGGCCCAAGTTCAATATCTCTATTTCTACTTTTACTCCCTTTATTGTATTTTGACTAACTTTGTTTACTTTGTGGTTTTAATTTAATTAACTCCCCAAAAATTTGCCATTTCATTAAATGTATTTTAATTTCAAGTATTTACTTATTTATTTATTTATTTATTTATTTATTTATTTTATCATCTAGCTTTTCATTTTAATTTTGATCTTGGCAAAATTCAAGTCACCCCCTTGAGAATGATTTCCCTCTTTCCCCTAAAATGATTAATTAGAAATAGTAGTATAATTTTTTTAAACGAATATAAATAATAAATAAGATATCTTCTCCTTTACTTTAAAATTTACCAAATTAAGAATTAAGATCAAAGTCATTTTAGTCAAATCGCCGGTCAACCACGAGTTAGCGGACATTTGGAGGGCCTAACACCTTCTCAGAATGCACTTTTGAAGTTTGAACCTTCTTTCAATCGATTTTTATCTATTTTAAATCTTTTGAAAAAATAATTGTAAGTTTCTTGATTTTTACTAAAAAAATCAAGTGGTGATTCTGTTTATTCGAAAAATTGATTTCTCTTAAATCATAATATTAATTGATTTTTTGAAACTTAGTCATTTTTTTTCTTAAATATTTTCGTAAATCAATCTTGCTTCGAGGAAGCCTTCTTGGGGAGGTTTTTTCCTCGTGAACTGAAGAAAGCCAAGGTGAGGGAGTTCCTTACTCTGAAACAGAGCCATGTGAACCTTTCTGTGTTTCTACACCTGTTGGGGAGGCTATTCTAGAGGAACGAGTCTATTGTGATTGTCCTGTTTCCATTAATCACAAGAGTACCGTGACTGATTTAATAGAGTTAGACATGGTAGATTTTGATGTCATTCTAGGTATGGAATGAATCCATGCCTATTATGCATCAATAAATTGCAGAACTCGAGTTGTTAAGTTTCAGATTCCAAATGAGCCATTCATGGAGTGGTCTAGTAGTTCAGCAGTTCCTAAGGTTCATTTCATTTTGTACCTTAAGGTGAGAAAATTAGTTTCTAAGAGATGTATCTATTCACTTAGTCCGAGTTAATGACTCAAGTGTTGAGGTACCTTCCCTTCAGTCAGTTCCTATAGTCAATGAGTTTTCAGAAGTCTTTCCTGATGATCTACCAAGAGTCCCTCATGAAAGAGAGATAGACTGGCATAGATGTCATCCCAGACATTCATCCTATCTCTATTTTTCCATACAGAATGGCACCAGCAGAATTAAAAGAACTGAAAGAATAATTGAAAGATCTATTAGATAAAGGCTATTCGACCAAGTGTCTCACCTTGGGGCGCTCTCGTCTTGTTTATTAGGAAGAAGGATGAGTCCCTTAGGATGTGTATAGATTACCATCAACAAAATAAGGTGACCATCAAGTACAAATATCATGTTCCAAGGATAGATGATCTCTTTGATCAACTTCAAGGTGCTTCTTGCTTTACTAAGATTGACCTCAGATCAGGCTATCATCAGTTGAGAGTTAGGGAATGTGATGTTCCTAAGACAACTTTTAGAACAAGGTATGGGCATTATGAATTTCTAGTTATGTCCTTTGGTCTAACTAATGCACCTGCAGCATTCATGGATCTTATGAATCGAGTCTCCAAACCTTATTTAGATCTTTTTGTCATCGTTTTCATTGATGACATACTGATTTGTTCAAGGAATGAAGAAGATTATGCTAGTCACCTAAGGGTTCTTCAGACTTTGAGAGATAATAAGTTGTATGTCAAGTTCTCCAAGTGCGAGTTTTGGCTTAAGTCTGTGACGTTCCTAAGCCACATTATTTCTGGTGAAGGTATTAAAGTTGACACTCAGAAGACAGAAGCAGTTCAGTGTTGGCCTAGACCCATATCTCCGACAGATATAAGGAGTTTCTTGGGTTTGGTTGGGTATTATAGGAGATTTGTTGAAGGATTCTCATATATCTTTTCTCCTTTGACAAAGTTAACCTAGAAGACAGTCAAGCTTCAATGGTCTGAAGCTTGTGCGAAGAGCTTTCTGGAGTTGAAAAGGTGATTGACTATCGCTATAGTTTTGACCTTACCAGAGGGTACTCAAGGCATTCTGGTGAATTGTGATGCATCAAGAGTTGGCTTGGGCTGTGTATTAATGCAGAATGACAAGGTTATAGCTTATGCTGCCAAGTAATTGAAAGTTCATGAGAAGAATTATTCAACTCGTGACTTAGAATTGGCTGCAGTAATGTTTGCGTTGAAGATATGACGTCACTATTTATATGGTTTTCATGTCGATGTATTCACTGAACACAAGAGCCTCCAATATGTTTTCACTCAGAAAAAAGCTTAACCTCACACAGAGAAGGTGGTTGGAATTACTTAAGGATTATGACATGAGTATTCTTTACCACCCACGTAAGGCTAACGTGGTTGTTGATGCCTTGATCAGGTTGTCCGTGGAAAGTAATTCCCATGTCGAAAAAGAAAATAGGAGTTGGCAAAAGATGTGCACAGACTTGCACGTTTGGGAGTCAGACTTATGGATTCCACAGAAGGAGATATTGTGGTAACAAATGGGGCTGAATCATTATTAGTGTCAGAGGTGAAAAAGAAGCAAGATCAAGACCCTGTTTTGCTTGATTTGAAGGCAAGTGTCCATAACCAAAGGGTAGTGGCCATTCAACAAGGGGGAGATGGTGCTGAAGTATCAAGATAGATTACGTGTGCCTAAGGTGGATGGACTCCAAGAGAGGATCTTGAAGGAGGCTCATAGCTCCAGGTATTCCATTCATCCGGGTTCCACCAAAATGTATTGTGATTTAAGAGAGGTACATTGGTGGGAAGGCATGAACAAAGATATTGCTGAGTTTGTTTCCAAGTGTTCAAATTTTCTTCAAGTGAAAATGGAACGCCAAAGGCCTGGAGGTTTGGTTCAGAATATAGATCTTCCAGAATGGAAGTGGGATATGATTAACATGGACTTCATCACAGGCTTACCAAGATCGCGAAGGCAACATGATTCCATGTGGGTGATTGTCGACACAATGACAAAGTTATCCCACTTCTTGCCGGTCAAGACTACCTATTCGGCTGAGGATTATGATAAGTTGAACCTTCAAGAAGTGGTAGGACTTCATGTGTGACGGTCCCGCGTCTCACTCCCTCTAACCCCCCATTCACCACCAATTATACTTTCACTTTCCCACCCACTCCCCCTTCTTCCCCCCCACCCTTCCTCCCATGTGCCGATCTCCAAGAGAGGGCACAATTTACGGCACAATCTGGAAATCTTTTCCAGAAAAGGTTGGATTCAGGTGAATTTGAGCATGATTTTAACCCTCAAAATAGCGGACAACAAAAGGGTTACTATCTAAACAATTACAAAAGGAATGTTGAGGACTGTGTGAGCGACTTAAGGGAAAGTAGGCTGACCCTACCTCTATTGAGTTCGATGACAACAATAGTTTCATGCGAGCATCCAAAGGCCAGCATATGCAGCCTTTATGGGAGAAGATTCTCATCTCTTATTGGGTGGATTGAAGTAAGTTAGCGAAGAGGGTTGATAGACAAGATTAGTTCACCAATATAGGGGAAGGTTGATGAAAGTGATTCAAGAAAGGTTGAGAAAAAACACCAAGTCGCTAAAAGTCTACAAAATGTTGCAAGAAAGCATTTAGAGTTTGAGGTAGATTATTGGGTCTATCTTAAGGTTTCACTATGAAAGGAAGTTATGAGGTTGGTCAGATGGGAACTCAGTCCTCGGTATATTGGACTTTCTAAAATCTCCAAGAGAGTGGGCAATGGGGCTTATGAGTTGGAGCCTTACCCCAAACCGTTTAGAAGCTTGGTTCATACAGTATTCATATTTCAATGTTGAAGAAGTACTTGGGTTGATCCTAATTGATAGTACCAACAGAGATGTTGGGATAAGGATAAATATCCTATCGAAGAAGAAGTTCCGGTTCAGATTGTTGGCATCGGCGGGAAATTGCAAGGTGAGACAAAGAAGTTGTTTCAGTTAAGATCCTTTGGAAGAACCAATTGTTGAAGAAGCGGCTTGGAAAGCGGAGGAGGATATGAAAAAGAGATATCCACGTCTATTTGAATCTGGAAAGAAGGCAAATCAAGGTACTAAACTCTCTTCTTAACACTTTATGAGATTATGTATAAGCATGTATTCCTTGCTTGTGTTGTTGAGTGCTGAAATGAAATTTATATCCTTAGCTTAGATAAAGAATCTCATTCGAGGATGAATGTTCCCAAGGGAAAGACATTGTAACATCTTGTATTTTAGACAAACTAAAATTTAAGTAAGAAAAACAAGGAAAAACAAATTTGGAAAAAAATGGGGAAAATCTGGAAAATTTCTAGATTTCAAAAGTGAGTTTTGGACATTTTCAGACGGCCATAGCATCCAACTCAAGAGGAGTTTAGGTGGGTTCTTTATATGAATGGAAATCTCGTTGGAAGATCTTTTTAACGATGCCAAGTTTGTGAATTTGTGAGGATGTATGAGTGAGATATCACCTTCGGAAGATGGGCTGTTGAGAAGGGAAAGTTTCAAAAGCTGATTTAGTAAGGGTGTTCTGGTCTTTTCCTTAAAATTAATTATTCGTTTTGGAGTAACATAAAAATTGGGGGTCTAAACCGAATACCATTAGATTACACCATTAAAATAGGACTAGGGTTTGAAAGCAAGAAGAAACAGGAGCCCAGAGATAAACAAGAGGACGAAAGAACACCCAGACTTTCTTCGTTGAATTTCGGTCGGGGGCTCCTAAAAGGTATGTGGGTATATTTTGTGTTGGGTTACTTCACCCATACACCGATTTCACTCAATTCAGCTAATTTATGAATTTTATCATGTTAGAGGTTTGAATCTTGAAAGAAAGTTTTGTTTTCTTGTTGATTGGATTGTTGGATGCGATTGTTGGTGTGATTCTTGTTCCTTTTGAGTTATTTGAGAGGAAATTCAGTAGATCTTGATGGTACTAAGGGTTCCCATCGTTTAGTGAAAGAACTAGGAAGTTTTGGAGAGTTAGGAAGGAAAAAATGAGTTGAAAAATTTGTCAGACACAGCTGGGTAGGGGAAGGCGCGGCGCACCTGCAGTATGCCACAAACTGGCCTTAGTCAACCAGGCGTGGCCCGGCACGCCAGTAGTGCGCCAGACCCGGTGTTTTTCGTCCAGTTTTTGTAGTTTAACCTTTTTAAGTCCTTCCAAGGTACATTTAAATCCTCCAATGAATCCCAATCACTTCAAATGATTTCTAAATACCTAGAAAACATCCAAGAACTCAAATTCAAACCTTGAATACATACTTCAATTCAAGGAAAGTTAAGAGTCAAGTAAAAGAAGTTAAGATCCAAGTCTAGAAGTTAAGAAGCAAGGCAAGGTAAAGTTTTCTAAAGTCTTTCACAAATGTTTTCACTTTGTTTTAAATTTTAAAGACTTATAGTATAGTCACGTAAAGAATTGAGTTTCCAATTTCTCAAAACTATAAGGGAACTAAGTATTCTCTAAGATTTTAATAAATGTTTCAAGTTAAGTAAAGAGCAAGAATTGAGTTCAATTTAAAAAAGATAAGGGGAACTAAGTATTCCCTAGGTTTTATAAATGTTTCCACCATTTAAGTAAAGAGAGGAAACTAGAAGATTCCAAAAGAGTTTGAAACTAAACGGGGAAATGATTCAAAAGGAGCTTCTTTAAAGCTATGGTGTCAGTAAATTTCTCAACTCAGAGGAGGAAGGAAATTTATTTAAAAAGTAGGAGCTACAGTACATTTTGGGAAGTCGTATGAGCACCAGTGTGCGAGATGAGCGTTCATATTAAACTCAAGTCTCCATGGAAATCATGAGCCACATCATGAGAATGACGTGTCATACTTTTAGATGATACGTAAGGAGAGTAGTGGATCCCTAAGTTGAGTAAGTCCTATACCGAGCCAGCGTTAGGATGGTCCTATTGAAACGTAAGATAAAACGTTATCATCACTTAGGCCCATAGTGATGGTGTCGGATTAAAGAAAATCAACAGAGGCGACATAATTTCTTATATCAAGTAAAGCTTGAAGTTTGTATGCATTTCCTGTAACAAACTAAAGTGTTTTCACTGTATTAGGAGCTTTATATTATATACTATATCTATATATATATATATATAACATATATATATATATATATATATATATTATATATATATATATACTATATATATATAATATATGCTTTATATGGTATATAATGATTAAGTATACTCTTGATTTGAGCAGTGTCAAGGTAAGTTCATCTAATCCCCTCAAGCTTAAGTCGTTGTTTTGCTCTCCAACTCGCATACTCGTACATTCAATGTACTGATGTCAGTTGCCCTGCATCGTTTCATGATGCAAACGCAGGTACCTAGGATCGGAAGTACTCAAGTGTCATTTTGGCCAAAGTTATGATATGAAGTACTTCCCTTTAAATATGTTTCAGTTGTGTTAAAATAAAGTCTTCTTCTGCTGATTTAAGTAGTCAGACCAAGTGTTCGCTTGAGGGTCAGCAATGGTCTTCGAGTACCGGTTCCGCTTAGGGTGTAGGCTCGAGGCATGACATAAAGTGTCTAACCAAACACCACTAATTAATTCGCGGCAAAACTTGATGAAGTAAACCTCTCGGGGGTGCAAGTATCACATTTCAGAAGTTAGAGAGAGTTTAAACAATTTCAAGATTTTTGGCGATTATAAAAAGATGAGCTAAATTCTACGAAGAGTTTAAACATTATTAAACAAACGCCTTAAGAAACAATAATAATAAGGTAATATTGTCTTACATTTTGAATATATTAAATTTAATGCTTTGAAAAATGTTTTAAATATTGAATAGTGTCTAATAGTAAGGTAAAATAGACACAGAGATAAATAATTCATCAATTTTTGAATTGAACAAGTATTGTTTGACATCTATTTTTAGTACAGTAGGTATATAAAAATGAACGAATTAAAAAAGTAATTGATATTTTGCCGTTTTCTAATACCACGCGAAGCGCGAATAGGTTCTTTAGTATACTAGTAAAAGAAAAACATAAGAAATCTTTAGGCAGCTGGCGATGTTAAACCTTGATTAAAAATTTTACTTAAGAAACAAAAAAATATTAAAAATAAATAAAGGGGTTGGATGAAGGTGGGGTGGGGTGGGGTGGGTATATGCTAATTTAGAACAGAATAAACCTTATTGCCATAAATCTCTATTTCTTCTTCCAAAAAAGAAAAAAACTTAAGACCTTGTTGTATCACTTAAATATAACACGAAAAAATCTCCATACAAGGTCATTTGAATAAATTGTGTTGCTTAAAAATAATATAGAAGTTTTTTGTAGAATTATTTTCTTTTATTCAAATTTTAAGTGAGTTGAAAAATTAAATTACTTAACATTATATAATACTCTCCCTATAATTTTTTTTAAAATAAATATCACTTTACTGTTGAACTTATATTTAGTTTTGGTAGTTCTAGGACTTCACCGTATTTCGTGCATCGTTAGTTCTATTTAATTCCCCACACATATATTTCTTTTTCTTTTTCGAACTTCTTTTAAATGCTAGCGTAGTAGCTTACCTTAATTGATTTGTAAGTTGGACTAAAACTAGGAAAGTTAAAACCTTTTTTTATTTATGCGCAATATATAAATAAATTTTAGATTCAACTGACATTTATATCCTTCAACTTTTGGTGTGCATACGTATAAAATTCAATCCGCGTCCTATTTGGCAGGATACAAATTTTCATGTAAGAGGAATGTATGTATTTATTTAATTTTATACAAATTTAAGTATATTCTTGCATACACCCAAAGTTAGAGTACATAAATATCAGTTGAGAGCAAATCAATGAATATATTTATGTATTAAACCGTCTATTGAAGAGTCCATACTATATATACAACCAAACACCTAAACAAGTTTCACCTAGTCTCTTGTCTCTTGTCTAATGGATTTTTCACTAAGAAATTTCAACCGTTCCAGGAGATCATTGAACAATTTTAACTACAATAACAACAATAGGGAAGAAGTGTACGTAATGAAGCTTTTAATAGAAAAAGCTTGGAGTATTACTCTAGTGAACGATACTTTCCCACATTCTAGGAATATTTATCGTGTGATCGTGAACGAGGAGAGTGGAAGAGAATTCAAGACCAACATTGGAGTAGGGAAACCGGCACCAGTGTGGAATGAGGTAATTGAAATATGTTTTAAAAACTCTCCTGTTAAAGAGAAATTAAAGTTGATGGTGGTTCGCGAAAATTGCTATAACGATCCAGGAACTTCTACGGGTGAAAAAGTGGTAGGAAGGGCTACAATTCTAGTACCAGACCCCGTACAATGTACGAAGATGGCGTTCATGAATTGTGGAATTGAGGCATGAAAATAAGGAAAGCGATTTATTAGTAGTCGAATTATCGCCTCACTAAGGAGAGAAGACATTATACCAATATAAACTAGGAATTTATTTTTATTCATCTTCATTAGTGTTAATTAACACTTATTCATCTTGATTAGTGTTAATTAGCACTTATTAGCTGTTTTTATTTTATCTAGTGAATTAGGGTTAAGTTTTGCAAGTTTTTCTCTAATATTAGTTGGAACTAATAGTTTGGTTCACTCCATTGTCTTCTATATGTTGCAACAGGAATTTTTTTTTGGATTCAAGTCATATTACTTTGTCTCAATTTGTATTATTTGGATATGTTTTTTTTTTAAAAAAATAAAAATAAATCAAATATTTTATTACAACTTAGAGTACTTTTATTTTAGTTTAAACATATAAATTTTATTTCAAACAAGGTTAGAAAATTCATTGTCTAAATTATCACAACATTAATTAATTTGACTCAATATTCCGAATAAATCCGTATGAGTGATCTAATGACCATATAACATTGTTTTACTTATTAATACACAAACCTTAAACTCACATGCTTAAAGTATATACAAGTAGAGCAATACTATTGAGGTTACTTTATAGATAGTTTCGCCGTAAATCTATGTTCCGTACCGAAAATACTGAATTAAGTGGTTAACTTGTGTTAATGTCATGATGTGAATAGAGGGCAACACGTACAATGAGAAACACAGCAACGTATTTCACACATATACTACTTAATGTTTCATAATAATGTGATTTGTTTACATGACAAACACAATGAGAGCATGTACCGCTAAGAAAACACGAGTTTGTGATTCAAATTTAACGAGTTCAACATATAGGATTTAAATTTAACATATTTACTAATTTATGTTTCATAACAACGTGATCAAATATAGAGAGTTGAACTAAAAAAACAACTAATTAGGAAAATATTGATGAAATCAAAACTTAACAAATATCTATATAAATTTTGTTAATAAATATCTCAATCGGAGATTTATTAGGTCTTTGAACTACGTAGATGTCACTCTTTCAACTATATCTATTTGTCTTTCCTTTCGCTGTTTCCGCCGCCCTGATCTTCTTGTCCTTTTATTATTTCGGCCAATTTAGGCCGTTTCGACCGCCGTGTTTCGCAGAGTGGTTTTTACTCGCCTTGTTGTGAGTTGTAATTTTTCGTCTTCACTCAGGCTCGTCATGGCCGATTCAGCTTGGTTGACCAGTTCTGCTCGGTTTGCGTATGTGTCCCTCCCTTAGCGCTACATTTCTTCGTTTTTTTCCAAACCAACAATAACATGCTGCGTCGATCGCTTGTCACCAACCTAACGAACGGAAGTATTTTTAACAATACCTAAAAATCAAAAAAAAATTCTTCCATGCTTATATATGATATAGATTAATTAAATTGGAGGAATTTACATTGCATAAGGGACTGTCCTGAAAAATGAAAAATTCATGGAACTCATTATGATCATGAAGGGGGGCATATAGGTGTGATAGGTATTAAGCATGGAATGAGGGGAATGTAGGTTGTAATGATTATCTGGGAACAAAGAGGCTGAGATAGCATGGAGGAATAGGAGGACTAGGAAGGAAGCAGGAGGAAGGGGAAACGAGGAGGAGGAGGAGAGAGGAGGTCTGCCGGAAGGAGGGGAGAGGTTCCTGGAAGGGGGAGAGGTAGAAGAGAGAGGGATAGAGAGAAGATGGCGTTTTGGAAGGGGGGGGCGGCGGGTGTTCGCTAAAGGCATCGGAGAGAAACGGGGGCGGCACCAGCCCCCCCATACCGCGCACCACCCCCACCCCCCCCGCCCCGAGCCGACCGCACCGACCACCACACACCCCCCGACCCCGCCCGCTCGATCCCACGGCCCAAACCACCCCCAGGCGACCGGGGGGCAAGAGCCCCAACCACGCACCCTACACACACGGCTGCCAACACAAGTGGAACCCCCACGCACCCCACCCAGGGGAGGGGGGCCACCACAGCCCACGCCACACGGACCCACACCCACCCGCACACCCCTACACGAGCCACCGAACCCAAGCCACCTTCCCACGGGCCCAACCCGAGGCGAGAGGCACGAGGACTATGACACAGCGATATAAAAAGCGGCAAAGGACAGACGCCGCACGCCCGCCCGAGCCGAAGACTGAGTGACAACGGACAAGCAATTGAACGGACGAAACGGACCGAATGGGAGAAGTGGATATAAGAGTAGAAGAATGCCGGGAGGAAGGGACGAGGTGAGGGGGGGGGAAGAGAGGGAAGAAAGATAGGTTAGCTCGGGAGAAGGGCTTGAGGCAGAGCGACTGTATCCTTTGACGTTTGCCTTCCATTCGCCCGTAACCCTCTTATGAACTGATTGTTCTTTCTTAATTGTGCCTTATAGGTGAGCTATTTATTTATGCGATGAGTATTGCATTTAATTATGAAAAATATAAACTAATTTAAATAGTTATGAATGAAAAATACATTAAAAAATGAATCTCTTGAAAAATGGGAACAAAAAATATAGAGTTAAGCAAATTGAAAAACAAAGTAAAAAAAATTAATTTTTAAATTCACATATTTGTCATCATTATTTTTTACTTACACCACTTGCTTAAGACTTCACTATTACGAAACTCTCACTATTATGAGTTTCACGATTATTTTCATGTAATAAACGAAAGATAAAAAATACTTGTATTATATTCACTTAGATTGTAACTTGTTTGAATAGGCGTAATTTAGACTTGTAATGATGTCAAACGAATGATGTTCCTATTCATTAGTGAGATGCTAATAATACCTACAATGTGGGAAAAAATTGATCAATTGTTGCTACACTAATACTACTACTATAAGAATGTTTAGCTACTCAAACATGTTGACGAACAATTGCATGCATTCAGATAAGCTAACACACTACACTCTAAAACAATGAGTTGAAATGAGTGATATTAAAATTCTTTGAAAGTTGTTACATAAATTAAATCATTTTAATTAAGTGAATTGTGTAATTGGCTAGTATGTTCTAGTTATGTACCTCTCTTTCCATTATTTGATTTTTAAAATTTATAATAACAAATAATAAGAATTCTTAATATATAATGACAAATAAATATTTAGAATAATATATTTAGAATAACATAATTAAATGATATTATGTTGTTTATTTATATGTCTGCTAATAAAGAATCCTCTCGTGCTGCAATAGCACTCGTTTATTTTATTCTGATTAAAATTAATTTTATCAAGTTAACTTATCACTGTTTTAAAAATGAAATAACAACAACAAGAAGAAAATACATATGTTGAAATCACAAAAATTGACACATGTCCCTATTCTACTATAACACATACAATACTCACATCATTCTTCTTTAAATTGTTACTACTTGTTTAGATCCAAAAATCTGCCTTGATTAAATTAATCAGTTTGAATTGTTATTAGTTTGAATCTAATATCCTACATTAAATCAAATTAATGAAGATGATAGGTTCTGCATGTAATATCTCGCAATTCATAATAGTCAAGAATAAGCTAAGAAATTAAAAATAATCACTTTCGAAAACAAAGGAAAAAATCTGAAAAATTGACTAAATGGAAAAAATGAGTTTTGAATATTTTCAAATGACCATAACTTCTAGCTCAGGATGAGTTAGAGTTTATATTGTTGGAAAGCCCTTGGAAAGATCTTTTTAACGGCACCTGATTTGTATGATTTCGATATCGTATGAGGGAGATATGCCCTTCGGAAGTTGGGTTGTTTAAGTAAGGAAAGTCCAATTCTGGATTTTAGTAAGGGCGAACTTGTCTATTTCACCCCTCTATTTCCTAATCGTTTTAAAGTTTTATTAGGGGTAAAACTAATCCTTAAGTAAGTTTTAGAAAAGTTATTCACGCTTAGGGTTTGGGAGAAAAGAGAAGAGAAGAAGGAGATCTTTCATCAAGAACGCCAAGATCGTCGAGTGGATCGAAATTTGTCGTGGGTGATGCCTAATAAGGTACATGAGATCTTTCTGTGTTGGGTTAGTTCACCCACACATCAATTTCTTAAATTCAGCGAATTTTGAGTAGTTTGAATGATGAAAATTGAAGTTCTAGAAGAACAATGGTTGAATTCTTGTTGGTTGAGTTGTAGTATGTCTTTAGTTGATTTTGATTCATGTTTTCGGGTTGTTTCTCGAGTCTAATAAATTGGGTATTGAGTTTATTAGTGATGTTAAATGATTGGGTAAAGATCCATGGAAGTTTAGAAGGTTTAGAGTTGAAAAAATAAGACGAAAATCCCGTTTGACAGGCCTTGGGGCGCCGCGCCAACCAGAGCCTCTCAGGACAGTCTCTGTCTATCAGGCTCTGGTGTGCCGTTACAGCCATATCCCCTCAGGATAGATTCTTTCCATAAGGCTTTGACGCTCTACGCCTCTCCGAGCGCCATGCGAGCCTGGTGGAGACCCCTAGTTTAACCCCATTTTTTTCTTTGTAATAGATACTTACTCCCTTCCTCCCGCCTACGTCCCCCAAACCAAAAACCCAATCACCCTTTCATCCCTTTCACCCAACCTTCGCACCACTCCTTCCTCTCATTCCAAACTCCTTCTTACCCACAATGATCGCCCCCCGCCCCACCTCCGACACAACAACATTCACCAACCCTAGGCCCCCTTCACCCACCTTACCTCTCTCGCTCACATCAACCACCTCCCATCGCAACCACTAAACAAACAAAACACAACCCCCAGCCTTTCCAATCCCACCCGCCTCACACTAGCAGCTACGCCCCCCCCTCATCCCTTTTACTTCCATCTCGCCAGCGATATATCACAATTTCTAGTCGATTACAAAACTCTAAGTTACATCTAAATATCATCAAAACATCCATAAACATAAAATCATGAATCTTGAATTCATAATCCAACTCAAGGAAAGTTAAAATCAAAGTCTAAGAAGTTAAGAATTAAGTTTAAAAGGTTAAAAAGTAAGTCAAAGTGAAGTTTCTTAAAGTTTTCAAGAGTATTATTTAAACATTTTAACTTCGTTTTAAGGCTCAAATTTCGAGTTAAAGAAAGGATAAAAGTTGAAGTCTCCATTAAAAAGTATAAGGGAACTAAGTATTCTCTAAAGAGTTGATTAAGATCAAAAGCGTTCAAGTACAAGCAAAGCGTAAAAAGAGGTGGGTTCATTAATCAAAAATATAGGGAATAGTATTCATCCAAAAGTTTATAAATGTTTTTACATTTAAGTTAAGAGGAAACTATATTTTCCAAAAGAGTTTTGAACAAGAAAAGGGAATATAGATTCCAAGAGAGTTTTTTAAAGTTAAAGTATTGTGCAAATTATCTCAACCCAAAGAAAGGAAGTTATTTTAAAAGCAGGAGCTAAAGTATATTCTGGGAGTAGTATTGAGTATCGATGTGTGGATGGGAATTCATATTAACACAAGTCCCCATGTAAATAATGTTGTCATCATGGGTATTAATGGATCATACTTTTTAGATGATCACGTAAGTTAATCTAGTGGATAAACTAAGTTTAGGAGTTCTATTTGATGGCAATGTATAGGACAGTTCTGGCAGCATGGGCAAGATGATGTATCACCACTTAGGCTCATAGTAGTGATTGTCGGTTACAGAATCTCCCACCGAACTATATTACTTTCATATATAAGTAAATTTGAGTTGTTATTGCATTTCCTTTAATGAACTAAGTTATTTTATTGTTTTACAAAATCTTTATATGTATCACATATGCTTTATTTGCCCTATATATATGCTTTGAGTTAAGTATTCATGAGTTGAGCAGAGCCAAGGTAAGTTCATCTTATTCTCATCAAGCATAAGTCTTGTTTAGCATTCCCACCACATACTCATACATTCAATGTACTGATATTAGTTGGCCTGCATCGTCTTATGATGAAGCCGCAGGTAACCAGGATCAGCACCAGCGTCTCCTTGTCCAGTTTGAGCAGAGTCAGTGGTGAGCCTCCTTGCATTCCGGATGATCTTTTTATATGCTTTTCAGTCGTTTTCTTTATTAGAATGTTATGGGGTCTGTCGCTACATTCATCCTAGTATTATAGAGGCTTCATAGACAGATAGTAAGTCAGATTGCAGATTTGAGTCTCTCTTTATTTTGCATTCAGAAATTCTATTTTGAGACTTAAGTGTCATTTTGGAAAAGACATTAATTTAAGTTATTTATGAGAACGTTCTAGCTTTATCTTGTGTAAGTCTTTCGCTGAGTTAAGTAAGCTAGTTCGAGGGTTCGCTCAAGGCCAGTGATGGTCATTGAGTGCCGGCTACGTTCATGGTGTAGGCAGGGTGCATGATACTGCATTTGATTCCATTGATAGGGGTTTGGTTGAAGAAATTGTAGAGAGGATGACTTTATCGTCATTAAAAGATTTAATAAGTCTTTGATTGAGGTATGTAAAAAAAAATTATATTCAATTAAAGATTGTTTACTTACACGTGCATTGGTAGTTGCAAACTTCTTAATTAGATAGGAAGTCAATAATGGGTATGTGTATCACACCACTATTTTTCCTCAAAACGAATTGTTAGTTTTCAAAGAAACAATTTTTCCAATTAAAGTGATATTTTAAAAAGAGATTATTTTATTTCCAGAGTCTCCACTTGGAATTGAGTTTTGGTGTTCCAAGTCACCTCATTTGAATCCCTAATCAAAGGAAGCTGACTCTTTATTTTATGGTCTGCGAAATAAAAAATCGGGTAAAAAATTCTGTTGACTGAAGGGAAGGTATTAGGCACCCCTCGAGTCTCGTCGTTCTAGCATGGTCGCTTTATTGACTTTTATATAACTTGATTTAACTTTTGAATATATTTTGTTTATTAGCCTGACAATTTACTTATGTCCCGCTTTTTTTGATTTATTGTAAATTAACTTGAAAAATTATCTTATTTTTATTAGTGTGTGGTTTATTGATAGTTGTGCTTTCCAAGCTCTCCACAAATTATTCATTTGTTTGTGATTTCAGACTAGAAGAGGCTAAGGTTCTTGGATCTGAATATGTTGATTATTATTATCATAAGCCTAAAATTCAATTATCCTGAGTTTTCTTTTTCTAAGAAAAAACAATGAAACAATATAGTATAAGAACAAGGGTTAAAGCGAACATTAAAATATACACATTTCCCTATAAATGTTTAATTTGTCCTTTAGTTGAGGTAGGAAAATGACAAATTAAACCTTACTAATTAAAATCTGTTTATACATCCATATTGAATGAGTGGATAGTCCATAAAAGCTAAGTGACATGATCAACTATATTAAGTTTCACCCCCACCAGGTTTCATGAACCTTTGGATAAGAAGTATCTATTTATTATGTACTATATGGTGACTTTGGGAAGTGGATTTCAACCTATAATTAGGGTTGTTCATTTCACTAGTGTATGATATACTATAGACGAGATACACTTGAAATAAAAAGAAAATTCATCTCGGCGATCTTACTTCTCTTGCTTGTTATCTTTATGATTATATCGTAGGAGCTTGATTTTATAACACGTTCTCGCACGAGTCTCTGTCAGTTCAAGTAAAGAGTTCCCACAATCCACGGAGGAGGTATAAATTTCCTTTTATTAAAATAAATGTGTAAATCTCTCTAAACTTGAATTTCGTGCTTAGACATATCGGGAAAAAGCTATATATCACGGGTATCGATGTAGAAATTGATCTTTATGCGGATGGGTCTAGAAGACACCATCTAAGAAAAATCAAAGCATCGAATCAAGACGGCTAGCGATGACCATTTCTTGTCAATTCACCTTGATGAGGGTTTGAAAATTGACATATCTACTCTTTGTTTAAGGATCCTCTGGTGTTGTGGAACAATTTCAGATAGCTATGACCAACATGAAGTTTTGTAGTCTTCCACAGGCATGTTATGACTGGATCCACTTGAGGACTTCAAGATTTTAAATCTATCATGAAAGTAAACTCTCCATGTTTAAATACCTTACAGTTTAACATTATGGGGAGAAATATCACTGACCCATGATATGCTGGAAAAAAATATTTTCCATTTCCCTGCCTCGAGTTATGCCTTCTGCTCGCTTCGCCAAGCAATACCGAGAAATGGGATTTTAAAAAAATTCTAATTAATTTTACATTCTCCTTGTGGCTGAACACATACTGACTACTGTGTGAAATGAAAAAAACCATGGGAAAGTCCACCTACTGTTCTGCCATATCTAAAGTAAATACGGACAAATTTTACCACTCTAGGCCGTGAAAAAAAGTCGTCGGCCCCAATCTGGCCGTGGTCGTGGTCTCTGGGCGAAGAAGAACAGAAGAAATTTCAATCATGGTGATCGTCTTGCACTAAATAATAACCTTCAACATCAATAGTGTAAAAAGAAGAATGAAAAACATGACGTAGTGCAGAAGAAATATTCAGACAACAAATGTTATCGATGTGAAGGAAAAAGACATTGGTCACGTACCTGTCGTACGCCAAAGCACTTGGTTGAGCTATATCAAGCTTCCCTGAAGGAGGTGAAAAATAACGCAGAAGCCAACTTTATCTCGGAAGATACTGTTGAACCCATGCATCAAGATGTAGAAAATTTCTTTGAGAATCCCGAAGGAAAGATACATCCGCTGATAGGTGATGGGTCTGTGATAAAGTAAATATATTTCATTTTCGTCGTTTGTATGAACTAGTATGAATATGTTTTCCTAGACTTGTAAATAATTAAAAGATTGTGATAAATGTTTTTGTTTAGTAATAATATTATAATGTGTTATTTCGTTTATATCTTTTATCCTGGGAAGATTATATGTATCCTCAATGATTCAATCAGAGATATTTGTAATTGATAGTGTAACAAACTGCACGTCATATTCAAAGATGATAAATACTTTCCCCTACTTTCTTAGAAGAAAAGAACTTTACTACAATTTCTGTAATTCAAACCTAGAATGGAAGGCTGCCGAGAGCTTACTAGATTTCTAATCAAGGGGACAACAATTTTGATCAACTATATTGGGGGGGGAAGATGCTTTTTCTCGTTCTGAAATCCCCAGAAACGCTGTTACAAGTTGGTGTAAACATATTCGGCGAAATGCGTATCATATTGAGTACAGAAAAAATAAATGGAATGAATGGGTTGATACCTTGTTGTAATTACAAGATTGTGCGCGTCGTGTGACCTGATATGGTTGGAGAGAAATTATCGGTCAACTTATCTTTTGACCTGTAATTTGGCGCAAAAATAAGTTACAATTACAGCACACTCGAATGTGTGTAAGCAAAACCAGAATTTACAAACTAAAGCTTTTGTGTTTTGGCCTGACCGAAGAGGTCACCTGGATCAATAATGATGATACGACTCATTGAAAACTCAAATAGACAGCCATTAGCAACGCGTAAGATTCTTACAAAAGATGGTTTTTTTGTGTGCTGTTATTGCCAAAGGTAGGCAAATTGATTACTTAAGTCCATTCACCAATTGTGATGTTGCATTGAATCCCCGGCACCCTGTCAAATTTTAAAAACGAATACAGGGTGGGTCACACAGTCTGTGTAATGGACTGGTTCGGGACTTTAGATCGTCTAACTTCTCTCCTCGCTTGTACCAAAGTCGATACCCCCACCTATGGGTCGTTTAAAATATTTATGGTCCCTAATAGACGCATCTCAGCATCTTCAAGATGGTCTCATGTGTGCCTCTTTCATCTCGCAACCTGGCTTTTGCAAAAATCAATTAGCCCAAATGATACCTTAGAGCGACTTTCCCGATTATTCATTAGACACTAGGCCGTGATAAGCTGGCGAATTACTCCCAACTTTTGATTGCTATTTGTATGGGTAAGGATAAAAGTGACCATTCGTGTACTCATGTTCATATCAATTGCCTTGCTGAGTCCATTTATTGAAGCGCTGACATTGATAACGATAGAAGGACGAGAAAAGGAAAAACTGATGATACGAGCGGATGGTAGGGCCCATATCTAAGGTCTTTGCGGGAACAGTGGGGACGAAATGGCATGACTCTGCACACGCATTGGGGAAAAGAATGGCGGACATGCTAGATACTATCCCCCATTCGTAAGCAATGGGTTGTATGTAGACAGACCAAAGTAGGTCGACGGACGGGATAAGTGTACGATCTAAGGACTGACATGGGAGATCGGAAAAATAGGAGGAGAAAGACATGCGAAAGTGAGAGAGAAAGCTTGGGGGGGTGGAAAGTAGGGGAGACCAGAGATAAGAGGGTGTGGGATTATGAAGGGGGGGTATGAGGGGAAGAGGAGAGGTGCATTAAGGTGGATTAAGCAAAGCGAGGTCGAGAGGGAAGAGAGGGGTGCTACTTAGAGGTCGACGTTTTTGTGAGGCATCACGCAAGGTTTGGTTACGTCACCGTGTGGTGTACGGAAGGATTGGAAATAAAAAGAGTGGACAGGACAGAGGAGTGGATGTAGTACGGGGATGCTGGGGCGTTCATCAGACAGATATTAGCGCAAATCCCCGCTAAATAAAGTAGTTACTATATGAAGATAGCCATTTGACGGGAACGAGAGTAATCCGAAAATTGTGTGTATCTTCGGGTGGAGCGTCGAAAAAACGACGTAGTGGGAGCATAGAACACTCGCCCCCGTCCCGAGTGATCAGGGTCACGGTTCCCACTCCCTTCTGGGGGAAGAGAGGAAAACGCCTGGAGCTGAGGAAAAAGTGGGGGAATATGGAGTTGTAGATAGAAGTTGACGAGTGGCTTGGCACAGATTGCGATCGGGGGGGTGCCTCAATAAAAGATCGGTCCACCTGGATATGGGGATTCGATTAGAGGTGAGACGGTCGGCAATGGACGCAATAGATCGGCGGTCAAATAAGGGCGAAATGAGCAATTGAAACCAGAAAAAGAGAGCCGGAGGAGGCGCAGCGGGTCGAGAGAAATGCTAGAGAAACAGCCACGAAGTGTTGTATTTTCCATTTACTGGTTGGTGGCCAAACACATCCCCACACAACCAAATATTTCTGGGCATCTTAAAGAAGTCTTGGGGGCGGTGGCGACGTTGAGTAAGATACATGGTTTGGTCTCTGTGCCCGCGGTAAGGTCTGCCCCCACCGAAAAACAACGACCATCAACGTGGAGCCTTATGGACCACGTCTATCTTCGCACCCAAACAGGAACAGCGTTAGGATTCCTAAACGCACCCAAATCGACGACCTCCCATTTTTACCGATAACCTAGGGAAGACAGACCTCTCATTCTTGACTAAAAAAAGATATGAAATAACATTTGTAGGCTTTACCCCAGGGAATGGCGGAAGCTCAGATGAGGTGCAGAGGTAACATTACGCGCTGGATCAAGCGCGAGGGGACTTATAGCACACAGGACAATAGAAAGGTCCCCACAATAACGTGGAAAGGAAATACGGGGTAAAGAAAGAAGAGCAAAAATATGGAATGGCACAATTATTCGCCCCGAGTCATTTTCGCCCAGACGTGTGGAAAGCGAGCGAGGGAAATTATTTGCCTCACGCTTGTAATGTTCCACCGTGAGGATCCAGAGTGGGATCCAAGTTATAATCAAAGCTCGGTTGTGTGTCGTCTCAGGGTTTGTGGTGAGGGGGAGGTCGAGAACTCTCCGTTGAATCTGAAGGCACCGGGGCTCGCTCGTAGGTGATATTTCTTCGGATCTCGTAAGGGCCTAGCAAGAAGTGAAATATATAAGACCGCACTTGCCTATGGACGTGTGGAGGTGCTACTTTAGTGGGCCGGCCCGCCACCGATTACGAGCCAAGTGAATTTCATGTGGAAAGTTTTCGATCATTATCCTCATTTTGATCCCGCCCCCCTGTTGTGTGACATAGGTCCAGAAGATCATCCCATTTTCAAAACTAGCAAATCAAACGCCGACCTTTCCTGATTCCAAAAAGGACACAAAGTCCATATTCCTGTCAGTAAATGTCCTATCCGAAAACGACAGTCCCAGAGGACCATCTACATGTCATAGCTTCTGATCACAAATACGCCTGAAGCGTGGTAACCATTGGGATCAAACGTAAACTTCAGAATAAAAGAACAAAAAATGAAACTACAAAAGAATTTCACACACGAAGAATTCAAGATCTGATTAATCCTTATATTCCTGAAGAGATCAAGTGAACCGAGACTATAGTAAATGAAGAACTCTCAGTAAGTCTACTACATGTGGATGGAATAATTTTTTATACTGTTCACAAATCATAGTGGATAATGGTTTCGCATATGATTTCACTTAACAGTATGCAAGGAAATGAGGATCTTTTGAACTTCTATCTGTCGAGAATGTCGACAAAGATTTGGATTAGGCCAAAATGGCAAGCAAACAAGTCAATCATAATTAAATTCACTTTGCTAATCGTGAGAATTTTAGATCAGTAGTACAAACGCCTAGTGATGTTAAATCAATTGCTATACATGATCTTTGTACAAAAGAAATGACAGAATGAGATTGTAAGATACAAAGGCGACGCCTTGTGTGCACAATGATTCTCTCAACGACCTGTGTCTTTCGTAGAAACATATTCACCTGTTGGATTCAATAATTTTTTCGATATCTCATCGATTTAGCTGAACAATGAAATCTCTTTAAATTCATCTAATGGATTGTGGTTACACTTACCTTTACGATTCACTTTATATGAATTTTTATGAAAGTTCCGGAAGGACTTAAATGCCTGAGCTATAGTTCAAAATCTCGGAAATGTATTCAATCAGTTGACAAAAGTCATTATATGGCTTAAAACAATCCGGGCGCATATGGTATGATCGTCTCATTGGAGTACTTGATAAAATAAGTTATATAAACGAGGTCATTTGTCCTGTATATTTAATTAAGAACCACATTGGGGTTTTGTTTATTCCTTGCTGTTAATGTTGATGACATTAATTTCATTGGAACTCCAGAAGAGTTTCAAAGACAAATTGAAAGTCTTAAATAGTAATTGTGGATGACAGACCTTGAAGAACAAAAACTTTTTCCTTGACTACAAATATACTCTTAGTAGACTGGGTCTTCAATTCCGCAATCTTCCTATATGAGAAAATCTTGAAACGCTTTTACACATGGATCAAGCACATCATTAGTACTCTCCAATGATTGTTGGCGATCACTTGAAGTAATAAGGATTTCCGTCCGACCTTAAGAAGATAGATGGTAACCTCTTGGTCCAGAAGTACGCTGTATCTCCCTTAGTGCAATTGGGGGCACTTAAATCTGCTAATGCTAACGAGACCTGACATAACATTTTCTGTTAATTTGTTGCAAGATTTAGTTTCTTTCCCCTACAATAAGACTTGGAATGGAAGTGTGTAAACATATATTGTGCCGTATCTAAGGAGAACTAGTGATAATAGTTTTTTATACTAACGCAGAATAGTTGCAGATCTTGTTGGCATTCAAAGATGCAGTATTTATCTGACCCATATAAAGCTCATCACAAACGGCTTATCTGATACGGAGTACTGCTTAATTATGGTGATATACGAAGCATCTATGTTGCTGACTTCTTCAAAATCATGCTGATATAATAGCCATTTATGACAAGTAGAGAATGTGTATGGTTAAGATTCAGTAATACATTTTTTAATAAAGAAAGATGGTATTTGAAGTGTGACGTCAAGATACCCATAATGCTCTTTGAAGACAATATGCATCATAGCTCAATTAATAGGAGGCTTTATAAAAGGAATAGAACAAATTTACATTTCAATTCAAACCAAAATTATTCGTCATTACGCCATGACTCCAGAAGAAGGGTGATATCTGTGCGAAAAATTCGTCGAGGATAATCCAACAGATTTATTTTATCAAATCTTACCGGCCCTCAACTCTTGAGAAAGATGGTCACAAAATTGAAAATGCGAAAACTTAACTCATCTGAATCGTGGTTTTTATCAGGGGATGGACAATACGCACTGTACTCTCTTTTTTTCCTTAGCCTAGGTTTTTGTCCCACTAGGTTTTTCCTAAAAGGTTTTATGAGGGCAATAAATAAATATATCAAAAGATATCTGTTCTCTTTTTTCTTCACTAATTTTTCCCGAGGGATTTTTTCTAGTAAGTTTTAACGAGCACCATACCTATTGACCTCCAAGGGGAGTGTTATAATTTATTGATATGAGTGGATAGTCCATAAAGTACGTCTGAACACCTATCCATATCACTATGTTTCATGAACCTTTTAGTGATAAGCATGCATCTATTTAATTATGATACTAATATGGTGGCTTTGGAGTGATTTCTAAGCCTAAAATAGGTTGTTTCATTCACTATTGTATGATTACAATGAGACTTACATACACTTAAATAAAAAGAAAATTCATCTTTTTCTATCTACTTCTCTTGTCTTGTTCTCTTTATGATTATATTCTTATGAACTTGATTTTATAACAAAATCAATTTTTTTTTGCACATTTTGGGTCACTTCTATATTGTTTTTTTTTTGTTTTTTTTTCCTGGGATTTTGTTTCTCTTTCTTCCTATCCTTTACCTTAATTTTTCTTTTATATTTTCTTCTTATTATTTTTTTACTTTTAATCCTTTATAATTTTTTTACGTCTTTTCCTTTAATATAAATTTTATTTTTTATTCTTTCAACATGAATCAATTAATTGAAATTTTTTTAATGTTTCGCATTAGAAGAAATATAAAGAAAGTTGTAGATTTAATTTCTTCTTTTTTTTCTAATTTTTTTAGAAAAAAAAATACATCCTTTTTACAAATATACAAAGTAAAAAAGTAACTTAAAAAATTAGAACTAAATTTCATCTAATTATTACTTACTACATATAGTAGAATAATAAGCTTTGAACTTTAATAAAGAACAAAATAAAAAGAAAACTTTAAAGCATGCAAGAATAAATATATGTCATATAAATTTTACTCTAAATTTATTAATATAAAATTTCAATAAATTTCATATCATAATGTAAAAATTAAACATTCATAAATTTAAATAATTTTATAACATTAAAATCACATCTTGCATAATTCTGAAATTAAATAATGTAATAAAGATCAAATATTATCTTTTGTGAAAATTAATTCACAAAGAAAAGATCACGATAGAAACCACGAATTTAGAATCACCAAAACAACCTCAAACTTAGTTTTTATTTGTAAGTGGAGAAAAAAAATGTAAGGATGATTATCTTTTTTCTGAATATTCTTTTTTTTTTGTACGTATAGTGTTGCTGCGTATTTTTATTTTTTTTTGAATGCTTTTTTATGTGCACAATTTTTCTTTTTCTTTTTTTGATTTGCTGACTATTTTGTTTGTACATACATGTGGGGTATTTTCCCTTTTATTCTCCAGTTACGTGAGTGTGGGGGTCTCTCTTTGAATTACGAAGGTTTTGTTTTTTAGTCATGTGTAATAGGGGTCTCTGTTAGTAGTTGTCGATTGTGAGGATATAGCGGTATAGCGGAGAGTATATGGGAGTTGTGGGGTAGGGGAAGTTAGATTATTTAGGTTATTATCTACTTCACTTTTATTTTTATTTTATTTTTAAAAATATAATAATAAAATATCAACCAATTATTTTAAATTAATAAATAACTAATTAGAAAAAGTCAAATAGCTAGTAAAAAATAAAAGCAATAAAATAATACTAGCTTATTTATAATATAATTTTTTTTATTTCTTTTCGTAATCTTTCATTTCTTTTTTAAAGAATTGAAAAACAAAACTTACCTTTAAAAGTGTTTATATTAAGGTTTGTGTCTTACTATTGTAAAATAAAACTTAATTAAAAATAAAAATAAAAATAAAAAGTCAAATATTTATTACTTATAAAATGATCTCAACGTTTGTCACGACCCCAAGAAAGGGCTGCGAGTGGCAACCTCCACACTTATCCTCTATGTGAGGGAACCACAAATCTAAACCCCAAATTTCAACTATAATAAACAAAACTATAATGGCGGAAACTCAAATCTTATTAAATATAACCAATTAAATAAACTTCTAAAATATATTACTTATCATCCCACCCAAAAAATTTTGGAAGTAATCACATCAAGAACATTCTATCCTCAATTGCTAAGGCTAAGAATGAAATTGAAAACTAAAAATAAGTCAAACGATGGTCCATTGTCCGAACTTCGAGACATCAGACAGCGAAAGAAGAGAATCAAGCCCGAGATAGGATAATTAGCTCCCCCTGAATTCTAAGTGCGAAGACGGGCTAGAGTTGCGGACGCGACGAAGTCAAGATGCACTTTTGCACTCCCACCAAACAACAAGAAAACATAAAAAGTAGGTTCAGTACATATGTTACTGAGTAGGTATCATCGGCGTAACCTAGGAATAGAAAGCAATATATATCAATGTATAAGATAAAATCAAACTACAACACTCAACACGGTGACACAAACAAGTACAAACCCTTTGACAACAACACCAAGCACATCTATGAGGGCTCAGCCTACACACCATCCTCGTTTGGGAATAGGTTCTTCTAGCTAAGTAAACACCAGAACTGCGATGTCAATTCTCTTATGCCTCTTGGGTGGGAAACGTTGGAACAACTATGATCCCATGAATCTACGTGTCGGTTCGGACACACCCGATATCCCAATACTACGTGCGGTCGTGACCACCGATCCCCTAAGTTAACGGTCGAGTTCGGACACCCGATCCATTACCTCATTCTTTTAGGTCATACAAGGCCTTCTTTTATACCAAGTCACATCATTATTAGAGTGGATTAAGGTTTTTGTTAATATTTGCAGTATCATCACTTAAATCCAGCACCAATATATAATCACAAATTCATACAACAACGAAATTAAGAGCATAGAAGACTTTACAATACCCACCAATACAATCAAGCGCATTTAAGTTTACTATGAAAATAGCAAAACCATTAACCTCTCCACCGAAGAAGATCGTGATTCAAAGGCACAGCTTATTCCCCCAAGCCTTTGCTTTTATCTTGTTCTTTCTCTCTCTCTCGCTCGTTCTCCCTTCTTGTCTTTTTTTTTTTCTGTTTCTTCTCTTAAGATTCTTTTCTTGGACCTTAATATCATACAATCAATTTTAAAAGTGATAAAAGTACACCACTATTTATTTCAAGGTTATCTCCTTTAACCCACCAAGTATTAAATTATTACACTTACCCTACAAATTTCACTTAATCTATAAGCATGAATACTCCAAACGCCCCTTAAAAAACTCTCAGCAGAAATTTTCCAAACTTAGTCGAGGGTTACGGACCACTCGCGACGCCATCGTCCTGGACGGTCGTCTGCCGTCCGTCAAACAAAAGTCAGAGACTCAATTATTGCAGTAAAAGTCTGTGACGGTCTGGCGTGGGGCCTACGACGTCCGTACTGACAGTTCTGTAGTTCTTGGGGGGGCGTGAAGTTCAGAGAGTTTGATCCAGTACCCAGATTTCAGCGTTTAAGTGTTTTGAACGAAGCCCCTCGACGGTTCGTGTGACCATGACGGTTCGAAACAATTTTTATTTATCTTTATCATCTAGGGTTGTGCTTCAATTTTTTTTTATGTTTTGTTCGTTACCTTGATTTTATTTCTGTCGACTGATCCGTCGACCAGACCAGGTTTTATCAAAATAATCTTACTTGCTCTAATCGACCTAAACAGGGGGGTAGTACAATAGATACCAATTTTCCACGTTCGTCCCGAACGATCACGGGTATAGAAAAAATCATGGGAGAGAAAGAGTCCTGGAATCTGTAAAAAGATGGATATATTTCTTGCATTCAGCCTCATTGTGCCAAGTTAGATATTTACGACTGGATCGATCTTCCAGAACCTGAGAGATGCAATCTCCTTGATCTCAACTTGCGGACTTCTCTAGCCAAGAATAGCAATCGGCGTCCTCCTCATAAGAACAAATTTCATCGAGAAGAAGAAGACTGAATCCCACGAAGAATGTAGTTCATCACAATGGTACCTTGTCAGCATTAGACACATTGAAATACCGGGGCAACTCCGAGAGAGCTGAATAGTAATGTCAATTCTAAGCCACCTCCCCCAAGCGATTCAACACTTTCAAAATGGCACCAATATACATTGGGAATAAGTAACCTCGCCTTACCAAACACACACCCCTTTCATGGGGATGAACCTTCAGCAAGACTGGTAGCGCCTCCATACAAATCAAGTTCCTAACCTCGATCTGATATTCCTTCTGCCTGCTCTGAGCTGCTAGGAGTTCATACTGGTGAATTTACTCTTATCTAACGATTCCCTAATGAGATCGCTACCCCAAAGGTCTCTTACCCAAAAGCATCAAACCACCAATGGGGGACCTAATTCCCTCCCATACAGGGACTCAGATGGAGTCAATATTCACTACTGCGTTGGTTAGCATTGTTGTATGAAAAATCTGCTAAGGGAAAGAATTTATCCAACGACCACCAAATTCTATCACACATGCAAGAAGCATATCATCCAACACCTGAAGTTCGATCAGACTTGACCATCGGTAGAGGGTGAAATGCCCAGAGTACTAATATCCAGCTAGTACCTAAATTCAGCATGTAATGTTTCCAAACTAGAAGTGAACTACGTACCTCTATCTGCTATGATGGAGAGGGGAAACTCCATGCCAATCAAACCCAATTTCTGAGTATAAGTTTGGACAACTCTCTGCATGTTGTTGTAAGTTATCTTGAACCGGAATAAAGTGAGCAGGACTAGTTAACCTAGCAACAATTACCCAAAATGGAGTCCTACCTTTGTCAATGTCTCGGAAAAGAACAACTACAAAAATCCATTGCATTTTTCCACTTTCATCAGGAATGGGCATTCTCTGAAGTTCCAGGCCTCTGGGTTTCTACTACCTTGCTAACAATTCGGGGCATGGCATGTGGCAACAAAAATCAACAATGTTCGCAGCTTCATTCTTACTCCACCAAAAATGTGCTAGGCGCGATTCGCGATACATTTTGGCTTGCACCAGGATGTATATAGAGTACCCAATGAACTATGGCCTCTGTAGAGAATAGTGTGAACCAAATCATCAAAACGGGGCACAACCTGACCCCCCTGAATTCTCAGGACCACCTGGCCGATTCAAGTTGCCTCTTAGGCCTATCCTCGCCAACCTATTCGATTCAGCGCATATTCTTCATCAAACTGCTTGTCTCCTTAATCTTGGCAAGAAAAGGGCATCTTGCCTCCAAAACAGGCCAAAAAGTCCGCCTTCTCTTAGTATTTCCAGCCTATAAGGTCATTAGCAAAAGTCTGAACGTCTTTAGCCAATGGGACGTTCTAGAAACTGTAAGTGGGAAAAAATCTACCCATGAGCTCCCTCCTTTTTCTAATTAAAAGCATCTACCACCACTTAGCTTTCCTGGGTTATACAAATACTAGTGATATCATAGTACGTTATTGTGAGTAGTTCAATCACACCTCGGACTCAAATTCAAAAGCGTTTTGAGTTAAAGACATACTGTTAAATCGACGATTGATTGTAAGACTTCACACTTACCCCATTAGGAATGTCTCCATTGCTTTAATGCAAATACTACTGACGCCAACTCCAAAATCATGGTCGGATTAGTTAGTGCATGCACTTTTAATTGTCTTGAAGCATTACATTCTTTCCTGCATTAGCACTGAACCCAAACCAGAATTAAGATGCATCACAATATACAACGGTGAATGAATTTGTGATGTTGTGAAATTGAAATTCTTATCCTTCCACTGGCAGGTTAAGAATTGGTTTTGCAGGTAGTCAAACAAGGTCTTGAGTTTCTGGAAAACCGTTCTTCACATTCATCCGCCCATGACAAAGGGACATTCTGCTTAAGTCAATTTTGTTAGCTGCGAAGCAATAGAGGGAAAATTCCTTGACAAATCGACGGAAGAGTAGCTACTAAAACAAACAAATATTTCTTATCTCTGTACATGAGTAGGTCTACCAACTTTCACTGCTTCAATCTTAAAAGGATCCAACCATCACCCATCCTTTAGAAACCAATGCTAAAACAGGGACCACTGGAATATAGCCAAAAACTCACACTTGGAGAATTGGATAAAGTATTTTCCCCTCAACAACTCCAATACAGTTCTCAAATGTTTCCAGTTCTTCCATTCTCTTTGAGTATATAGATATCATCAATGAATAACAAGACAAAGAGATCCAGATATGGCTTTAAAAATCCCGTTCATCATCTTAGACTCATGAAAGCAGCCCCAGGGGCATTCGTAAGCCCAAAAGACATACTAGAATTCTAATGTCCATTACCTGGTTCGAAAGGCAGTGCTTTGGCACATCTGATGCCCGTTATTTCAATTGATGATAACCAGATTCAATCAATCTTGAGAAGGTTACAAGCCACCTTGTAACTGACTCGCACCAAGATCATCCAAGCGAGAAGGAAGGAGTAAGAGGATAAGTGTATATTAATAGTCACCTTATTCAGTTTGTCTGGAGGGTTCTATGAAAATCCGAAAAAAAACTCCCATCATTCTTCTCACACATAGAACCGGAGCACCCCAAGGGGGATGCCACTTGTGGTCTAATAAAGTCTGTACCAACAACTCCTGAAGTTGGCCTTTTCTTTAACTCCCTTACTCGGCTGGAGCATCTATTAAGGGAGTGTTTATAGAAAATGTGGGCGAGTGCCCTGCTCCAGATCAATGCAAAAATCGATTTACCCTATCGCTGGCATTACCAGGAGGTCTGCAGGGGAAAACCACTCCAAAAAAACAGCGGAACTACCGAAACAGACTCAATCGAAGGTACCTGAGAGAGCGAAGTATCATCCCTGAAGGGTGTGCCAAGAAGGCTAAACACCCTTTTTACTACAAACCATCTTTTAGCGCGAAGAAAAGAATTAATACGGACTGGGGTGGAAATGGATATCACCTCCCACATAGCGGGATCGGTCCCAGGCTGGCCAACGTCAAAGTTTTAGCATTAATATCTAAGATTGAAAAATTTGGGAAGCCAAGGTAATACCAGAAGTACATCAAAATCAACAATTTCTAGGATAATAAAATCCACAGAGTGTGTCCCCATCAAAACTTTAACCAAGGACAAGACCTATACACTTCTCAACTTACAAAGACTCACCACAGGAGTAGAGACACGAATAGGCATGTCAGGCAAATCAAAATGTAAATCAAGAACAGAGTAGCAAATGAGGAAGATTAAATATGAAAATGTGGATCCAGGATCAATAATACAGACAGCAATGCAATCACAGACCCAAAAGATTACCCTGTGATAACAAAATCAGATGTCTATGCGTCAGAACACACGGGGAAAGCATAACAATAGGCCCTCATCATCATGTCGGTGCCATTGCCTCATTTCCCGGTTGCGTCTGCAGCATTTCCAGTGTGCCCCGCCACCTCGATTGATTGGGTGACACCATACCTTCGGCCACCCACGTACTCCAGAATGGCGGCTCTCCCATGGACCACCCTCTACCCTAGCTATTGAGGGGTCTGTAACTCGGTTTGGATAAAACCTCCGAATATGTCCAGTCGCTTCACATTTCCCATAACATTCTGGAGTAAGCTAGCGTTCTCTATGAGAAAGACGGAGTCTGTGGATAACCTAAAACTCAGAGAATTTGCTGATTGCCGGTCTGCGGTGGGGACCCCCAGCTATAGACTGTAGGTATGAAGACTGACCTAGGTCGGCTAGGGGTACCCTCCAGAACTCGGTTCCTCTGGGAGTAGGAACCACGAAATCCGCCTCCCGTACGGAAAGACTTTTAGATGTTGACGACGTGGTGAAGTCGGTTGGAGTCACCCCCCTATACCTCTATTACAAAGACTCAAACCCTTCCTGAAAGATTTGCGTGCAGCAGCTACGTAGGCGGTGATCTGCCAAATCGACCTCAACCGTCTCAAAGCGGCGAATCCGCTCTTGTGGAGAAAGTCAAAGCTGGGTGGCATACCTGGACAGTGAACGAATTAGCCTCAATAAGCAGTAACAGACATCCTTGCCTTGCTCTAGAATTCAAGAACTCATCTCTCCTCTTGTCCGATCAAAGTCAGGTTGGTATAACTCTCCAATAAAACAAGATCGAGAATGATTGCCCAATGAGTTAGAGGTGATTCCGTGCTGGTTGGCACCAAAGTATGACGCCACCACATTTGGCATTTCCGAAACTTATACGGCACAACTCAACCCGATATCAGTCTACTATGTCCCAATTATGTAGCAGCTTCATGACAAATCAACCAGAAAAGAAAATCTAAGCATTCCTCAGATTTCAGCACCCTTGAAGAATGGAGGTTTCACTTCAAAAAACTTAGTTGAAAAGCTCATGCATGATCAATCGTCATTATAGGCCCTGTGCAAATCGAAGAAACGTTACTACTCCAATGAGGAATCCCATGCGGGAGCACCAGCGAGCAGCCATGTTGTACTCCCGGACTTGAGGTTGTTGGTGCAGGGAAACACTGGAGACGTTCTGGTCCTTTGATCAGAAACCCGGCTAAGATAAGTCAGAACCTGGTAATTCATCCGCTGGGGGTAGGTTGGGGTGGTAATCCTTCATCTTGCACTTGGATAATTTTCCCCTTAATAACATATCCGTATCTACCTCATCAGTCAGAGTGGAGGAGTCCACCGCCCTCCTAGTACTAGTTGGACACAAGGTGTTTGTCCTCTACCTCTAGAGGACATCCTCCCGCGACCTTCATAACCACCCGGACTGCCACTGCTCAATTTAGAGCTACAGGCCCACGCGGCTTGGACTCAGACGGCACCATGTCTGACGAGGTGCTGTGTTGGTTGATTGTTGTTGCTCTAGTTCTAACCATTCTGCGGAATAGAGTTGAGGAGGTAAGATACCATTTGTATCACCTAGATACCAATTGGAACCACGTACCCAAGTAAAGTAGTAATAGCACGAAAGGAAGAAAAAGATGGGAATTTCCAAAAGTCCTATAGCCTCTCAAAGAAAGTAAAGGCAATCCCCTTATGTCCGAAGATTATACTAGACTTGTCCTTGTATGATGAGACCAACGAACTAAACTCTGATACCAAAGTTTCACGACCCCAAAACGTCAGGCAAGCGAGTGGCCACCAAACTTATCTTTCTATGTTGAACGAACCAACAAATCTAACCCCCAACATCAACCATAATAAAACAAAAATATAGTGCGGGAAGACTCAAATATTATATTATAACCAATAAATTAAACTTCTAAATATATTACTTATAATCCCCAAAAGGTGGAAGTCATCACTCAAAAAATCTTATCTCAAATTTATAAAGTCTAAGAATTTAAATAATTAAGAAACTAAAATAGATAAATGATTGGTATCTACGTCGAACTTCGAAGAACATCGAAGCCGAGAAGAGATCAGCCCGAAGCAGGAATAATAGCTCATCTGAATCTAACGTGCTGAAGACGGGCTAGGAGTTGCGGACGAGACGAAAGTCATGGTGCACTTGCTTGCACTCCACCAAAACACCCAATAAGAAAATAAAATTAGGGGTCAGTACAAGTACTGTAGGTATCATCGGCCAAACTCAGATAGAAACGCAATAATATCAAGTAAATAATATAAAATCAACACTACAACACTCAACAGGTTGGTGACCACAAAGTACAAACCCTTTGACAAACAACACCAAGCACATCTACTGAGGGCTTCAAGCCTGACACCACCATACTTCGTTTGGGGAAATTAGGTTTAGATAAAGTAAATCACCATAATCCGAGATTCATTATAGTTATCCTCTTGTGTCGGAACTGACCACTGCGGATCCCACTAATACTACCGTGTCGGTTCAGGACACACGATCCCCCTATCCTACGTGTCGGTTCTGGACCAACCCGATTCCCTACTACTACGATCGGTTCGTGACACCCGATCCATAAAACCTCCATTCTTTTAGTTCTCAAGCCTTTACTTGGTATACCAAAGGCATCACATTTCGTAGAGTGGATGTTAAGGTTTTTAAGATTTGTGCAGTATCATCTATAATCCGACAATTTATAATAATCACCATCATGACAACGAAAGTATAAGCGATAGAAGACTTTATACACCCAATACATAATACGCTATGTAGAGTTTACTATGAAATAGATTCTAAACCAGAACCTACTCCAAAGAAGAGCGTGATCAAGCAAGTTATCTCCCCAATTGCTTTTTATGTCTCTTCGTCGTGTCCTATCTTGTCTCGCTCGTTCTCCCTCTCTGTTCTTTTTTTTGCTTTTCTTATCTAGATTTTGTTCTTCCCCTAATTAAGAATACAAGCAATTTTTAAAAAGAGGCATTTAAAAGTCATACCCCAATATGTTATTCAAGGGTATCTCCTTAACCCCCCCAAGTAATTAAAATTATTACACTTACCCCAAATTCATAAATTATTAAGCATGAAATGAATAATGATAGTCCAAAACGCCCCTTAAAAAAAACTCTCAGCAGGAAATCTGAATCAGTCGAGGGTTACGACCAAATCGTGACGGCCCGTCTAACCTGAGACGGTACCGTCCTCCCGTCCGTCACAAAGTTCAGAGATCAAGTGAGTAAAAGGTCTTGTGACGGTCCGTCGTGACTAGACGGTTGCGTACTGCCAGAGTGTTCCGTCGTGAAGTAGTTAGGAGAGTTGATCACCAGTAAAGTACCCAGATTGTCAGAAGTTAAAGTGTTTGGAACGCAAGCCCCTCGACGATTCGTCGTGACCATTGGACGGTCGTCGGATGATCTGTCGACCACAGCCAATTTTTATCAAAATAATCATACTGTCGAATCAACTAAACAGTCGTGACCAACTCTAAAAAATGGATAACAAATTTTAGATCGGTCAAACTGAGTGTTTATCAATATGGAAAGGTATCGTTGCAAGGAATCAAAAATTAGGTCCATTCAGAGCGGCTTTTCAAAGGACATGAATGAACATACTCATTCAATGTTAATGTCATCTGTATACAATGGAATGATAATAATTCTCTTCTAATTATCCTCTCGGATGGTATTCGAGTATTAATGTTAATTAAGAATATCTGTTGTTATGTTATTTTTTTCAGTTGAAGGTTTTGTTTAGAAATATAAGCCAGATGGCATTAGAGTTAATTGACAAAGCTTCAGAAGGAGGACAAGGAATAGAAACATATGCATTTATTTAATCTCGCTATATTTATGCGATAAATATAGACAACAAGGGTGAAGACAATTGGCGAAATCAAGACAACACAAAAACAAAGAGAAATAACAAGCTAGTATCGACGTAGATTTCTACGAATCTTACATTGTATTTTTTTGTTACATTCTTTATTTGATAATCCCCCCCCCCCCTCCGCGCCGGTTCTTTCAATATTAGCATGTGCATGTGTTGTTCGTTAATAGATAGCTGGATTAAATTGCAGCATATAAGAAATTTCTAGGTTGTTCAGTGAATGAAGAAGAGAAATTGCACTTCGTAATTAGTAGTCTTTTAGGGAATGATAGGGATGTATCTAATGTAAATATTATTTGTATTATGGATTATAAGTGAACATATTTCTGTGATTTGTCATGGTGTTTTAGTTTCTCCTTTGATCATATTACTATCTTTATTTTGATCAAATACCAATCATTTGGAATCATTACAACTATATATGGTATAATGCATCATAAAATTATGTTAATCAAAAGAAGTTACAATTTTTTTGTTCTTGGCTTCTTACATGAAATTAATCTAGAGTGTTTCGTAATAGTGAAGTGTATCTGGACGTGTAATGATGAAATAAGTGGGTTAGAAAATTAATTGAAAGCTTGCTGTTCCGCTGACATTAAGGAAATAGGACCGTTTGGCAGCTGTATTAGTCCCTGCCAAATATATTTTCCAATTGCCATGTGTTTTTTAACCATCCTTGTTGTTTTGTTCACGGATTCTATTGTTTCATTTCTTAATTGTTCTAATGCATAATAAATAGCTAACATTATTAATTACAAATCCATATTAAATAACATGTTTCTAAAGGAATCAAACAAATGAAATGAATACTCAGAAATAATTGAACATGATTGTGGTCGTGGGAATATTTGATCGAACATCTAAGATGATCTCCCTAATTATTAATGGTATATACAAGCCCAATAAATAAAATAGTTCTTGACTTTCAGTTGAAGAATGAGTATTGATATATATAAGGTAATCACAAAACCCTAAATTGATAAAAAACATTATAAATCATGGAATGTGTTTAAATAAATTGTGGTTACTTCATTTTTATTTGAATCTAAGTAACTTCATGTTTACATTATACTTAAAACAAATTAACAACAAAAATTATTTCACAAATGTTGTAACAGAGCTCACCCACCACATGTCACATCATCTTGAAACTTTCATGAATAACCTTGTACAAAACTAAGAATTACAACTCACATCTATTCTATCTAATCTATTCTAGAAATCTCCAAGAAACTCTTTCATTGCACAACTCAGAAATTCGATAACACTAAATTATGAAGAGGTTTTGTGCTTCTACAGAAACGATCGAGAAAGGCATACTCATACACATTGTTGAAAGAGTTGTTTTAGGTCATTTAAATATCTAATAAATCTCTGATTGGGATATTTTTTAACAAATTTTATATATAGATATTTGTTAAGTTTTGATGTCATCAATATTTTCCTAAATAGTTATTTTTTCAGTTCATCTCTATTCAACAATTTGGGCAGTGAAGAGAGCGTTCTCCAGGAGGTGATATTCCAGGACTTCTCTGTGTTCTCTTTGTCTGTTAGGACAAGGGAACAAATAGAAAAAAAGGGGTTTGTTTATGACCTGTTACATGGATGCTGAAAATAAAGAAGCTTTGTACAAAATTGGAACGACACTCATTTTTTATATTTATTTTTGTTATTTTCATTGAGTTTTTCCATTCAATTTAAAGATCCTTAAAATAATATTTTTGTGCTCCTTTTGACAGAAGAATATTTTTAAAAATAATTGTGATACCCTTGCATTGCAAAGGTTTTGGGACTCCAAAAAGAAAAAGACAAATTGCGCAGCATATGTGCTTGCCGTTATTTCCATTTTCGCTGGCTCCAGCGACAGATGTGGCGTTGTCAAGTTCATTGGACAAATGAAAGAAGATCTCAATAAGAGAAGCCAACTAAAAGAATGGAGGGACAGTTTATACAATATCATTGACAATGTTTGGGTTAGTAATCTCATTTTTTTACGAATCTACCAAATCATTATTGCTCTTATGAACATGACAATTCTGTTCGAGCCAGTGGATGACCTGTCGACAGTGGCGAAGAACTGAAATTTCAAAATTGTAATGGATGTGCTTCTTATATCGAGGTTCATTGTGTATTTGATGTTTTGCCTAAATTTGAATTGTAACTTATCTTCCTGCTTTGCAACTTCTTGTTGGAGCTAAATTAAGTCCATAAATTGGTACTTCTAAGTATTTTTAAGACCAATTTATGTGATTGTAATTAAGCTTTGTAATTATATGTATATGTTATAATTTTATTTATGAACTAATTACTTTCTTTGTTTAAGTTGATAGTTTATTAAGATATTGTGATGAGACTTTTTTGGACAATTCAAATGCCTAGACTACAAATATTCTAATTTTAAAAAAAAATCTATTTGACGCTAGATGTTATTGAAAAAAATTATAAAAACTAGGGACCTAACCTATACTCGAACACGTGACCTATATATTAATCATTTAAATTTTAACCATTAGAGCTGCAATTGCGTTCGTTAATAATTACCAAAGAAAATATCTTTACTCTTAATATGGAACAATTCCAAAAAAATATTGTATCGAAATTCTATTGATTATATTATATATTTTTATGGTAATATTCTCTAAAATATGAAGTCCATTTTTTTAATGTTAAAAATATGAAGAGTCGCCCATAAATTGTTAATTTTCAAAAGGGAAAATGCATACGTGCCCCCTCAACTTATGCCCGAAATTCAGAGACACACTTATACTATACTAAGATCCTATTACTCCCCTGAACTTATTTTATAAGTAATTTTCTATAACTTTTTCGGCCTACGTGACACTAGTTTGAAAAAAAAAGTCAACCAGTGTTGGGCCCACAAGATAGTGTCACGTAGACCGAAAAGGGTAGAAAACTATTGATAAAATATGTTTAGGGGGGTAATAGGACCTTAGTATAGTATAAGTGTATCTCTGAGATTTCAAACATAGGTTGAGGGGGTAATTGTGCATTATACCTTTTCAAAATAAACTTTCTTTATCATAATTTATTTTCATGGTAAAATGCAAATTCCAAAATTAACTTAAAAATTTGCTAAAATAAATAGTATTTAGATGCATCCATTCCGTCACAATCTTTGCATCCAACATTTTTAGAAGCCGCAAAGCCCTAGAAATCTATAACACTTTGCATTCTAAACTCTTCACCAAAATCGTCTTTCAATGAAAATTTTGAAGACGGTTTTCTCTTCGTTCGACTCACTAGACAGTGGATTACTTGGTAACATTGTAGAAAGGGTGGCTTCTAAATCATTCAAGGATTTGATTAATTTAAGACTAAGGTAATAGTAATTTTTCTTTTTCGACGTATTGTTTACTTCTTGTTTGCTAAATCATCCATTTTTTAGTTAGCAAAATTTTTAATGACATCGGAAGTCAAAAGTGGGTTTATACGAATCTGCCGCTGTTGGACGTTCCGATTAATTAATTTAAACTCCAAAACTATGAAAATTACAAAAATCTCTCTAGACGTTCATGAACCGGTGCATAGAATGTGGAAACACTAAAGCGTTGTACAGAACAGGTGTGGTAGTATTTATTTTTTAAAAAGAAATATATTTGCCTGGTTACAGTATTTTATCAAAGCTTTAATCCGTTCTAATTCATTTTTATGTGTTTTTACTTTTAGAAGAACCATTCCGAAAATAAAAATACAGATGAAGCAATTCAAATGCTGGAGAAAGCATTAGAAAGAGGCCACTAACCTGCAAGATATACGTTTGCCTTAATCTCTATATTCTTACGTGGTTAATCCAAAAAGAGATGGAATACAGACGATTGGTGAGATGAAAGTAACACAAAAACAAAGATAAATAACAAGGCAGTGTAGAAAACGTCCTCGAGAACTCTTAGGCACACTTTTTATGTTTAATCGTGTATTTGTTGTTCAACCACACCCCCCCCCCACCCCCCGCTCCATGTTGTTGCACTAGACTATTAAATTTACTTAATAGAAATAACCCAATTGGATAATGATAGTGACGAATATGAGGAACAAGACTTGTGTTATGGTTGTAGTAACAATGAAGAAGTTACAAAATTTGGCTTGTACTAGCCAATTTCTTAAATGAATTTTTATTCTTAGCAATATTATGTATGTTTAACTCTCTCTTATGCATCAATGGTCTTCACAAACAATTGGTCTAATATTAAGAACAAATTAAGAACTCCAATACATACCAAAAAAAATTAAAATAAACTATTACCAGGCCTTTCCTATTACACAATTTATGCATTTGTCAATGAAATATTTGAATGGTGCAATCCTCACATCATTTATGAATCGAAAACGTCCAATCCCTTCCAGCGACACCTTACCATATACCCACTGTTCACTTCCTATATCATTAAGAAACTTGCAACTACAAAATTAATGAGTTATTAAAGAATAAATAAAATAATTAAACTTAAATTTCGATAAATATCTTATTCAAAGATTTATTAAATCTGTGAAAAAAGATAAAGCCACCTGTAACATCCCACAAATTGAGATAGCTGGAAAGAATCTTAAAGGTGGAAATGTCACTTTTGGAAAGAATTAAAGTCTGGAAATTTTCTTAAGTTGGGAAAAATGAGTTTTTGGTCACTTTCAAACGGTCATAATTTCTAGCTTAGGATGAGTTAGAGGTAGTTCTTGATATGTTTGGACATCCCTTGGAGAGATCTTTCTAACGCCGCTAAGTTTGCACGATTTTGATATCGTATGAGTGAATTGTGCCTTTTGAAAGTTGGATTGTTGGATTAAGGATTGTCAAATCCGAAATTGGGAAGGGGAAAGTTGTTTTTTCCTTACCCAATTATTTTATTACGTTTTTGAGTTATAAATTGGGGTCTAAATCGATCCAATTCAGTTCAATCTTTTAGAAAACAAGTTAGGATTTTGAGAGAAGAGAAAATAAGAGGACAAAGGAGAAGAGGAAGCAAGAATGTTCAAGACCGTCGAAGTTCGGCTTGTGAAATTCATCGTGAGTGATCCCTAAAAAAGTATATGAGTCTTTCATGACGTTGGGATCGTTCTCCCATGTTTCAAGTAATTTATTTCAGTTTGGATTCGTTCTGAAATCATTAGAACATTGATATCTTCATACCCTTTTCTTGAATTCATGTGTTGTTCTTGAATTGTCTGAGTTGTGAAGTTTTGAATCTGTTACGTCACATTACGGGGTCATTTCAATTTTGGTACTTAGGTAAATTTGTTGGGTAGTTGTATCTAAAAGAGATTTAAAAAAAAAACGAACCGAGTTTTGGTGAATTGGAGAAGAAAAACGAAGAAGAAACTTTGACGAGATAAATCTGGACATGGGAATTCGTCGCACGACCTGTTCCCAGAATAAAAAATTTTGCCCTTCATAGCAGAGCTTACAGGAGGTGTTCTGCCTCAAAAGTTATTTTCAGAACCAAAATTAACTCATTCGTCCGCGTTGTGGACCCACCCTCAAATTCTGGTTTTCGAATTTTTCTCATGTCTAGCTATCTAAAAATCATTCCTAAACAACATGAGATCCTTCAAAACACAAATCTTTATCTTTGAATCAATAATTCAATTCATAGATCAGTTAAGAGTCAAGTTAAGATAAGTTAAGAGTCAAGTCAAGATCAGTAAAGAGTCAAGTCAAGAGCAGTTAACATCAAAGACGAGAAGTAAAAAGTGAAGTAAGAGAAGCTCATTTCAAGTTTTTGTAAGTCATTTACAAACGTTTTAGCTTTGATTTAAGACTTAAGTTTGAGTTCAGTAAAGAGTAAAGTTGAAGTTCTTTCATCAAAAGAAGTATATAGGGATAATGTATTCCCAAAAGAGATTTAAAATATTTTCACATTTAAATAAGAATGAAAATTTTGATTTCCAAAGAGAATTCGGGCTAGTTCTCAGAAAAGAATAATAGTTTTATAAAATGAAGCAAGCAGGGAAACTAAGATTTCCAAAATAGCCTTTGAGCTAAGTTTTTGAGCACTAGTCTCAAATCACAGGATAAGTTTTTAAAACGTACAACATAAGTATATTTCTAGGAGTAGTATTGAGCACCGATATGAGGATGTCAGTTTCATATTAACTCAAATCTCCATCAAAACCATATATCCATCATGGGTAAAAAAGGGTTATAATTTTTAAATGAATCATTTTCACAATTGGTTTCACTTGGGCCCAACAATGGTCTCCAAGTGTCGGCCACCTTCCAGGGTGTAGGCTCGGGGCGTGACACCATCTTTTTAACAATCTCTTCAATCAAATTCCTATCAATTAAATCAAAATAATTTGGTAAATTTTTTGCTCATTTCATTTTTTTGATTGAAAATAGATCTTCAGATTCAAAGAAGTTTCAATTAAAAGTGAAAAATTATGTAAAATTTTCGATATTTATTTTCTTAAATGACAGTAATAAGTAATGAATAAATGCATGTTGGAAACCCTTTCAAAGTAGTAATAGTGCAATGAAGAGTTGCAAGAGTTGTGGCTTTTCATTTTGTTATAAGGAAACGAAAATCCATTTCGCTATAAATGAATGGTATTGAAAGTGCATTGAAAGTTGTTCCATAAATTAGATCAGTTCATTTAATGAAGTAGCTATCTATATATTCGTTTCAAAAACCTACTCTCTTCTTGTTCCATTACTTCGTATTTATTTTTAGTAAATGATTTATCTTCTAAGCTAAGTTAATTACAAATATGATGTGTGAAGTTTATTAATATACAGATCAACATATTAGTATCATTTTAAACCCTACTAATTGTTGACACTAAAATTTTGACCCTCCACGATGATAATTAATTCTCGAATTTCTTGATTTCCAAGCGAGTTAAACTAATCGACTTTTTAAATGTTCAAATCTTTTGCGAGTCTTTCTCTAAAGTAGTTTTAATAGACTTTTATAAATTTAAAGTGGTACATTTTATATGTCTTATGTTATTAGTTATTTGTAAAACATATTCGAAAATCGCGTCAAAAAGATTTTATTTATTTGATGTTCTATTTAAATACTTTAATATTTAATTCCATCATATAATAGTTTACTTTTTATTTATTTATTTATTTATTTTATAAATTATGTCGATTATTTTATTACGTTAAAAGTTAAAAAAGTTTGTTTAATTAATTGACATTAATCTTTTGTCTAGTTACCCCAAATATTTTATTTCACTTAGGCAAATCAATTCAGCCTCTTTTCTTAATACACAATTGTGCTAATACTCCTAAATTCAGCTGACCATTTCTAAATCCAACCCATTTCAACAGGCCAGTTTTTTAGCGTTTCATTTCAAAAGAGACCCCAAACAGCAACCCAATTCCCTTCCCCTTCTCCTAATTTCCTTAACCCAACTGACCCGGTCCAAGCTCTCGCACTCTCATTCCACAAATGGATGACCCATTTAACGTACAATTTCTGAAAAATAGAGTGTTCCTAGCAGTATAATGCCGCTCAAGTCGTGAACGACCCCAGTCCAATAGCAGGCGCGTGGAGGACGATGAATGACCCCTACCCGCCCCTTCTCTCTCCACGCGAGGGCGAGTTCACATAACCAGTTGCTTAGGCATTCGAAGGCGAGTATACAGCGTCAAACCTATAATATAAACGTCTCTCTCCCTTTGCCAGAGCGTTCAAGCAGCCTTGCGCCTCCCAAATCGTCCTTGCAAGCGCCTGCAAAACCGTACTTCTATCCATGAGATGAGGACAAATGGCTCTCAAGGACGATCGATTGATCAAGACCGCCTACGTCTCTTTCTTATTTTAGGTTTGGTTGAGAATTTGACAAATTTTCTGGTGCCAACTCAAAGGTTCCGGTCCTTGGAGTAATTTTGAATTTGAAAGGGGTATGAGATTCTCGACTTTGCCCCCCCTTTTTTTTTTTACAGAAATTACCTCCTGTTTTCCCCAATCCAAAACCCTATTCCTTCCCCAATAAATACATTCTTATAGTTCCGCGAAGGGGGGAATTGTTTTTGAGGAAGAGGCGGAAATTTTGGGACTGGCTTTGAATTTTTTATAAGAAATGAAATATCGGAGGTCTTCATTTGGATAACTTTTTTTAAAAAAATCTACCTAACTGGTGAATACTCACTAAATCCTTCACGAGGCAGTGATAACAAAGGAGTTTATTTCGAATTTACTTTTTTTTCGGAAGGATAGACGTCCGTTTGGAGTTCGAAATCTAGTCAGAATTCTGTTCGTTGTCCAACACTTCGTGGTGGAAGTTGGTCACTCCAGCTCGCTGTTGTCTCAATCTCGTTGCTCCGGAAAAGGTAAAACTCCTTTCCTGATTTCTACTCTTTTGTTGTTGTTATTGTGTATTTGGTTCTATGAATAAAAGTGGCTCTGTTTGTTTCTTTTCTTCTTTGTTTTTTTTCTTTTAAAATGCCTTATATTTTTCTTTGTGATTATTCATGGATGTTGAGTGATGCACTGTTTCATCTCGTCAAATAGATTGTTTTAGTGACGTTGGAGTATGAGGTATGTGTTATGATTGTTGTTGTTCCTATTTACAAGTTTCAGCCAAAATCAATAATTTAGCTAATATAGAGTTCAGATGTTGGGATATTTTCTCTCATTTGTATTGTCTTTTCCAGTATGTCTTTTTTAGAATCGAGTATATAGATTTTTTTTTATAATATTACGCGTCCAAGACTTATTCATATCTCGTTCGAATATGAAATCGCTTCATGTGTATTACATTTGACTCTAATGGCTTGTTTCTCTTGTACACTCCCGTGTATCTTCACTTATTTTTTTTCTTACTCTAAAGAGTATAAAAGGTTTTTTTTTATTTATCAAAATATACTAAACTCTTTGGTTAGATGTAATTTTCCTCCATTATGCTTAGCTTCCACTTTGAGCCAACTTGACTGATCATGTGTCCTGTTATCAATTCCATATTAACTTTCCTATTTTTAAATTTATTTGTTATGTTGTGGGTGCATTTTGTTAAAAACTAGAAGAGTGTCTAGTTGGGTTTAACTTTAAGGATAACTAGTGTTTAGTTTCACGACAGGTTTTTCGACAAAGGTTCTCAAATTCCTATATTTTTTTGGCTTTAAAATTATTGCTAAATCAGTTCGTTCTTGGGTGCCTTGTGATTTTGCACTCTAAGTTGGCCTATGTTGATTTGCGGTTGCGGGGTGTTCACTACCTTTTGGTGCATCATTATTCTATATTTTTTATTCTTATTTTTTTTGTGTGAATATTCTCTCATGTCAACCTCGCTTCACTTTTTAGTCTAATATTAGGGGTGGACATTCGGTATTTCGGTTCGGTTCGGATTTTTTTTTCAGTTTTTTCGATTTTCGGTTTTTGTAAATTGCGTACCGAATACCGAACCGAAATATTTCGGTTTGATTCGGTTTTTGTTAATTCGGTTCGATTTTTTATTTCAGTTTTTTAATGGGCTTGTTTAGTTGGCCTTTTTAAAATTTTAAACTTTTACAGTTTTTCAATTTTTTGTTGATTTTTCAACTTATTGCTACAAATTAAAATAGACAATAAATCAACAGAAGTTCATAACTAATTTACTACCAAATTTCAATATATCATTAGCAATGATTCAATATTCAATATGTCTAGGCATTACACCGCAAATTTTTAAATTCACCAACTAAAGGTATTTCATCCAAAATAAGCATCTCAACTAAAGCTCTCCTACATACCTCTGTCTCAAATTTCCAAGTCCTCTACATTGTTATTTTGAATATTTAATAATTTTTTGAATACCGGGTGCACGTCGGAGGTTTATACACTTTACACCGATAAGTCCAATGTTTGTTTTAGTCGCACTTGTTCCATTTCTTGTTGTATCTGGCACATAATATTTGTTTTACATGTTAACCACTTTTTGCTTTAACTATACACCATTTTCAAAATCTTTTTTAAATGTTCCAAACAAAGAGATCTAGATCCATTTCTTTTCTTTTTTTTTTTTGTTATTTTTGTGCCAATCGACATATCATTGCTATTACAAGGTGTATTATCCGTAGAATCAGCCATACTTATTCGACTTTGTCTTTGATCAGCTACACCCATATTTAATTCTGTTTGTTCAGCCATCTATATATATATAAAAAAAATCACAATAAGTTCCCAATAACCAGTGTCTAGTAACAAAAACAAAATTACAAAATCAGAAAGAAAAAAAATGAAAAAAATCAAGAAAAAAAATTAAAAAACCTAAAAACATACCTGCACCTGCTGACTGCTGCGCGGCCGGCGGCTGGCTGCTGCTAAGTGCTGTCGCGGTTGGCGGCTGCTATCGCGGCTGGCGGCTGGCTGCTGCTGTCGCGGCTGGCGGCTGGTTGCTGCTGTGATGCTGTCTGCGGCTAGCTGCTGCTGTCGCGGATGCTGTGCTGCTGTCGCGGATGCTACTGCTTCCCTTGTTGTGGACGGCGCTGCTGCGCTGCTGAAGAAGTGGTTGACCTGGAGTAAGAGAAGAGGAGAAAGAAGAGGAAGCAGAGCTGAAGAGGGAGGATGAGGAGTGAGGAAGGATAAAGGAGAAAAAATCGTGGTCAGAAATATAAAGAGTCAAAGTCGGGTAGTATGATTTCTTACTTTTTTTAAAAAAAATTATTATATTAATAATTATTAATTATATAATATACTTTATAATTATTAAATTATAGAATCATATTTGGTTTAAACCGAAATACCGATTCCAAGTATACCGTACCGAAATACCGAATTTCAAGTATTGTACCGAAACCGACCGAAATCCTGAAAAATACAACAAATTAAACGAATACCGAACCGAAAACCGAAATACCAAAACCAAAATTCTAAAAAAATTTGGTTCGGTTCGGTGTTTCGGTTTTCCGGTGTTTATGCCTACCCCTATCTAATATTGCTCACAGTGAGAATTAATAATATGTGTATTATTTTTGAGGATATATTACCTCCTAGACGCACTGTTTATTTTTACCTGTTGGTGGAGTTTTGTTTTCCTAAGACTTATTTGTCCCTTTGACTGTTAAAGTTTTATTAATTGATAGTTCTTCAATAATCCTTTCATGATTAAGAGAGATTTGGTCAACTCGTTGTGGGTTTAGTATTATGGTTTGATTTCTAAAATATGTGCTCTAACGTGTTGATTCTACTGATTTTTTTTTTTGCCAGAGAGGAGTTTGTTGCTTGATAAACTTTAGTACTAAGTTCCTTTTCTATGAAAGAATATGTGTTAATTCTTCTTATTTCTTTCGTGTTTGCATGTGAAATTTGTTCGAGTTCACTATGAACTCCTCTCTCTGATTTTTTGAGAGAATCGCCAACACTCCTATTCCTTTCTATCGAGTCAACCAATCGGAAAGGGTGGACAGATTTCGAAGTTTGAAGAATTGAAGAAAGTCGAAGAAGTTGGATTAGAAGCCCCGTTATTTTCATGTTATCTATTTTTCATTATGTAACGGGCCTAAGCCCTTATCGCTTTGTAGCATTATTTGTTTAGACTAGGGCAGGTACGAAAGAGAGTCGAATGGGTCAAAAACCCGAAACAGGTGGGTCCAATATTCCGGTCAAGGCGAACAGAACCCGGATTCGGACCCAAATCTCTCTTTCTCTCTGTCTCTCTCTCTCTCTTCCCCTTTTTTCCTCTTTTACTTTATTCGTTTATCAGTGTTATTTGTTGTTAGTTTGAAGTTAGAAAACTCCAATTCCCCGCAAACACTTTAAATGCTTTATCGACTTAAAACCAATAAATTTTGCAAATAATTCACTTAGATAATAAGTTAGTAATTTAACTCTTTACTATTCCAAATATTTTTCAAGTCAAATCTAATTTTTTTGCCAACTCTTTTAGTTGCAGGAAAACCGTTTTAGACGGATGTTTTAGGTGCCTGACGCCTTCCTAAAACATTAATTTGAATCTCCGAACCCTTTAAATATTTTCAAATAATTTTCTCTATTAAGTTATTTGAAAACAATAGTTTTCTTAATTTTTCTTAAAAATAAAGTGGCGACTCTCTAAAAAGTCGAAAACTCTTCAAAACAAATGTCTTTTATTTTTTTGATAAAACAGAAATGGCGACTCTGCTAGGGATATAGGAGGATTCTAACCTTAAAACTAACTTTATTTGGCTATTTGTAATAATTGCTTACTTGTTTATTTTACCTATATTTTTGAATTATTACATTCCATGGCATATTTCCGTCAATTGTCAACTTGTTTGCATTAGGAAAGTGAAAGTTACATGGCTTTCCACGACTTTCTTCAGAAAATACACAAAATCTCATTTGGAAGTATCAAACAAATATGTAGGTGCTTTGACAGAATTGATTAACATGAACGGTTGGCCAAAACTGATTGAGGTCCTTACGGGATATTAGAATAGCCAAAGAATGGTGACCGTCGAAATTTCCCCGACTTTGGAGGAGATCAGAGACTGTATAGACACAGTAGGTATTGGGATAGAAAGGAAAGCAAAAAAAAAAGAAGACATCTTCATCCCTAATACGCATTTCGTAGAAGATATTGCAGACTGGTTCGGGTTGGGGAAAGACTTTGCCTACTGGTGCCAAGAATCCCATGTAGCATTCAAAGATCTTTACATCCGATTTGGAAATGCAAGATTCTACTCACTTACAACCGAGAGTTTAAGGTCTCTCATAGAGAATAGAACGAGATTCCTCCTCTAGAATTTGTTGTGGCGTTTTTCTTTTTTTTTTCAATGGATTGGTGAAAAAAAATAAAAAACAAAACAATGTCTTCCCTCAGGCCTAAGTATGAGCATCAATACCCATTTATAACCTCTCGCATACTATTCAAAGGGTAATGAAAGACCAAGGGACCACAGTATTACTTAGGCTTCGGATCATCCATCCATATCTCTCGAGCCATGGGAATAATCAAAGAGGGGCCTCGATACTTCCAGGTGCAACTTGGCTCCTTCACTGTGGATCCTCAGCCATTTGCAAGTGTACTGTGACTCGAAGTTGCCATACTCTTACAACATAACACCCTTAAAGATTTTATGACGATTTTGTACGACAAATTATGGGACAATCGGAGAACAAGGGGGAGATGGGATCAAATTTTCTTCGAATTGAGAGAAGAAGATCTCCAATGGATGCTTGACCGTTTCATCTCCAAAGAAGTCGTCGTGGAAACCCGCAAACAGGTTATGCTTCCTCTACCAGGTATTCGTGGAATTCACCCTTACGCACCCTTTTGAGTATTACAACAGTTCGGAAGGAGACAAATTGTACCCAAAGAAGCATACTATGGCTCTTATGTATACGATATTGGAGATGATAGAGTGAAGACGCGACTAAAATGTTCAGAGAATGGAAAACTGCCAAGCATATGGGTAAAGACACCATCGCCCCTGACCGATTCAATGTTGGATATGACAAGGGTTACAAAGAATGGCTGAAGAAGGACATACAAAACATCTCCTCCCAAACCTCGCGGAGCTTTCGCAGCATAACGGACAGAGAAGCCAAAACAGTGGCCGAGCTACAAAAGGTAAATAAAAAGGACCAAGAGGTGTACGCTAAGTTTGTCGAGAACCAAGATGCTCTTGAGAAGGCGACCCAAGAGGTTGAAAGACTAAGGCATGGTTATGATGACTTCGATACCTGGGTCAACGACAAAATCGAGAGGATGCGATACAAAAGCTTGGAAGACAAAGGACGCCTGGGTGAAGGATTCTTGCTGATGTTAAGGTATATGTTTCAGCAGTACAAGACTCAGGGGAACTACGACGGAGCAGGACCATCCGGAGCGACATATAGAACTTCGCCCCTGCGTGGGTTTTTATATGTATTTTTATTGTTTTTAGCCCCTGCGTGGGCCTGCCTTTATTGCATTTTCAAATGTCCCCTGGATGGGTTTGTCTTTAGTATTTTATCCTCTATTTCCCCTTTGTGAACATTAATATTCATTAGTAAAATTTATTTTGGGGGGAATTGTTTATTTGGTTTAAATTCACATGTACATCATTAAAATATGCTAGTCCTACCCTTGGCACAAAAGGGTCCCCCTGTATGTTTTAAGACGCGATATATGTGTGTTTCACTACTTATGTGTTATGTTGCTATAAATGAGGATACAGTAAACCCACTCCTATCCAGAAATTTCCAAAGCATATATAGAAACCACTATTACAAAATGTCCAACCAAAATTTCCAAGTCTTAAGTTTCTCACTTAAAAGACACCTCCTATACCACAAATCCTAAAACATTCATTCTACCGTCTCAGGAAAATCAAAAATCATTGTTATGCACAAAGGTAAGAACATCCAGATGGAACTCACTGGAGAAGAACTATAAAGGAAGAAAGAACAGATCACTCGGGAAATTCAAGAATCCAAGGAGGAAGGGCTCAGAGTCGACATGGCCACCGAAATCTACAAAGGTGCAACCATGACGCTGGATGAGGATTTGGCATCACAAATGAAAAGAAAGAAAGATGTTGAGATGGAGACAGAGGGCTTGCGAGAGAAGTTGGACATGCTTCGGTTGAAAGTGCAGGAAAGAGAAGCGAGAGTGGCGAGGATAAAATCGAAGACAACCGCTCTGTTAGCTAAATGCATGTCACTTGATGAGGAGTTGACAGTGGAAATGGAAGAATTCACCTCCATGAGAGAAAGGATGGTTGCACCGAGGAAGAAGAACAAAGTCTTATATAGCAACATGATTGATAAACTTCAGAAAATGGGCGAAAAATGCCCCGTCTATGAGCAAGGAGCAAATAGTGGTCCTGAAAACGCTCACCCTAAAGCGACTAAGGAAGACGACGATGAGGAAATCGTCTACAAGTCTCGATTCTAGGTCGTCTGAAAGGAGGAGACTAATGCTGCAACAAGAAGGGAAATGACTAATGTGTCATCATCATTTTATCTTTTAAAAGCTCTATTGTTGCCTTTCAATTTCCTTGTAATTGTAATGAACGAACAAATGAAAATGTTTTATCTTGTACTCGAACTACGTTGGGCCTGAATTCTCCTTGTGAGATACGTAGGCAGCCTTTCCAGGTCCGGCCCCTACCTTTAAAAATTTTCATTCCCCCTCCATGTTACGAGAAGATACGAAGACCGGAGCAACATACATCAAAGATCAGCTGCAAGAAGACCGTATCTCCACGTGATTTAGCTTTTCTGAGACAGCGCCAAAACTAAAACAAGCAAACTCGTGCTTGTTAAAAAAATGTGTTTCCGTCTTCACTCGTGGGTTGAAGATATCCTCAAACAAAGTAACTTGTGTGTTTATCTTCTCTCTATGTGATATTATGCATTTTGTACTTTGAATCTGCACTGACAAATCTGCCTTTGAGTTGTTTTCCTTCTCAGGTACTTTGAAACTGATATGTGTCTATCAAAAGCTGGCAGATCATCCTATTTCACTAGATCAAAAGTTCCCACAGATTCCTTCCCTAGACAAAGCTCAAACAAAGGAAAGACAGTTATGGGGGATAATAACGAAGAAGTGAGTTTTACTGATGTTGTAGTGGCTCAACCCACCCTAGCAGACTAGAATGAGTTTATTCTACAGTTTATACAATAGATTGCAGAATGAGAGTAGAAATTCAAAGGAGACAGGATCTGCCTCCACTAGGATTTGCTGCTAACGCTGCTAATGGGAGGCCTCTAATCTAATTCCCTTCTTCAAATATGAATCAAGCCCAGAACCAACCATCTACACCTGCTCAGAATCCATTAGTTATAGATTTGACTACCCAAAATCCCCAATATGCTTCTGCATCCTACCAAACTCCACCTCCTCCTCAAAACAACCACCCCAAAATGCCACCCTATCCTCAAAATAACCACCATCAACCCGCTCCACCACCACAAAATCAAAACCAAAATACTTTCAATCCCCAAACACCCCACCACAACTTAAAACAGAATACCAATCCTCAAACGTACCCACAGAATTATCAAACTGCTCAAAATGCTCAGAGTCTCTATGTGGCTCCACCCTTACCAAAAGCCACTTTCCAAATTTCCGTCCCTGCCGAGCACGATGTGCACGGTTCTGAGTTGTACCATTATGAGGAACATGAAAAGGAGTGGAGGGCAAAGGAAGAGGTAAAAGTCGACATAAAATAAGAGATCAAGAAGGCCATGAAGAATCTCCAATGCATCCCTGATGTCGCCGGGCTTAGTTATGAAGACTTATGTATTCATCCAAATTTTGACCTTCCAGAAGGCTTCAAGATCCCAAAGTTTGACACCTTCGGAGGAGTGGGAAACCCTATGGCTCATTTGCGAGCCTACTGCAACCAGCTCGTTGGAGTTGGTATGGATGAAGCGCTATTAATGCGACTCTTCAGCTGAAGCATGTGCAGAGAAGCTCTTGAATGGTTCACATCGCATGAAACCAGGCAATAGCCCAGCTTGAATGCATTGGCCAAAGATTTTATCGATCGATTTGCTCATAACGTAGAAATTGTTCCAGACCGATACTCTTTGGAGAAGATGAAGCAAAAATCAACCGAAAGCTATAGGGAGTTCACCTATAGGTGGAGATAAGAAGTGGCAAGGGTGAGACCACCCATGTCTGAGAAAGAAATCGTTAAAGTGTTCGTGCGCGTGCAAGAGCTTGAATATTACGATAGAATTATGTTGCTCGTTGGAGCAAAGTTTGCCAAGATAGTCAAGATTGATGAGACTATCGAGGACGGTTTAAAGTCAGGAAAGATAGCCCGTGTAGCCGCATCACCTGGATTTTCAGGGTTGTTGAAAAAGAAAAGAGAGGAAATCATTGTCGTTTCATATGGGGGAAGGAAAACCCCCTAAAGCTCGTCATATTCCCAAGGTCGCTCTCATCCCAAATATCCTCCAATTTATCAGAGTGCTACCTCAATTTATCCAAACGACCAAGATCCACTATACCAAAGTCCACCCTACCAAATTCCATCTCTTTACCAGGGTGTTGCTCCCAACTGTGCTAACATGCATTCAAGCTACCGAGCACCCCCTCCTGTTTATCAAGCCAAGCCCCACTATACCAAAATTCCCCTCCGAATTATAAAACTCCATCGCCAAACTACCAAACAAATCCATATCTTAGAAGCCAAGCTCCCCGTCCAAATACCAAAAGTTATCAACAGGTGCCTCCTCCTCAACAAGGCAGTTATGACCCTCCCTGACCCAGATTCAAGAAGAGGCCTTCAAGGAACTTCACTACGCTCGCTGAAAGCCGAACAAAGTTGTAAGAGCCTGACTGCGGCCGGATACATCCACCCTGTGAGGCCCAAACCCGTGGATGTCAGTTCAAAATTCTACAGACCCGATCAGAGATGTGCTTATCATTCCAACAGTGTTGGGCATGATACTGAGGATTGAATCAACCTCAAGCACAAAATTCAAGATTCAATTGACCAAGAGGTAGTCTCTCTCCAACCAGTGGCACCGAATGTCAACACCAACCCATTGCCTAATCATGGGGGTGGCAATGTCAATATGATAGAGACAGACGACGACTGGTGTGGAACGAAAATTATTACTCCCATCGTTCACGATGATTTGGAAAAGGTTGTAGCTTCTTTAAGCATCAAGGAGAATAAAGAGTTCGTTATTTTGACACCCGTAAAGGTTGTTGCTTTGGTGCCATCAAAAACTCTCATCAAGCCTAAGTTTATTATTGAAACTGTTGTTGCTCAAGGCATGAACAGATCTGGAATGTTACACTCCTGACGAGCTTGCTCTCGAAGGTCAAAAGAAGGATCAAGCTAAAAAGCCAATAAGCGGAGGAGTTTTGGAGAAGAATGTAGCCGAAAGATTATTCTATCGTCAAGCATTTGGAGAAGACTCCAGCCCAGATCTACGTATAGGCCCTGCTGATGAGTTCTCAATCCCATAGGTAGGATTTAATGAAGGCTCTTGATGATACGTTTGTTCCCACATGAACAAGCAGCGATAACGTGCCCGCTATGATTCACCAGGTTATTCGAGGGCACCGAATCAGCTTTTGTGATGATGAGTTACCTTTCAAAGGAAGGTCACAAAACAAGGCGTTGCACATCACTATGGTATGCCGCGAAAAGGTTGTCAACCGCATCTTAGTAGATGATGGATCAGTTCTGAATATCTACCCTTTGTCGACGTTGAGGTAGCTAAGGTTTGACCTTGGGAAACTGGAACAAAACCAAGTCAACGTAAGAGCCTTTGATGGGGTTCAGAGAGATACGTTGGGAGCAGTGAATCTGATCATCCAAATCGGTCCACTAGAATTCAGTGCACAGTTTCAAGTATTGGATATTGATACCAGTTATAACCTTCTTCTGGAAAGGCCTTTCATCTATATGGTTGGAGCTGTCCCTTCCACTCTACATAAGATGATGAAGCTCGTATGGAAGAACGAACAGCTGGTTATTCATGGAGAAGGGAGTCACTCTGGCTGACAAGTGCTGATCATTGATGAGATATTGTGAGGTACAGATTTCTACACGGTGGAGCTGGTAAATGCCACCGGTGAAAATTTGGCCCCACTGACTCTCAAGTCTCCCGTGTACAAGATGATAGCCACTGTGATGCTGCAGAATAGTTTTGAACCAGCTTTTGGATTGGGAAGAGATTCCCATGGAATTATTGAGCCTGTTCTGGTCCTCGTCAAGGGATCCAGATATGGTTTGGGGTACATCCCCACAGATGATGACATGAATATGAGAAGAAAAGTGATCAAGCATTGGTTAAGCCGATCCCACATTTGTATCAATCCTTTCCAATTTGAGATTATGCCGAGCATGAAGACCTTCGGGAAGGAATCTGTGACCTCTTGTTGTTGAGGAAGAGGTCGAGCTAGCTAGTATTCGTGATGCTGAGCAAGGAGAGATGTTGCAGAACTGGACCTCTGCGCCCATCCTGATCCCACGAACTCCTTAGTAGAAAGACATAATTTCATGCACATTAAAATTGGTGGTAGTCCGGAAGAGGCCTGAGACCCACCATTTTGCATTTTCTTAACTGTTCAAATTTTCGAATTTTCATTGTGATGTTCAAAGAAAGAAACATGGCCCTATGCCATGGCCAAAGTTTGCGTTGTTTTTAAATTTAAAGAAAGCCTCTTTGTTTTAAATATATTTATTTAGTCGTTTGTTATATTTTACATTCCTAACTTTGTCTGTTTATGGTTTCAGTAATGTAAGTTTTAGACCTGTCAATGTCATGTCATGTTACGAGCTGAATGAACAAAATGAGGATGGTAATGACGAGGGTGATGATTACGAAGAAGAAAGTGAGGAGTCAGAGTATGTCGCCGACGAATTTTGGCAGTTTGAAAATTAGCATAAACCGAATCTAGAGGAAACGGAACCGTAAATTTGGGGGATCCAGAATGTATTAAAGAAGTTATGATCAGCATCCACTTAAATAAAGCTCAGAGAGAAAGCCAGATTCATTTGCTTACTAAATATATTGATGTGTTCGCTTGGGAAGTCGGTGACATGCAAGAGCTGAGTACCGAAGTCGTATCTCATAAACTACTGATTAACCCGGGGTTCGATCCGGTTAAGCAAAAAACTCAAAAATTCAAGCCTGAACTATGTTTAAAGATAAAAGAAGAGATCACCAAGCAAATAGAATCTCTATTGGTGGAAGTGACACAATACCCAACTTGGTTAGCCAATGTTGTTCCGATTTCCAAAAAAAGATGGGAAAATCAGGATTTGTGTCGACTACAGAGATCTCAACAAAGCTAGCCCGAAGAATAATTTTTCGTTGCCGAATATTCATATTTTGATTGATAATTGCGCTAGGCATGAAATGCAGTTGTTTCTGGATTGTTGCGCAGGTTATCATCAGATTCTGATGGATGTGGAAAATGCAAAAAATACAGCTTTCATTACACCTTAGGGAGTATATCACTACAGGGTGATGTCATTTGGCCTCAAGAATGCTGGTGCTACCTACATGAGGGCTATGACAACCATATTTCATGACATGATTCATAAGGAGATTGAAGTGTATGTGGATGATGTCATAATCAAATCCCGCGAGAGTTCAGATCACTTGACACATCTAAGGAAATTCTTTGATCGTTTGCGTCGTTACAACTTGAATCTAAATCCCACCAAATGTGCTTTTGGAGTTCTAGCCGGAAAGTTGTTTGGATTTATAGTCAGCAGAAGAGGTATTGAGCTCGACCCTTCTAAGATTAAAGTAATTCAAGAGTTACCTCCGTCGATGACAAAAAAGAAGTTATGAGTTTCTTAGAGAGGTTGAACTACATCAGACGATTCATAACTCAATCAATCGTGGAATGTGAGTCTATTTTCAAGTTGTTGAAGAAAGACGCTTAGACAAAGTGGACTAAAGAGTGTCAGACTGCTTTTGATTCTATCAAGAACTATTTTTCCATTGCACCGGTATTGGTTCCTGCGCGAAAGGAAAGTCCTTTGTTGTTGTACTTTTCTGTCTCAGATAGTGCATTCGGACGCGTACTTGGTCAACACGACGAGATAGGAAAGAACCGTGGAGGCTAAGCTCCGATTTAATTGCACGAACATCATGGACGAATACGAAGCTTGTATTCTTGGTTTGAAAATGGCCATCGACATGAATGTCTATGAGTCGATGGCCATAGATTATACCTTACGTATAGTATGTACAAAAGTTGTGCAAAAGATTTCATAAGATAGAGTTCAGACAAACTCCCAGAATACAGAATGAATTACAATGCTCTTGCCGCCATCGCTTCGATGATTACACATCCGTACACAGATTATATTGATCCTCTGGATATAGAGTTGAAAGAACATCCAGTCCATTGTTCCCATGTAGAAGAAGAACCAAACGGTTTGTCTTGGTATTTTGATATAAAGAAGTATTAAGAGTCTGGAACTTATCGTGAAGATTCTACGTCCAACCAAAAGAAGTTGATACGTCGTATGGATCTCAATTTCTATCTAAGTGGAGAAGTCCTTTATAGGAGGACTCAAGATTTGGGTCTTTTAAGATGTGTTGATGCTGTTGAAGTTGCGAAGCTTATTGAATAGATACATGCTGGAGTTTGTGACACGCATATGAATGGGCTCACTTTGGAAAGAAATATCCTATGAGCCGGATATTTCTGGATGACTATGGAGAATGATTGTTGCAAGTTTGCGCAAAAAATGCACAAATGTCAAGTGCATGGTGATTTAATACGAGTTCCGCCTCATGAACTTAATGTTATGAGTTCACCTTGGCCGTTTGTAGCTTGGGGAATGGATGTCATAGGTCTGATAGAGCCAGCCGCTTCAACATGGACATAGATTCTTTTTGTTGGCTATGATTATTTCACAAAGTGGGTGTGGAAAGCAGCTTCTACAAGGCGGTTTTTGTAACCAAGAAAGTTGTGGCTGATTTGTTCCAACAATCTTGATAGGCAGGTGGACCGTTACCAGAACCATCATTGTGATAATAGTGAAAAATATCAACAGTCACTTGAGGAGAGAGATATGTGAGGAATGTAAATATTACTCATCGAAAACTCGACCGCTTATCCTCCTCAATGAAATGGAGTTGGGAGAACGCCAATAAGAATGTCAAGAAGTTTTGAGGAAGATGATTGACAAACCATCGAGGTTGGGCTATGAGATGTTACAATGTCTTATTAGGTTATCGAACGACTGTCAGAACGTCGACTGGAGCTACTCCGTACATGTTAATATATGGAACAGAAGCGATGTCATACCTGCTGAATTCGAAATTGACCATCTTTAAGAATTATCCAAGAAGACTGAGAAAGTAATGATGAATGGGGTCAGTAAGGGAGCGATCAACTACTTTATTGATGGAGAAGAGAATGGTTGTCGTCTTCTGTCATGCGAGTTGTATAGACAGCGAATGATTCGTGCCTTTCACAAGAGAGGAGAGCCAGAATTTTGAAGTTGAGTCAGTGGTTTTAAAGCACATTTTTCCTCATCAAGACGAGGTATAAAGGAAGTTTGCACCAAATGGCCGGTCAATACATGGTTCAGTAAAGTATTATCTGGAGGTGCTTTGGTCATGTCGACGAGATGGTTGTCGTCTGTCAGGTCAGGTGTACTAGACAGCGAATGATTCGTGCACCTTTAAGAGAGGTGCGAGCAGACAGAATTTTTTTTTAAGTTGGTCAGTGGTTTTTAAGCCACATTTTTTCCTCATCAAGACGAGTATAAAGAAAGTTGGCACCAAAATTGGCAAGGTCATACATGGTTCGTGTAAAGTATTATCTGGAGTGCTTGGTACTGTCGAGATGGATGACACCGTATGGCCAAAACCGATAACTCAGAGATGTCAGACGATAATACGGTGAAACTTCAGCTTGCATTGATGTTATTTATTGTAAAAAAAAATCGTTCCATTCGCTTGTAGTTGCTTTGTTTAAAGTTTTATCCTCCTTGTAATGAACTACATTGACCTAATTCTCAAGAAGAGAACGTAGGGGCCTATGCGGCTTCGGTACCCCATTTACCCATTCTTAATTTATGGATTTGAAATACGTTTGACTGAACTCAAGAATGAGATACATAGGCGGCTATGTCGGGCCGCCTCGGTCGGTTTCTTGTAATTTTTAGTATTATCATCCCTGAGGAGGAGAATACGTTTGACCTAATTCATGATCTCAACGGGATATAGGCGCCACATATGGGCTCGGCATATCTTCGTAAGATTCTATTCCTCTCTACAATAGAAACTGGGACAAAACTTTTGGAGGACTAAAAAAATTCTCGAGAAGAAGATTCTCCTAACAATGTTAAGACTGAAGATACTTCTAAAATTTACAACTGGGACGGAATTTTCAAGAGGATCTCAAAAATTCCTATTTACTTACGACAGTTGGAAGATCAGCCAAATTGTAACTGGGACAAAAATTTGAGGATGGCCTCCAAAATTTCAAAACCTGGTTATCGACAGGTTGGAGATGGACTCCAAATACATCCCCCAAATAATAGATATACTCCAAGCATCGGGCTCAGAAGTTCACTAAGCCCTTGACGGGACATGACATTTTAGTAGTGATCTTTTCAGAAACTACTTCTACAAAAAATTATTTTCTTAAATTTTCCCTGTATGTTTCATTGTTTTGGCATAAAATATTTTGTCTTATCTATCAAGGTTGGGAGATAAGGAATCAAACGCGAGACAGGATAGCAGGACAAGGGACGCAGACAACGAAGAATCAATACACATTAGTTCGTTTTAAAACTAAATAATTTTTCTGTGGAAGCAGGTTTACAGGCTTGCTCTGAAATTAGCAAATTTTCCAATGCGATAGTGAATATGGAGAAGTCAAAGGAGGGAAAAAACTATCCCAAAATCAATAGTTTCCTAGAAGCAAAAATCATTCCTCCCCGATGGCGCTTTATGTTGGAAACTTGGTAATCTAAATTGTATTTAACAATCTCCCAAACAACAATGAAAATTTCCAAAGACGTCCAGCTAGATCGTAGGTGAATATCAGCAAAAATGATTGAGGAAGAGGTTTGAGGAAGAGTTTACGGTTCCGTAAAAGGACGTCATCGTTTTGCAGTCTTTTTAAGATTTTGTGGATCCCTTGATGTGATATTACAGGCTATTACCCGGCTAGTGTCGGTAAGATGTTCGTACCATTTGATTCCGCCCTTGCTGTACCTTCCCCCTTAAGCTATCTTCATGCATCAGTCTTCGAGCTAACCTTATTATCATTTCGCCAGACGTCACCCCTCCTTCCCCTCTTTTTTTGGTTCAACCCATTTTTGTAACCCTATGCATCCGAGTTCCTGTCATTTATTTACGGGATTTCCTCTGAATGACGCTGTGACCAGATTTTACTTTGTACATTCAACGAGTGGCTAATTTACCATTGTAACTCGCTTTGGAATACGCAACCCCCTGAAGTTGTATCGTATTTTTTTCTTTCCGTCACAGATCAATCCTGCCCATCACAGAAACCGTTCCATGCTGTCTTATCGCCCGTCTATCGCCTACACCGAGTTCATGATAATGCGCGCGCCAAGTATGTTTCATGGTCATGTCACGCTGTTATATGACTCCCCAAAATCAGACACCGAGAACGATTTTGATATGCCTCACCATCGTATAACTTTTGATCGTATCCCGAGAATGATTTTTTTCACTACCGCAGAAATTATGGCATCTCGCGATGATTTAGACCTCTTTCCCTCATTATCCTCGAATGAATAATGTATGTAATCACTGATGTAAGATTCCCACCCTTTGCCTCCGTTGGATCTGATATGTTGAAACTTTATGCATTCGTCAAGAGCCGATTTATTGCCTTCGTGACCAGATAAAATTAGCGCATGTCTCGGAGAATGATCCCGTCTCCTTAGACCCCTGTCCGAATTAAGACCCAACTTCTATACTCCACCTCAGGCCAAGATATACCATCCACCTGCCATTGTAAAACGTGACCCATTACTTGACGTGAGAAGGAATTTTTCCGTCGCATCGCAATTTTGCTGAAATACAGATCACCCTCAATCAACCTGAATTGTTCTGGGTCCTAGTTGTCTGATATATATGTATATTACCTACCTATCGTCGAAAACGATATCAAAGTAACTTCACATGTATTGTCAACCACCCCCCCCTCCCCCTGCCACTCAGCACACTTAATTATCGATTGAACTATGCACAATACCAGGTCCATTGTACATTTTTCGTATGGATCTCATATTGCATATGAAAAAGACATAAGCTTCCCTATTGTTTTTATATGCTCATAATTCCGATCCGATTTTCCCCCCCCTCTCCGTTCGAGTCTATAAGGGCGAAGAGCATACAAATTATTATCTTGTTGTATTCAAACCACCCTTCCCCCGTGCTAATACGCTTTCAATCACTGGTATTGCCGTGTTTTACGGAAGGAATTTGCTATATCCTGGAATGACTGTGTTTTTATATTGCAGTCTGTGCCCCCCCCCCGAGCACCATACGTACCACGGATGAAGTGCCACAAAAAACCCCCCAAACAACAGTGTCGCTCGCCCTTGAATGCACATACGCTATATTTAATGGCTATGCTAGCACAACTCATGGGAACTCTTTCCTTTAGCACCCTGCGCATACTGGTCTTTTTAGCCCGTATTACAGCTCCACACCATCTCCGAGGCAGTGTCACACCCAACCCCGATTACGGCACGCGATGTCATGACGGATTATCACCGCACTGACCCCTACATTCACTAATAACTCCATCTACTTCCCTTATTCAGACAGCACATGTGGATGTCTTTCCTTTCAGTGCCCCCTCCTGTCGAAGTTTGTCTTCCCATGTCTTTTAGTACTTGTGCGCACAATTCTGGTATTGTCGCTGCTCGTATCACAAGATTTTCAGGTTAATCGTGCTCACGATGCCACCACAACTGGCAACAAAGAGTGTGGGGAATTCGCATGTCCGTATTGACTTCATTAATTCACATTATGGGTCTTTGTTGATAGTGATGTGACCACCCAAATCTTCATGGCTACGAGGTTTTCACCCCCGGTTTAAGACGCCCCCGTTTTGCTTTCATTACTGCATTTTATTTGCACTTGTCCTGAACCGAAGGTTATCAAGCATTATAGCTTTCCTCTCAATGATATAGTCGGAAATACAGAAAGCCGATTCCTACAAGAGTAGACAGGGAATGTAGGCGAGCTCAATGTTGAATGAAAAAAAAAAAAAAAAACTCGGACTGATTTCCAAAATTCGCTCTCGAATCTTATTCTCAAGCATTTTGGTACCTTCATAATTTGATATCGAGGTGGTTGTTTATTTCCTTCAAAATCGTGCGTTAAATCTAGCGTATCGAACTACAAGTGGCCTGAATTCTCAATTTCTTGCATCAATCCAAGTAAAATGAGGGACAGTTGTTGACACTCAAATTTTGAACCTCCACAATGATAATTAATTCTCGAGTTTCTTTATTTCCAAGCGAGTTAAAATAATCGAATTTTTAAATGTTCAAATATTTTGCGAGCCTTTCTCTAAAGTAGTTTTAATACACTTTTATAAATTTAAATTGGTACATTTTATATGTCTTATGTGATTAGTTATTTGTATAACATATTCAAGAATCGCTGTCTCAAAAATATTTATTTTTTTGATTGTTCGTTTAAATACTTTACTATTTAATCCGTTATATAATAGTTTACTTTTTATTTATTTATTTAATTATTTTAGAAATTATGCAATTAGTTTATTCGTTAAAAGTTAAGAAAGTTTGTTTAATTAATTGACATTAATCTTTTGTCTAGTTACCCCAAATATTTTATTTACCTTGGGCAAATCAATTCAGCCTCTTTTCTTGATACTCAATTGTGCTAATACTCCTAAATTCTGCTAACCATCTCTAAATCCAACTCATTTCAACAGGCTAATTTTTTAGCATTTCATTTCAAAACCAGCCCATTTCACAAGAGACCCCAAACAGCAACCCAATTCCCTTCCCCTTCTCCTAATTTCCTTAACACAACTAACCCGGCCCAAGCTCTCCCACTCTCATTCCACAAATGGATGACCCGTTTAACATACATTTTTTTAAAAATAGCGTGTTCCCAGCAGTATAACGCCGCTCACGGCGTGAACGACGCCAGTCCAACAACAGGCGCGTGGAGGACGATGAATGACCCCTACGTGCCCCTTCTCTCTCCAGGCGAGGACGAGTTAACAGAACCAGCTGCTTAGGCCTTCGAAGGCAAATATACGGCGTCAAACATAGAATTTCAACGTCTCTCTCCATTTGCCAGAGCGTTCAAGCAGCCTTGCGCCTGCCAAATCGTCCTTGCAAGTACCTGCAAAACAGTACTTCTGGCCATGAGATGAGGACATGTGGCTCTCAAGGACAATCGATTGATCAAGACCGCCCACGTCTCTTTCATCTTTTGGGTTTGGTTGAGAATTTGACAAATTTTCTGGTGCCAACTCAGCGGTTCCGGTCCTTAGAGTAATTTTGAATTTGAAAGGGTATGAGATTTTTGACTTTGCCCCTTTTTCTTACAGAAATTCCCTCCCATTTTCCCCAATCCAAAACCCTATTCGTTCCCCTATAAATACATTCTTATAGTTTCGCGGGGGGGGGGGCGGGGGATTTTTTTTAAGGAAGAGGCGAAAATTTTGGGACTGGCTTAGAATTTTTTATTAAGAAACAAAATATCAGAGGTCTTCAGTTTGGATAGTTTTTTGAAAAAAAATCTACCTAACTGGTGAATACTCACTAAATACTTCACGAGGCAGTGATAACAAAGGAGTGTATTTCGAATCGAGATTTTTTTTGGGAAGGATAGACGTCCGTTTCGAGTTCAAAATTTGGTCAGAATTTTGTTCGTTGTCCAGCACTTCGTGCTGGAAGTTGGTCACTCCAGCTCGTTGTTGTCTCAATCTCGTTGCACCGGAAAAGGTAAAACTCCATTCCTGATATCTACTCTTTTGTTGTTGTTATTGTGTATTTTATTCTATAAATAAAAATGGCTCTGTTTGTTTCTTTTCTTCTTTGTTTTTTTTTTTTCAAACGCCTTATATTTTTATTTGTGATTATTTATGGATGTTGAGTGATGTATTGTTTCATTTCGTCAAATAGATTGTTTTAGTGACGTTGGAGTATGAGGCATGTCGTTATGATTGTTGTTGTTCCTATTTACAAGTTTTAAACCGAAATCAGTAGATTAGCTAATATAGAGTTCAGATGTTGGTATCTTTTCTCTCCTTTGTATTGTCTTTTCCAGTATGTCTTTTATTGAATCGAGTATATAGATTTTTTTTTTAATATTACGCGTCCAAGGCTTATTCATATCTCGTTCGAATAGGAAATCACTTCATGTGTATTACATTTGACTCTAATGGCTTGTTTCTCTTGTTCACTCCCGTGTATCTTCACTTGCTTTTTTTTACTCTAAAGAGTATAAAAGGGTTTTTTTTATTTATAAAAATATACTAAATTCTTTGGTTAGATGTAATTTTCCTCCATTATGCTTAGCTTCCACTTTGAGTCAACTTCACTGATCATGTGGCCTGTCATCATTTCCATATTAACTTTCCTATTCTTAAATTTATTTGTAATGTTGTGGGTACATTTTGTTGAAAACTAGAAGAGTGCCTAGTTGGGTTTAACTTTAAGGATAGCTAGCGTTTAGTTTCACGACAGGATTTTTCGACAGAGGTTCTCAAATTCCTATATTTTATTGGCTTGAAAATTATTCCTAAATCAGTTCATTCTTGGGTGCCTTGTGATTTTGCACTTTAAGTTGGCCTATGTTGATTTGCGGTTGCGGGCTGTTCACTGCCTTTTGGTGCATCATTGTTCTATTTTTGTTATTCTTATTTTTTTGTGTGTGAATATTCTCTCATGTCCACCTCGCTTCACTCTTTAATCTAATATTGCTCACAGTGAGGATTAATAACATGTGTATTATTTTTGAGGATATATTACCTCCTAGTCGCATTGTTTATTTTTACCTGTTGGTGGAGTTTTGCTTCCCTAAGACTTATTTGTCCCTTTGACTGTTAAAGTTTTATTAATTGATAGTTCTTCAATAATCCTTTCATGATTAAGAGAGATTTGGTCAACTGGTTGAGGAATTAGTATTATGGTTTGATTTCTAAAATTCGTGCTCTAACACGTTGATTCTACTGATTTTTTTTGCCATAGAGGAGTTTGTTGCTTGATAAAATTTAGTAGTAAGTTTCTTTTCTACGAACGAATATGTATTAATTCTTCTTATTTCTTTCGCATTTGCATGTAAAATTTATTCGAGTTCACTATGAACTCCTCTCTTTGATTTTTCGAGAGAATCGCCAAGACTCCTATTATTTTTTATCGAGTCAACCAATCGGAAAGGGTGGACAGTTTTTGAAGTTTAAAGAATTGAAGAAAGTCGAAGAAGTTGGATTAGAAGCCCCGTTATTTTCATGTTATCTATTTTTCATTATGTAACGGGCATAAGCCCTTATCGCTTTGTACTATTATTTGTTTAGACTAGGACAGGTACGAAAGAAAGTCGAATGGGTCAAACACCCGAAACATGTGGGTCTAAAATTTCGATCAAGGCGAACAGAACGCAGATTTGGATCAAAATCTCTCTCTCTCTCTCTTCCCCTTTTTCCCTCTTTACTTTATTCATTTATCAGTTTTTTTGTTGTTAGTTTGAAGTTAGAAAACTCTGATTCCCCCGCAAACGTTTAAATGCTTATCGACTCTTAAAATCAAGAAAATTTTGCAAATAATTCCTAGATATAAATTCGTAATTGAACTCTTTACTATTCCAAATATTTTCAAGTTCAAATCAATTTCTAGCCAAACTGGGAAAAACCGTTTAGAAGGATGTTTTAGGTGCCTAACCACATCTTAAAAATTATGGAATCCCGAAACCCTTTAAATGTTTTGAAAAATTTTCTGGTAAGCTATTGAAAACAATAGTTATCTTAATTTTTCTTTAAAATTAAGTGGTGACTCTCTAAAAAGTCGAAAACTCTTCCAAACAAATGTCTTTTATTTTTTTGACAAAACACTAATTATTTTTTAGGATGTGCTATCATTACAATTTCACAATCCACATGCAATTTACATCCATTTTCAATTAATGAAACGGAACTCTTAATGAAAATTATTAAGTTAAAATATCTTAATTGATTTATCGGAAAAATAAAAAATTGACTTTTGGAACACTTTAATAAATGTATAATGATTACATATATTTTTCCACATTTAATGTAACAATATCATTTACTTCAAAGATATAATTTGGTTTAATTTTTTAATAAGTAACGGGTGCGCTATTAAATCTTTGAACTAATAACTTCATTTTTAAATAAAAAATTTATAAAATTACTTAAAATTGTGGTCTATCTTAGATTCGAACTCGTGACCTATAGAATAATTGATTAACCCTAAATCATTTGCACTACATTAGCATTTGTTCATATTGACGAAGTGAAATGTATTTAGCTATTTCATATCAGTTGTTTAATGAAAAATCATTATGGAATATTTTAAATTGAGACATTATCAATAAATATGGTCTAATCAATCCTAAAGTATGAAGATAAATAGATGTAAGGATGACATGTAGTGTAATTAATTGCATTACTCAATTATAACTTAATCATGCATATTTATGCATTTAATTGACTTGTATTTTCGAAGGAGCATAATTCATAAGTTAATTTACACTTTAGTTTTATTTCCATCATAATTATTCGACTTATATTAATGAAAAATCTTCAATTATTATGAAGATGATCAAATATACACTTTACAATCTTATGTAAGAAAGAAAATATGAAATTAAGAATTATTTAAATCATAAAATATTCAAATAATCTATTTTTAAAAAAAAATTAATTAAAATTGTGGTCTATCCTAGATTTGAACTCATGACCTATAGACTAACGATTAACCGTAAACAATTCGCGCTACAATAGCATTCATTCATATTGACGAAGGAAAATGTATTTAGCTATTTCATATTAGTTGTTTAACGAAAATCACTATGTAATATTATAAAATGAGACATTATCAACAAATATGGTCTAGTCAATCCTAAAGTGTGAAGATAAATAGACGTAAGGGTGACATGTACTGTAACTAATTACAATTACTCAATTATAACTTGATCATGCATATATAAACGCATTTAGTTTACTTGTATTTGTTAGGGAGCATAACTCACATGTTACTATATACTTTAGGTTTTTTTTCATCATAATTATTTGACTTATAATAATGAAATATCTTCAATTATTGTGAAGATGATCAAATTTACACTTTACAATCTTATGTAAGAAAAAAAAATGAAATGAAAAATTATTTAAATCCTAAAATATTTTAATGTATTTTTTAAAAAATACTTAAAATTGTGGTATGTCCTAGACTTGAACTCATGACCTATAGACTAATTGATTAACCCTAAACCATTCGCGCTTACAATAGCTATTCTGTTTCCTATTGACGAAGGAAAATTTATTTAGTATTACATATCAGTGTTTAATGGAAAATCAAATGGAATATTATAAAATGAGGACATCATCAATAAAATATGGTCTAGTCCAATCCTAAAGTTGGAAGATAAATAGAGATGTAGAGGGTGACATGTATTATTTAAACTACATTGGATCACCCAATTATACTTAATCATTGCATATGTAAACGCATCAATTGACTTGTAGTGTGAGCGAGCATACTCATATGTTACGATATACCTTTAGTTTATTTTCATCATAATTATTTAACTTATATAATGAAACATCTTCAATTATTGGAAGATGATCAAAATATACACTTCCAATCTATTAAGAAAAAATATGAAATTAAAAATTATTTAAACCTTAAAATATTCAAATAGTCTATTTTTAAAAAAAAAATACTTAAAATTGTGGTATATTCTAGATTCGAACTCGTGACATATATACTAATTGATTAACACTAAATCATTCGCGCTACAATAGCATTGGTTCATATTGACGAAGGAAAATTTATTTAGATCTTTCATATCATAATTTTAATGAAACTCACTATGGAATATTATAAAATGAGACATTGGCAATAAATATGATCTAATCAATCCTAAAGTGTGATGATAAATAGATGTAAGGGTGACATGTACTGTAGCTAATTGTATTACCCTATTATAATATGATCATGCATATATAAACGCATTAAGTTGACTTGTATTTATGAGAGAACATAACTCATATGTTACTATATTCTTTAGGTTTATTTTCATCATAACTATTCGACTTATAATAATAAAAATATTTCAATTATTGTGAAGATGATTAAATATGCACTTTACAACCTTATGTAAGACAAAAATATGAAATTAAAAACTATTTAAATCCTAGAATATTCAAATAGTCTATTTTTAGAAAAATAACTTAAAATTGTGGTCTGTCCAAGATTCAAACTCGTGACCTATAGACTAATCGATTAACCCTAAACCATTCGCATTGCAATAGCATTCGTTCATATTGATGAAGGAAAATTTATTTAGCTATTTCATATCAGTTATTTAATGAAAATCACTATGGAATATTGTAAAATGAGACATTATCAATAAATATGGTCTAATCAATTCTAAAGTGTGAAGACAAATAGATCTAAGGGTGACATGTATTGTAGCTAATTGTATTACACAATTATAACTTGATCATGCATATATAAACGCATTCAATTGACTTGTATTTGTGAGGAAGTATTACTCATATGTTACTATATACTTTAGGTTTATTTTCATCATGATAATTTGACTTATAATAATGAAAAATCTTCAATTATTGTGAAGATGATCAAATATACAATTTCCAATCTTATATAAGAAAAAAAAAAGAAATTAAAAATTATTTAAATCCTAAAATATTCAAATAGCACTACAACAAATATGATATACAACTACGAGATTATTATCTACGACATCAAATTCGTCACTAGTTATTCGCTTTTAGTGACAAAATTTATTTTTCGTGCTTAAATATATGAAACACAAACTTTTAGTGATGAAACATAAAAATTCATAGTGTTCCCCACAAAAAAATTAATTGACGTCATTTTGTTAAGTAGTGTTAGTCACGAATTTAATGTTACTGGCAACACATTATTTCGTCATTAATAGTGTATGTAGTTCATGATAAACTATAACGAATTTGTCACTAATTATTCGTTTTTAGTGACAAAATTTACTTTCGTACTTAAAATATATGAGACACATACTTTTAGTCACGAAACATTAAAATCCGTAGTAAAGTTTTTTCCACTAAAGTTTTCCATCAAAAAATTAATTGGCGTCATTTGTTAAGTAGTATTAGTAACGAAAGTTATCGGTGACACATTATTTCGTCACTAATAATGTGTCTAATTCATGAAAAAATATTTTTTGTCTTATAAATTATTAAATTTTGGACACAAAAATATTTCATTTAAAAGAATATGTTGTTACAATATCGATAAATTAGAGTTCGTAGTTAAGTATTATAAATTTTTTAGCTATGAAAATTTTTATTAAATTATGACATTTATTTTGTTACTAATAATATAAATAATTGGTGACAAGTATTTTATTATCTCTAAGCAATGTGATTTAGTGACAACAAAAAAACTGTCACCAAATACATAAGGTGTTAAATAGCGAGGACTTAAAAATTGTAGTGAATAATTCAACTATTTGCTATGAAAAAAAATCATAGTTAAAAACAAGTTTCTTTTGGCTATAATTGTTCATAATTACAAGTGACAACTTACGAAAAGAATAATACAAGTACTTCATAAGAAATAGACGGAGTCCATTCGTTAATTAATTAGCAAGTGAAAATATTAAAATCAACGAATTTGATCGATTTTTTAAAAACGAAAATGTTCAATACATCAATTTTCTTAAATTACGTTATAAAATGCATCATTTGAAAAATACAATCCATGTTATATGTTTTGTGAGTAGGGCATGGTTTTACCACTAGATCACCAATATTTATTGATTTAGCACTTTTGTTTTTTATTTGATACACTTTCATTGATAAGCACGATAAAAAAAATAATTTCTCAATTTTTGTGTCAATGTTTGTCTGTGTCTATTGATTTGTGATTGGTAAACTACATAGATTAAGTCGATCTATTTGCTTCTGACTATTAATATGTACATATTTAAAAGTAATTCCACATACGTACGTAGAATAGCTATACAGACATAACATCGACTTACAAACTTAAATTTTGCAAAGGTACGTTGTATTATCATGAATTTCTATTAACTTTTCTCTTTAGTGTGAAAATTGAAATAAACTACAAAATGAAAGCACAAATAAAAGAAATGAACTTACTATGATTTCAAATATATTATGATGAAAAAGTACTATTGTTATGGGTATCAATGTTCAACTTAAACCGATTATTCAATTTTTTAATAAAATTGAAAGTTCAGTTTTAAATAAATTTATAATTGTACTAAATTATTTTTAAAATTTATATAAATAAATAAATAAAATGTCAAAACTGTACTGAATATACTTAAAGATATTTAAAAAAAAGTACACATAATCTACATTTGAATGAATTGTGGATGGTAAATATATCATGCATTTGTGTATGAGTAAAAATAATCATATAATATATTGTTTCTACAAAAGTTAAATTTGAAAGAAGTGAATAAGTACAGAATAAAACCAAAATGAAAGAGAAGAGAGAGTTGATCTGATGGTAAGCTCTCTTCACTTCCAACCTTAAGGTTGTAAGTTTGATTCCCTAAGACAGCATAATGATTAATGTGTGAGCTGCTACAGGCACATTTTAGAACAAAATAATCTTTTTGCATATAAAATAAAGTCATTAATGACGAAATTAGATTTTGTTCAACTACGAAAATATGTAACTTTAGAGACAATTGATTTCATCACTGATGAAGTAAAATAATTAGCAACGATATAATTTTTTCGGCAGTAATAACCTTTTCACTGACAAAACATACTATTAACTACAAAAAATATACTATTTAATGAAATTATTTGTCCCTGATAATAAAATTTGTTGTAGTAGTCTGTTTTTAAAAAATTACTTAAAATTGTCCTGTTCGAGATTCGAACGCGTGACCTATAGACTAATCGATTAACCCTAAATCATTTGTGCTACAATAGCATTCATTCATATTGACGAAGGGAAGCTATTTCATATAAGTTGTTTAATGAAAATCACCATGGAATATTATAAAATGAGACATTATCAATAAATATGGTCTAATTAATCCTAAAGTGTGAAGATAAATAGATATAAGGGTGATGTATTGTAACTAATTGTATTACCCAATTATAACTTGATCATGCATATATAAACACATTCAATCGACTTGTATTTGTGAGGGAGCATAACTTATATGTTATAACATACTTTAAGTTTATTTTCATCATAACTATTCGACTTATAATAATGAAAAATCTTCAATTATTGTGAAGATGATCAAATATACACTTTACAATCTTATATAAGAAAAAAAATATGAAATTAAAAATTATCTAAATTCCAAAATATTCAAATAGTTTATTTTAAAAAAAATACTTAAAATTGTGGCCTAGATTCGAACTAGTGACCTATTTACTAATCGATTAACCCTAAATCAATCGTGTTGCAATAGCATTCGTTCATATTGACGAAGGGAAATTTATTTAGCTATTTCATATCAGTTGTTTAATGAAAATTACTATGAAATATTATAAAATGAGACATTATCAATCAATATGGTCTAATCAATCCTAAAGTGTGAAGATAAAAGATGTAATGGTAACATGTACTGTAGCTAATTGTATTTCCAATTATAGCATGATCATGCATATATAAACTTATTCAATTGACTTGTATTTGTGAGGGAGCATAACTCATATGTTAATATATAATTTACAACAGTAAAACATCATCTGATTCGACTAATACTAATGAAGGATCATCAATTCTTGTAAAAATGATTCAAATAAAGACTTTAACAATCTTCTTTTAAAAAAATTAAATTTACTCGAAACCAGAAAACTACCAAGTGATTTCAAAATATATAACTCAAATGGGGTACTTATAACCTAACCTCAAACTCCTTAAATATGGACTAACCGATTATATTTTATCCTTTTGCATTTGAATAGCATTCATTGCTAATAATAATCAATATATTGTTTATTTTTGTTTAAGTTTTTTAAATTAGTAAATAAAAGTAATTAAATTTACAGGCTCAATCCACAATATAGAAAAAGGTCAAAAATATAGGCTTAAACCAAAAGACAATGCAAAAAATAGCACAATTCCAAAAAACCATACAATGCTAAATGAAAATAATATCAGAAAATCATCAAAACAAATTAATGTGTCGTTGTTGTTCCAAAAACAAATCCCACAAAAAACATTGCTAGCATAAGTATATATTGATGTTTAAATAAAAATTTCTTTACATCCACATGTAATTAATAGTAAAATGCTTTCACAGTACTTTCGTAGCTAAGTTTCACTCTTTATTCGAATCTTCAACCATTCTTGTATCATCGGTATAAACTACAGCCAAGTCAAATAGGCCAAATTTGCACATTAATGCCCACTTGAATATATAGAAGATTGGGATATTTAAATTTTATGCATACACGTAATCTAAAAATTATTTTTTTAAAAAAAATATTTCATACCAACCAAAACTTTCAGAACAAATATAAATTAATCAATTCACAATTGTTGTTCATTTATAATTCCAAATGGTAATTATCAACAAAGAGGAAACAAAAAAACACATTTCAAAATGAAGAACTGTTAGTGAAAAACTTACAAGATAAAAAATAATTACAAGATCACAACTGAAAATGAAATGAAGAAATAAAATCACTTCAGGCTAAGGCGCAGATATCTCGCTCTCTTTAAGGAGATTCAAGCCCACTGCAACAAATATTTTCACCGGTCCAGCAGTAGTCCTCTTTGACTTGTCCCCTTTAGGATACAACAGCCTTCAAAAAATATAACTTAACAACTTTGGACAAGAGTTGAGTCGAAAGCTGCACAAAAAAGAACACCTTCCTTCAACTAATAAGAACTCTCTTTTTGACTAACTCTTTCACTCTATGTTTCTCTTGTGTATTGTATATCAAACCAAATGAAAACAACCACTATTTATATTACAAGAAGTCTTCCTAGCAATGTGAAGAAGATAAATGACCTAGTAAATAGTAAAAATAATGGTCTTAGAAGTCATATAAGTTACAAGGAATAATGGGAAATAAAGATTGATAATGGAGAAATAATATGGAGACTAATGGCTAAGAAGATGCCACTACTTGCTGCAAGAGCAACAGCCAATAACATCAGCATTTAGCACTTACTCCAAATGGAGTAATGCTCCAAGTAACTGCCCAACAGTTAAGACAATAAGTATCCACCAGTGGACGACTAACAATAGAATGCAATACTTTGACTCCAAACAATTTTTCAAGCAAATTAATGTATTAAAATACTAATATTAAAATATTAGCAATCAATAGTTCCTCGCTCATTTTAATATTTACTAAGAGAGTTTATCAATTGAAGGAAGACTATTATGCATAATGAAGGTGTTCCTGGCATTGAACCTACCTTAGTTAACAAATAATTTTACTCCAGTCGTATTGGTTTCAGACTTGAACTATAACTGATTAAAGAATAAAATATCACGCTCACACATAATATCGTGTGTTTGACATGAGCTTTAAAGCCAGCATTTAATGGCCATGTGTTTCCCTATTTCGTGCGTGCATTTGAGACATAAGTCATTCTATAGGAACGACTTACTTTCGCACATCACATAGGTGAAATCTGTCAAATACTCCTGTAAGCTTACACTTCACCCATAGGGCTACAAATATTCAATTAGGGAGTTTTATCAACTCACCTTCACAAACTACTCCACAGGAAACAGTGCACTCACATCACGGGAAGGAATAAGAAAATAGTGCATTTTTTCATAACAGACATCATATGATTAGTTTTGTTCATTTGACATGGGTATAGATCTCTAGTCCCCCAGGGTTGGTTTTCCTCACATATTGACTCAAGAGAGGTTCTAAAGGCTTCAAACCGCACCCTCTCGATGTCTCCATACCTTTTCTCTCTTTAAGGCTTAGTAGTGTGATCTGCAAGATTATCACAAGATTGTGACATAATCAACATAATGGTACCATTTGTCAAATATAATAGGTCGATTTACCGTATAATAACGGTTTTGAACTCTACAAATTGCAATGGTTTCATCACAATTAACTAAAATAGTATGAATTGATTTTTTCAAATAAGTAATTGAACAACAAATCTAACCAATTCTCTTCCTCACTGCTGAGTTTAAATGTAATTAGTTCGCCTCCATGGGAGAGTAGCAAGGAGTTTGCTTATTTGAATCTCCAACAACAGGCACCACCACACCTAAATAAGACATAACTATGGTAGAACACGATTCACCTGATAAAGTGTTTCAATCTGTCCATCACAAAAGCGCTTCAAGTACACAGCAGGTATTTTTTATGACAAACCACAATTTTTTTGTTCCAATTAAATATATCATAACGATTGTTCATGGCATGCCAATGTTCATTACTTAACCTTGCTTGTAACCTTGCAAGTACCCGACTACATATGCACTATCAGCCAGTGCAATCAGTCACATATCTTCAAACTTTTGAGTATACTAGCATAATTCCTGTTGATTTACTTACTCAGCATTTTTTACTTTCAAACACGAAAATTGAACACTTGAATCAAAAGGAGTAGCAACATCTTGCATCATTAAAGTTATATTTTTTTTTCAATATTTCTCAACATAATGTGACGGGTCCCAAGAGAAAAATCCCTCACTGTTTCTTGTTATTTTTGTCCAAAATGAAATTTTCTCACCAGATCTTCATAGCAAATAGCTTCTAAAACATCTTTAGCTCATCAATAACATTCATGTTGAGTCAAAAATCAACAATCAATTAACATAGGCAAATAATCACATGTTAATGATTCAAGACTTAGATATATGCACTTATCACAACTCATTGATTTTAAAATCATTTTAATCATGAGGGATCAAGGTTTGTCATGAGAGGTTTCCTTTTGTTTGGGCGCATATTTGTTGAAATTCCTTCAAGAAGGTGTAAGTTTATCTACTATGCCACAAACAATAAGTTTACTCCAATTTAACCTCTTCGGAGTCTAACTCTCCAATAATCATGATATGTCCTTGAGCTTCGTCTACGCACGATTTATTGTCCACCCTTTGGAAATTGCAACTCTACTAGCGATCCTTTTTTGTTCGCCCGCCTCTTGGTCATCATACTTACGTCTGCAAGCTTTCCAAACTTTCTTTACACTAGAGTAAGTTCTATCATAATAATCATAAAAATTAACAGACAGAGAATTAAGAAGTTAATACTGACACTTATAGGAATCACCATCGTACTTTTCCACTTTCTCTAGATGAGAAATAGTTTCATCATCAATCAAAGAGGTGATATCTACTTTATTCGGATTCTTCTCAGTCAATACATAAGAAACATTGAGAAGATTTAAGTAGAAAAGTTCTTTACCCTTTCACCTCTTAAAATGGTTATCATTGAACCGAAACGGCTTGTTAAGGTCTCCCATCTTGACATCTGCGATTTCTTCACTTGTAGCCATGATGAATCTCCTTAAAATTGGTAGTGAAAAACTTACAAGATAAAAAAATTACAAGATTACAACTGAAAATGAAATGACAATAAAACTCTTCATTCTGAGCACCGGATATCTCGTCTCTTTAAGGAGATTCAAGCCCCACTGCAGCAAATGTTGCACCGTTCAGCAGAGTCCTCTTTGACTTGTCCCCTCCAGATACACAAGCCTTCACAAAATCTAACTACAACAACTCTAGACAAGAGTTGAGACCAAAGCTCCACAAAAAAGAACACCTCCCTTCAACTAATAAGAACTCTCTTTTTGACTAACTTTTACCACCACTATTATACTACAAGAAGTCTTCCTCGCAATTAATAGGATTATAATAGGATGATAAATTGTGAAGATAATGGCCTTAGGAATTACATAAGTTACAAGGAATAATGGGAAATAAAGAGTGATAATGGAGAAATAGTATGGAGACTAATGGCTAAGATGCCACTACTTGCTGCAAGAGTAACAGCCAGTAACATCAGCATTCAGCACTTACTCCATTACATCAGCATCCAGCACTTACTCCAAATGGAGTAATGTTCTAAGTAACTGCCCAACGGTTAAGACAATAAGTATCCACCAACGGACAACTAACAATTCATCAAAATAATATTTTTTTAAATTTTTTTATAAAATTAGTATAAATCTATTTCACAGTAACGTTTTAGGGTATATTTTTTTTAAAAGCTGATGGCGTTAGATTGATATACGTTACTCAGTAACATTTTACTCCTAGAACGTTACTTATTGTAACGTATATCAACCTAACACTGTTAGTTTTTAAAAAAATAAAATATACCCTAAAACATTACTGAAATACGTTTATACTAATTTTGTAAAATTTTAGAAAAATGTATTATTTTGATAAATTATTTTATATCATCGTTTTGTTTGGTCAAAAATTTCAATACTTTGACTCCAATCATTTTTCTAGCAAATTTAATTATTACAATATGATATTAAAAATGCTAACAACCACCCAGCCGTTATGGAGATCCCAAAATTAAGTATACATATGTGAACCTACAAAAAAAAAAAAAACTCTAAAGCTCAAAAGAGTATGAAATTAAATATAAATTTTTTGGGCAATGGTGAAATGAAAAATAATGATTACATGTTGGAATTTTTAAAAGTGATTTTACTTTTAGAGAAGTGGTTTTAAAAAATATTGAAAGTGGTTTTACTCTTGTGGATAATTTGGGTACAAAAATTAATGAATTTACCAATCACCCTCAACTTTTCAAAGAAATTACGAAATTATCTCAATTTTGTTGCTCGTTCCATTTTGTACTTACCAAATATATTTTCCGTAAAAATAATATTTTCATCATCTCAAAATTTTGAATATATACAATTATGTACTAAATAAAGAATATCCTCACAACACGCGCGAAGCCATGAAGTGTATGATCCAAGAAAAAAGGACTTGAACTAACTATACATTATAAGATGTACTATATGCAATAGAAAAAAGGGACTTTCATCATGTAAGGAAGTGAAGTTTCTAAATGGTTGGTGATGATCATTATTATTAATATATGGGACATCTTTGTTAACAAGTTGGTAGTTGCAGCTGCAAAATGGGATGGCAGAAGCTGCAGGTATCTGACCTTATGCTTCAAAAAAACAAAACCATACAAATAGAAACAGATAATCACTAGCTCACAAAACTCATTTTTGTACAATTGGATAGTACACATCAATATTGACTACTCCTGTCTACTTATTTAATTTTTTAGTCAATTAACTACTATATTTCTTTTTAGTACGAGATCTTTTAATGAGATATCTTCATTCTTTTTTATATACATAAAAAGAAAAACTCAAAAGTCTATTTTCTTCTATTTATTGATAGAATGTACTTTATCCTAAAAATATTTCTTAAAGTAATAGGGCGAATCTAAATTAATCAGATGAATATATTTCAGATATGATTAATAGGGCGAATCTAAATTAATCAGATGAATATATTTCAGATATTAATCATAGAATTAAATTAAACTAATATATATGCATACTCTAGCTCCAACTCATGATTCATGATCAGAGTATTTAAATCTAAGTAGTGTGGTGAAAAGGAAGAATCCCTATTTTTAAATAAGCTAAAAGTACGAAACATTGATAAGAACTAAAGAGTATAATCATGAAGGATTTGATAGGGATATTTATAGAGCAAAATAATATCTTCTTGATTAAGAGAAAATTAATTACGTAGGTCAATTCTTATGCATGTAGTTTAATTTAGCTTACCAACATGGGTTGTGGTGCAGTAATGAAATTGTTTCATCCTTAATCAGATATTTCAAGTTCGAATCCTGAATATGAAGAAAATCATATTGTGTTGTCATCCTTAATGGATCCTGTACGATCCGAATTTATTCGGGCTCTAATATCGCTGGTTCTGGACACCAAATGGGGAAAAATAGTTTAATTTAGCCTTGTTGATTAAACTTGATTATATTAATTCTCAAACATTATTCTTCTCATGATTGCTGGCAACTTCCCCACTCACCAACCTTATGGAAGCTAAGAGGAAATACCCAAATTAATGAGCCACAACCTACTAACTTATATTATGCAAGAACAGAAATCTTTACAAATTCAATAATAATTAGAGGACTTTGTTAGAATAATCCATTGTTGATCCATTTTAATTAATTGAACTTAGTTACAAATCCACCACTTTGCTTAAACAAAGCACATTCCTCTTTGCTGCTAATCATTTTTATCATGTTGGATTTTGACTAAAAAGATTCCAACTAAGCGTAGAGGTACTTAAGTTGTTAATTTTAAAATTCATAAACTTAATTTGCATGCTCGTCACGTAGTGCTTTATCATTTACTTTGCCTTCTCTTAATTATTAATTAATTCTCTGTTAATTATTTTTTTCCGAATGTCAGCCACACGATATTGAATATTGAATATTGAATATAATCATATAGTTATTTATGTGTATGTTCTTCTCATGGATTTAATGTATATCAAGTGTGAACGGTTGTAGCTAGGCTTGCAATAAAAAGACTTAAAAATAATGATCAATTGGTAGTGAATTGTAGAATGTCCCTGCGCAAGCACAGGCCCAATGTATGCTAGTTTTTTTTCTTTCAATTATGTGACACAAATAAAATTTGAAATAAGCAAACTAAATCTTTTATGTATTTTTTTTAAAAAAATATATTTTAAATTGTTAATTTATATATCTTTTATGTCATTTTCGAAAAATATATATTACTCTATTTGTTTCATTTTATTTGATACAAGTGATTTTAGTAAAATTAACTAAATTCTTAATATGGTTCTCACATAATTTTAGTTGTCATTTTTTGTGATTCCATTATACTTTTTTAGTTTTGCGCTATTTTTCAAATATATATGGCAACTTTTTTTGTTTTCGATAAATAAGATGAGTCACCCAAATTTCACATTTTGTTAAACTATGTTTTTTTTAAAATATGTTAAATTGGTTACATTGCCTTTTTAGCTTCTTTTTTATGTATTTTCAAATATGTAACAGATTAGAATAAAAAACGAAATAAGGTTAAATGTTTTTCAAATCATTTATTTTCACTTTTAATATATGACTCCCCCTTTTCGATTTATATGAACTTATTTTTTTAATATATTTCAGAGAGAAACATAAATATAGATATTTAAGATCACAATTTAATATACTATCAAATTTAATGATTTCACGCTAATCTTATCTTGATTATATTATTAAGATTTAACCGTATTAATATTAATGTACTTTTATCTATATAAATCATAAATAAATATCACATAACTCATAAATGAAGAATAACAACAATGAGGTAATCTAATAAGAAGAATTTAAGATATTTCTAGAACATTTAATTGTCTTGTTATCATTCTTGTAATTTTTGTGTAGCATCATTTACAATTTTACCTTGATCATCATTCACTCATATATAGAAGGATGTTCTAAATTAAATTTATTTTGATAGATTTTTTGTCAGTATGAAATTACATTTTTATTCTTGATCGTCTTTAATACATATATCACCTATCTATTTTTATTTGTAAGTTATTTTATATTTAAATTTTATTCACACTTAGTAATTTTCAAGTTATTAATTAGACCAAATAAATATGGAAATCATTAATTCATGATAAACTTTATCTAAAAAGTAACAGTTTTTATTTATTGAAAATATGAAGCGTAAATAAGTAATAGTAAAATAGAGTAATAATAAAATAGATTTCAGTATAACTCACAAAAGAAAAGAAAGTGATGTAATAACAAAATAAGTTAATGGAAATAACAATAAATTAATATATTTCTAGAACTATTTAATTTTCTTGTTATCATTCTTGTTAGATTCTTGTTAGTGTGAAATTACATTTATGCCCTTGATCATTATTCATTTCATATATAAAAAGATGTTTCTAATAATTATTAATTACTTTTCTAAATGGATTTTCGTTAGCAGAAATGACAAACTTCCCTTGGTCGTCCTTCCACTTCACTCTTCTATACAATAGAAATATAATAATTATGATAATTTAGAGTTTATTATTCACAAATTGTATATTTTAGCTAGAGAAGGGGGATGATTAATATTGATGAACTATGATGGTGATAAATCAAAGTTGAGAAGACATGATCTAAATGTATAATTCTAGTATTATAGGAGGGTGTAATTAGCTAGTAAAATAATTAATTGCAGACGAATAAGTTTAATTAAGCATAATATCAAACTTACATGAGATTTTATTTACAAATTAATCACAAATCGCTTTCTAATTTTTGACTGAAAAAATAATTGTTGACGAAGTCCTCCATTCAATGACTTTGTTAAGATTAAATAATTCAAAATTTATTTCAGAATTTTAAATTATGAAATAAAATCACATTTTCAGACATGGATATAACATGCAAGTTCGAAATGATTTTGTTGATTGAGGCATTAAATAAGTTAAAAAAATATTGAGATGGTCCCTATATTTGGATAATAATGGATGAGAAGCCGACTCTCTTTTCGTTTATATCCTCTTACATCCGTAGAATTTAGAAAAAGAAAAATTCAAACAAGGACCACAAAATTTACAAAAAGGACAAAGTTTATCAAAGGAAATGAACTAGGGTTTCAAACTCTATTATGTAGGTCAGTATATTAGATTTAACATCACTAATTATTTATTATTTTCTTTCGATTCTAAATAAATAAATTTCCTTAGGTGTGGACTTTGGTACACCACCTATTAATTAATTAAATGTAATAATTTTAATTAAATGAAATAATTGTATAGAATAGCAAATTAATAATGTAAAACAAATACAGTAGTTATCGTTTGATTTATTTGTATTCTTTAGCAAACAGTTTGATTTATTTGTGTTCCTTAACAAACTGTTTGTCAGTGTCACTTGCCTCTCTCACTTCATACGAGTGTCCAGACCACTCTCTACTAAGCTCTCTCAATATCTGGTTCACTTTGGAAATAGAGTGATTTGTGTTTCCAAGTACGTATAATGCATACATTGAATTTTTCCCAGCAGGACAGCTAAAAGCTCCAGTACCTTGTCCACAGAACCCAAATGACCACTCGTCATCTCATTAACTATGTTTCAAATATACAACCAAAAATCTAACATTTACTAACACGGGCTTAAAACTGATACTGACATAAAGCAGAATAATAGACAGTCTAAGCATAACAAATTTATATAACGGAGCAAATTGTATATACACATGTAAAACATATATCTTCGTGCTATAAACTTAATTATACAATATCCAAACATTTTACTCAATTCAATTGTATACAAATGCAATTTTACAGATCTTGTAGCGAATAATCCAGCGCATTATACAATTGCAGTGCATACAATTTTTCTCTCGCCTTTATACAAAGAAGTGTACAAATTGTGTTTCTATTTTGTATAAGCGGGAGAAAATTTATATACCCATCAAAAACATATATCTTCGTTCCTCATCACTTATAATTATAACATATAAAACATTTACTTCGATTTAATTGTTACACTGCCAAATTTTATAAAGATGTTGCAACATGCGAAATAGGCCTCGCAGTATACAATTTGCAGCGAATAGTCCAGCGCATCATACATTTGTATATGTATAGCAAAATTATACATTTATAGGTTTTCTATGGAGCACAATTATGCAAACTTTGCTCGTACAACAAATATAATTTTTTTTTTTGTTATATGTGAAAGTTTCCCTAATTAAATTCCGTTTTTCATATTATTTGGTTGTGATACATCTTTAAGAAAATTTTAATTAGATATGTATTTTATTAAACTAATTATATTAGATGTTTTAAAATTCTAAATTTGATTAATGTTATCATTTTATATAGTTAATTAATCCTAAGAATAATTGTGTAAAAAATTAACTCTTTCTTCTTTTTTTGCTAAAATAGACTAATATTTTTAGTATTTCAGCCAAGTAAAAATGCAATAGAGAGAGTAATTTATCAATATCATCCCTTAGTTTTTACCCAAACTATACTTAAAGCTAGAGATAGTTGGAAAATCCTATTAAACATGGCTAATGTTAGGAGGGGGAAAGAAAACTAGTACAAGTTAGAACTTTAGTATGTTAATTCATTTTGAATTACAGAGTAGTGTCTAAAATTTATTTGTTTTGGATTGGAGGTCTTATTATACTGCCTCCCGTTCAAAGTGAATAGTAGAATAAAATTTCAGAATGCAAAAAAAATAATAGCAAAAAATTAGCTTTTATTTTATGTTCTTAACTATTGTTCTTATAGGACGTGTCTATCCGCGACTCAATTACCATGGACATGAACGAGAGGAAGCAGTTACAATTTCACGTCAATACTGTTTGTAGACAAAATTTAAACTCAAAGGAAAGAAGTCATGAATTCCAAACTCTTACCAAATAAAAAGAAGATGAGGAAAATGTTAAAAGAGAAAAAGAACGTTTTAGAATCGAAAAAGTAGAGTGTAAATTAGAAAAAAGAGAAACAAGTGCAATTTTTATAGGGATTTGTATTATAGGAATGAAACACAACACCAAAAGATGAAGCACAAATTCAAGAGAAGAAGAAAAAGAAAGCAAATCCCTTTAACTTTTCCCTATTCCAATGAAAACGAACAAACATCTCTTTGCCATTCATTCTGTTGCTTCTCATTTCGATCTCGAATCTTCATTTTTACTCTTTTCTTTCTTTCTTTTTTCTTCCTTTCCTCTGTTTTATCAAAATCTATCACTATCTTAACTTGCCTAGGGATCTTCCCAATCACCCCATTCTCTTCTTTTCTTTCAAAACAGATAGTCTTCGATCCTTTACCTTTTTTCAAATATTATATCAAAATTTTCACTTCTTCTAAAAAGGAGAGAGAACAATAAAAGTAGATTTATCGGAAAAATTAATCGATTTATATTATCATCCAGATTCAAATACCTTTCTTACTGAATAAAATTTATCAAAGGCTTAACTAATGAATGAAACCACTTGCGATTCCTCTATTGGTATCAACATGTGTGGTTTCATAGACAGGCAGTTCATCACAAAATCTTTTGTTACCGAAAAATGCTAAATGATCAATTTCAAACAAATCTGAACTTGAACAACTTGCTGCGTCATCTTCTTCTTCGTCTGCGTAATCAACAATGTAATCATTCTTCTTATACGAATCAACTTTTGTCACTTCAAATTTCCTGTTCTTCTCTGCATTTCCTTGGGATTTGGGCTGATGGAGATTGTCTGAATCATGGTCATATATGGATTTATGACCACAAGGACGACAATCTTCGTCAACAATAACACTGACAGGGTTAAATCTGACTGTCCTTTTGACAGTAGTTTGAGAGAATTTTGGTGGGGTCTTACTTAAACAGGATCTTGAAAATGATGAACAAATTGAAGAAGATTTTGAACTCCTCTCATCTACTTCATGAAAATCTCCTCTGTTTGGATCCTTCAAATTCTTGGATTTGTTGTTGAAAATGGAAGTGAGAAAGTTAGTAAGACGACCCCCTGGTGAAATAGGCTGTTTTACTTTCTTCAAATTGTTGTACATTCTCAAAGCAGTTGATTTCGACTTTATAAAATTGGTCTCTTCATTTTTATTTGCTTGCAATTGTTGATTGTCAAATGAATAGAGTTTAGTACCTCTACGCGGTGAAACACTAGCTCTCCTAATTGATCTTGTTTTCGATGCAGCAAAACAAGTTGTTGAAGATTTTTCAGAGTAAAAAGAGTCGGGTTCAGATGAAGATGCAGAGAGAGTACCAGAATTAGATTCAGATGAAGTTGAACTGAAAAAGAGTGAATCATAATTCATGCTATCCAATTCATTACACGGACCTCTTCGTGTTTTATCTTTCACTTTTCTCTCCATCCATTTCTCAATCAAACAAGCCCTTCGAAAACTAGCAATCTCCTCATCTTCTACACTCTTCTTCTTGTTGTAAATATTAACAACGCCTTTCGGTTTCCCTCCAATATTGCTCTGTTTTCTTGTTTCTGATTTGAAATCTTCTCTTCTCTGATCATAACCATCAATGGAACGGTAGATTTCATCAAGAAGCGAAGATGAAAATGAAGGGTTTTTGTGATGTCTCCTACACAACTTATCCTTCTCCATATTATACATCCAATTTTGATTTTGATTTTTGTGTGAGAGAAATGAATAGCAAGGAAAAGGTTGAAGGAAGTGTGAATGAATGAGGGGAAGAAAATGAGGGTTATAAAGGAGTGTCATGCGCGTGCATGCTTTACTTCTAATTAATTGCCAGTTTGGCAAAAATAAATTAATCAGATAGGGACCATTTTTATTCATTTTAAAAATTGTATTTTCACAAAATCTCATTCACTGCCACTTTTCCTTTTTTTTTTCTTAAATGATTATTTCGGTTTACTTTTTCTATATTTGAATGTGAAACCAGTACTTACAGTTTCGACATTTTGGGAAATATAGTTTAATACTTAACGTATTGTTTGAATGACTTATTTTACCGACCCAAATATATAATAGCAAATTATTAATTCAAATTAAATGTTATGATTATAGTTTACTTTATTTTTAATTCGCAGCTATTGTTTCATATAATTTGCTATAGCAACTTCTCCGAGCAAAATGACAAGAAAATGACTGCTTCTTCGGCTACTGTTACAAAACTAGCGGGATTCAGAAATAGAGTATACAACTAAATGGAGTCTGCTTCAGACATATAGTCGTATATAAAAAAAAGAATTTCTTTTTTTTTAATGTTCTTATACATATACAAATTCAACTAATACGAATTTTTATTACTATATACATATTACACACATATATACATATACAACTAAAAAGCACAACAAAAAGAACATAAACTTATACAACTAAGTTGTGTTTCTGTTTTCTATAAAGTGAGAGAAAATTGTATATACATATAAAAAAATATTTTTTTTCTTATACACGTATAATTATACAATATACAAACATTTTACTTCGATTCAATTGTACACAAATACAAATTTTATACAAATATTGAAGCGAAATAGGCCAGTAAATTATACAATTGCAGCGAAATAGGCTAGTGAATCATACAATTGCAGCAAAGTAGGCCAGTGAATTATACAATTGTATATATATAGCGAATTATACATTTATATGTTTGCTATGAAACGCAACTATGCAAACTTTGTTATAACATACAAATATGATTCTTTTGTTTGCTATATGTGAAAGTTACCCAAAATAAATTAATATTTTTTTATTAATAAATAGTATGCAAAATATCGTAGTACTTTATAAACTTATCACAATTATGTATCGAATTTTTTCATTATTTAGGCTAAGAGTCTATTTGAAAGTCAATACGAAAAATGATAAGTATCAGTGTGTTTTTAATATTAAAATTATTTTATTGAGAGAAACTATTTTAAACATTCATTATAAAAACTTTGATTACATTTTTAATTTAATTAATTAAAATGTACGTATTTAAATTTTCAATCTGTATTATAAACAAATAAATATTATTGAAAAGAAGAATATTTTATTTTTTACCTACTTTTTTAGAATTCAATCTTCACAATTATCTTTTTTTTGTTGTTGTTATAATGATCTAAAGTTTTAAAAACTAATACGTAAATTAAGAAAAGAAAAAAATTGTTATTTGTTACTTTTTGAAGAGGATCTAAATGTTTAATCGTTACTTTTTCTCTTCTTTTTAGTGTTGCAAAATATTATTGTTACTTTTATTTATAGAATAATACGTAAAAGAATATATACAATATAAAATATAAATTGATTGTATAAAAAAATGCATTTTAAATGAAAATTAACCAAGACTTTTATATATATATATATAATATTAGTCTTAGAAAAATAATAAACTGTTTTTTTTAAGAATTAAAAATTTTCTTTCAACAATAGAAAAATTGCTTCTGTTTCCATTTAAAAGCAATTTAAAGAATTTATTAAGCACTTTATTTTTAAAGAAAAAGTTTTTTCTCCCAAAAAACACTTCTAATCTCCTGACAATAATGTCTAACACATTCAATTCTTTTATTGACTATACTTAACCATAAGAACACTCCTCCTCATGGTTCTCCTCTCTCTCCACGCCTTCTTTATAATCCTAAAAAGGAAATAAATAGTTGAATTTAATTATTTTAGCTAAATTTGTTACTATTTGGCTAATTTATTGAAACTTTCGCCACGTTTTTAGAATAAGAGTACAAGTAAGATGGCCTTTGGAATATGAATTTAATCCAATTTAATAATTTTGGTTTAAATATTGTATTTTTGTAACGACCTGTTTAGTCGTTTTGAGCAGCAGATTTTATTTCTGGAAAAACTGGCTGAAGTCGGACGGCTCCCACGACGGACCGCCATGGCAGAACGGCCGTCGAGAGAGGTATCGTTTCAAAACACTTAGAATTTAAGAAATTTGGGTACTGAGAGGACTCTATGAACGTCCGAAGGGGTGAAGGACGGGACCGTACAAGGCATGACGGGCCGTCACAGACACTTTAATGGAATTGGAGGCTATTGAAAACCTTGTGACGGACGCAGCAGGACTGAACAGTCGCAGGCACGACGGGCCGTCAAGGCTGAGTAAACCCTGACTGGGGCGGTCGATTTCTGTTAAAATTTAAGGGGCATTTGGACTATCTCCTACAGTTAGGTCTTTACTCAGATAAAGATTTGGAATTGAGACAGAGACGGTGGATGGAACTCTGACGGATTATGATGTTAACATATTTGTATCACCCAGAAAGGCTTATGTTGTGGCAGACGCCTTAAGTAGCAAAAGCAGGGAGCATGGGTCGTTAGGCCTACTTACAAGTTTTAGACGCCATTGGATAGAGGAGGTGGTTCAGGACTCTGGCTAATGAACCTTATGAGGTTAGAAGTAAATGAGAGGGAGGATTTATTGGCCCGCAGGGTGGAGACGAGATCTTCTTTCTTGCAAGATCAAGGGAAAAAAGTTTGATGATGAGAAACTAAGCCGAATTCGGGATATGGTGTTGCGGGAGAGGCTAAAGAAGCAATAATGGATGAGGAAGGTGTTTTGAGAATAAGGGACGGTATGTGTGCCCAGTGTCGATGATTGATCCACAATATTTCTTACAGAGGCTCAATAGTTCGATATTTCTTACATCCTGGTGAAACCAAGAGTGTACCGTGACCTAAAGCAACACTTTTGGGGGAGTAGTAGATATGAGCGCGACATCGGTGATGTTGATTGCCAAATGTCCAAATTGTCAGCAAGTAAAAGATGAACACCAGAGGCCGGAAGGAACACTTCTGAGAATGCCATTCCTGAATGGAGTGGGAGAGAATTGCAAGGACTTCGTGGTTGGTCTTCCCAAGACATTGGCAAGTTTGATTCTATTGGGTATGTGGACAGATTAACTAAGTATGTCACTTCATTCGGTCCAAGGTGACTACCACCGCAGAGAAGTTTAGAAATTTATAGTCTCAGGAGATTGTTCGAGTGATGGAGTTCCACTTTCCATAATATAGATAGAGGTACGCAGTTTACTTTAAGTTTTGGAGAACATTGGCATGCGGAATAGATACTAGGTGGACACCTTAGTAATGCATTCACCCTAAGACCCGATGGACAGTCGGCGAACGATTCAAGTATTGGAAGATTATGCTCGTGCATGTTGATAGAATTTGGTGGTCATTGGGATAATTCTTACCCTTAGCAGAGTTCTCATAATATAGCTATTCACTAAGTTAAGTGATATGGACCCGTTCGAAGGAATTGTATGGGAGGAGATGTAGGTATCTACCATTGGTGGTTTGATTGAATTGAGGTTCGACCTTGGCGTACTGATCTTTTAGGATACATTTGGAGAGAGAAAGTGAAGTTCATTCAAGAAAGGTTTGGGGGGGGGGGACGTTTTAGCGGCGCAAAGTAGGCAAAAGGAAGGATGCAGATCGAAGGTTAGGGACTGGGGAGCCATGGAGGGTGAACAAGTTTGATGGAAGGTTTCACCATGAAGGGGGGGGTGATGCGGTTTGGTAAGAGAGGGTAAGCTAAGCCCGAGGTTTATTGGACATTATTGAAGTACTTAGAGAGTAGGGGAGGGTCGCTTTATGAATAGTCTTGCCTCCAGGATGACTCTCCTGAGTGCACCCGGTATCATGTATCTATGTTGAAAAGATACCATGGGGATGGAAACTACATCATTCGTGGAATCAGTTCTGCTTGAGGAAAAATTTTCCTTATGAGGAGGAGCCTGTTGACATTCTAGATAGAGAAATCCGCAAGTTGGTATCAAGGAGGATGCATCCATCAAGTTCACTGGAAGAATCGACCAGTGGAAGAGTCCACTTGGGAGAAGGGGCTGATATGCAAGAAAAAATTACCCGCAACCTGTTTCAGTTCAGGTAACTCCATTTGCCTTGTTTCTTCTTGTGATCGTTCCGAGGACGAAAGATGGGTAAATTGGTATCTATTGTAACGAACGTTTAGTCGTTTTGAGAGCGATTTGTATTTCTGGAACAACGGGCGGAGTCGACGGATCCACGACGGACGCCATGGGCACGCCGGACGTCGAAGGAGTCTCGTTTCAAAACCACTTAGAATTAGAAATTTGGGTATCTGAGAGCGACTCTCTGAACGCACGACGGCGGTGGCCAGGACGGACCGTCTCAGGGCATGACGGGCCGTCACAGACTCTTTAATGAATTGGAGTCTCGAACCTTGTGACGGAAGAGCAGGACGGACCGTCGCAGGCCCGAGGGCCGTCACAGTGCGGTAACCCTGACGGGTGTTTCTGTTAAATTTTTTAAGGGGCGTTTTTACCTCTTTTATACTTCATTATTGTATGATGATTAGGGTAAAAGAAAAAGGGTTTGAATAAGAAAAATATAAGACAAAAGAGAAGGGAGAAACAAACGAGAGAAAGAGAAGACGAAGAGAAAGCAAAGACTCTTGAGGAATAGCGCTTGATCCCAAATTCTATCGGTGGAGGTAGGTTATGATTTATTCTATCATAGTAAACTATTAATAGCGAATGAATTGGTATTGGGTAGTTTGAAACCCTTCTATATGCTAATTGTGTGTATGCATGATATGTTTATATATAATTGTGATGAAAACTAGCATGTGAGGCTATTGATCTTAAATCTTAAATTTACTTTGTTATGATGATGCCTTCATTGGTCTTCTTTTTTTTTGGCGTAAAAAGAAGGCTTGATGAAAGAAAGTAATGAGGGATTCAGAGGACGGGAGTCACGTTACGACAACAGGAAGTAATAGAGGATCGGGTGTCACGTTCTGCACCAGGATAGTATATGGATAGGAGTTACGTTACGACACCAGGATAGTATGTGAGGATCGGAGTGTCACGTTCCGGCACCAGGATAGTATATGGATCGGAGTGTCACGTCCGACACCAGGATTAGTATTAGGGTGGGTGTCACGTTCCGACACCGGATAGTAGTAGTGGAGCGGAGTGTAACGTACCGCACGAGAGAGATTAAAGATAATGTTAGAATCTTGAAATATGGTTATATACCTCATTTCAAAGAACATGTTTCCCAAAAAGAGTAAGGGTTGGAGGCCTGAGTCCTCATGGCTGTGGTTGGTGATGTTAAAATGAGGTTTATATTGTTGCTCTCCAACCTGTTAAGAATATTAGTTGATTTTATCGATATTATCTGAAATATATTGCTTTCTATTTTGAGTTGGCCGATGATACCTTACTCAGTACTCGTGTTTGGAATGACCCTATTGTATTTGTTTTTCTTTTATCGGTGGCATGCCCAGAAAACGTACCATCGTCTTCCACTCAACCGCAACTCTCGCCCGAAACAAAACACTCTATACGTCGGATCTAAGGTTGAGCTAATCCTTCTAGCTGGACGGATAATCTTCTTCATTGTCTTGATGCCTTGAGTTCCGGCATGGACTAGTTTTTACTTATTAGCTCTAGATACTCTTAGATTAGTAATTGAGGATAGTGTTCGTGTGGGATGACTTCCAGATTTGGGGGATGATAAGTATGAATTTTAGAAGTTATTTAATGATTTCGTTAATGAGTTTTAAGGCTTCCGCATTATATTATTGATTTATGGTTAAAAAGTTGGGGTTGAGATTGGTTGGTTTGCTCAAATAGTAGATTAAGTGTGGGTGCCACTCGCGACCGTTTGGTCGTGACAATTTCTTCAAGATTTATTTTTAAAGATTGCATAAATTATTAATTTAGACTTAATAATTTTTTAAAAGACAAAAAATATTAATTCATAAATTTTAAATTTTAACTCCGCCTATATCAATACCTGCATTATAAATTGAAAAACATATGAAGAAAATCAGAAATAAATAATTGGACAAAATAAACCACTTGTATTGTTATTATTATTATTATTTCACAATCAACATTGCAATAATTGTTTGAAAGTTGATTAATTCTTTTTACCCAATTTCACCCAGGCTTTTAAAAAGTTTTTGTTTATATATATATGTTTATCTAGATATATATATTTTATATATAGAACCTTGTTTCATTTTCCAGGATGTATCAGAAACCTACAACCTACCCCTTATATAAATATGAATGGTGGAACAACAAAACAAAAAGAGAGGAAAGTATTCTTCATCAACGATGGGATAAAATTCTCCAGTTTTTTTTTTCCATTCTAATATGACGCTTGGAAAGTTGGATTGGGAAACAGGTCGGAACGAAGTGATCCATCATGCTCAAACATGAGCCGATCGCAATTTCTTTTATATGTCTGGCACTTTATCTTTGTTAGTGCTGTCTGCCTATAATAATAGCTGAATCAAAAACTTTTCATTCAATTTATTCTTTCAATTAAAAGAGGGAATTACTTAGTACGATATAAGTGTTTTATCGAAAAAGTTATTTTCGAAAGAGTTCGTTTTATTTTAGACTTTTAGGAGTCGCCACTTAATTTTGAGAAAAATTAGAAAAACTATTTTCAAAACAACTTAACAGGAAAAGTGTTTTGAAACATTTTTTAGGTTCGAATCTATTAGTTATTAGGAAGGTTGTAAGGCACCTAAGACGCTCGGTAAAAATACGGTTTTTCCGGGGCGATTAACTTTATTTGACTATTTTTTGTAACTTTTCGAAATTCTGATGTTTGAACCTTATTTCTTTTAACACAAGTTGAACAAAGTTGATTGCAATAGTTATTGTTTTTTCACAATTTGCGAATCGATTTCAAAGTTAAACTTTACTAAGGTTTTTATCGAACAAGCTTTGCGAATTTGAAACAATCCGTTTAGAAGTTATTTTAAGTTGATAAAATTGAAAGGAGTTCGACGGGTTTGGAGTTTAGATATCCTAAGTAACGACCATTTAGCAAAAATACGTAAACAAATAGTAAAGTGGGAGAGAGAGAGAGGGAGAGAGAGATTTGGGTCCAATTTCGGGTTTTGTTCGCCTTGACCGAAAATTGGACCCCACCTGCTTTTGAGTTTTTACCCATTTTACCTGTCCTAATCTAAACATGCAAAATAAAATACGAGAAAATAAAAACAACGAGGGCTTATGCCCATTACAAATAAAAATACAAGAAAATAAACATAAATAAATTCTTCCAATTCGCCTTCCTTAAACTTCTTCAATCTTCACGGCATTTCGAATCCGGCATGTCCGCCTTGATAGTTAGACTCGATGGAAACCTTCCGAGCCTTTACGACCCCTCGGAAAGGCAAAGATGGGGTGGAGTCCCATGATGGGCTCAAAAAAAAAAAGAGTTTAACATGCCACAAAGAAAATAAATAGAGTGAGAATCGGCACTAACAAGAACCAACATCTAAATACAACTTTCTTCCATCTCCCTTCATGGGCACTTAAAATTTTTTATTTTTATTTTTTAAAAAAAGAAAACTTAAACTTAGAGGAGTAAAATAAGCTCCCAACAGTAAGCATAAAGACAATCCAAATATTAACCAAACTTAATTTCCCACTAATGCCATATTAAATAATTAGACAGGAACAAACTTATCCAAACTTAGAAAATAAAGGAAGTAACACTTCAAATAAAACCAAATCTGCCGGACAGTAAAGTAGGCAATAGTTATCGAGAAGAAATATAAGACTAGTTGATACACAAAACGATACCTGTAAAATAACTTAATGATATCATTTGAGTTAATGGAGCGACAAGGCTTCGAAATGAAGAAGACAAAATGTAGGCTAAGGAGGAGAAAACGCAACTACATCATGAGATTTCCTCAATCAACTTCGAAAGGTCAAACTTACATACATAACGATGCTAGTGTCAAACGGGAAAAATTAATCACTATGCGGCCTTCATACGACTGAAAGAAACTCAACACGAACCTCCTACAAGCATCTCGGCTCATTCATCTATCTGAGATGATGAGAAGAGAGCTAGGATGTCGAGAGGAAAACGAACAACACCCCAGGTTCATTTATCAAAACATTATTAACAAGATAGCAATGGTCACCATTAAGCGACTCACTCAACACTCACACATACAAATTTAAGACAAACTTGAATTAATAACAAGGAAAGCATGCTGTTGACAGAAACTACATAGCAAGCTAACGAGGCAACACAAATTCGCAGACTAAAAAAAAAAGAGCGAACACAACATGGTATTTACGAGCATATGAACACAACATGATACTTACTTCAAGTACTACTCTACAAAGTGCTTAAATGAGAAGAAAAACACCAAAACCCATCTTCGTTAGAACCTACGAACCTCTAAACTACAACCAAACAACGTATTCATTCAGGTAACTTAGACAAGAACACTTGAAGTTGTAGAAACAAATAAACAAACAAGTAAACTCCAGCACACATACGCAGTAAATCAACCCAACAGTGATAAACGACCCGTCAGACACACAGCAGGATCCTCCGCCATCAAACCAACATATTGAAACCCAAGAAGAGAAGAAGATTTCGTAAAAATGTGTTTACCTGTTGCAGAGCAGCGACGCGAGGACAAACAAGCAGAGATGAGCGACGACTTCCACCGTAAACAGAAACACGAACACCCAAATGACACCGGAAGCCAATGAATCGATCAGTTCTTCTCAAGCGGACGAGAAAAAGAAGAACCCACAGACTTCAAACTTCTCTGAATGAAACTCGCTTCCAGAAATCCAACTCAAATTTCGTCTGAAATTCCAAAACCAAGTTATACTTCTCTGGAAATTTTTGATATAAAAAATCCTCAACCCAACCGTTCCCTCTTCGACTAACAGAAAAGGAAACAGAGAGTATTTCGAAAAACTTTCCAACACTACGATTCTAACCTAAAATGCTAAAAAAACAAGTTTCACCAACAATTCACGCTGACTTTCAACCAAATTCGAAAATGTCCAACCCAAGTTCTGTTTTTTTTTTTCGAATTTCCGATGAAAATACTAACCCTCCAAGCTCTCGTGATAATCTTTCTACCTCTTTTCTGATGAAGAAGAAAAGGGGGTGGGTATTTATAGAGGAGAATAGACAGCCCCCCCACCTTTGGAAATTCAAATTTTGCATCCCCCTTTGGTCACAATTCACGCGGGTAATCCGGGTTGGACGAGGGCGCAGCGACGTTTTCGCAGACCTAATTGACAGGGTATGGGTCTTCAGGCGGGGATTGTTGGAGTTTTTGCAGGAGAAGCGAGAAGAGTGTGGGGGAGAGACGCGGAAGTTGTGGTGTGTCGCGTAACGCTTTTGGGGGCCGTGGTTTCGATGTTGGAAAGAGAGGAAGCTAGCGTTTGGGGGTGGGGGGGAGACGCGGGAGAGAGGGAAGGAGAGAGCGAGCGAGCGAGCGTGAGGGAGACGCGAGCTTCGCGTCCATTTCATTGAATTTTCGCAGGGGTTCGCAGATTTCTGGGAATTATGGCTGCGTTTTCTGTTCTGGGATTAGACGTGAGGAAAGGGGAGGAAGAAAGGGGGGTTGGGTCGGAGCGGGTCAAGAGTTTGGGGGATGGTCGGAGTTAGGAGGATTAGGGGTTTTGGGGTTGCGGCTGGAGAATAAAGAAATTGGGGTTGGGATTAATTTGTTGGGCTTGTTTAAAGGTGTTGTTGGGTTGGTATTTAAAAGAAAAAAAGGAGATGTTGGACTGGGTTGAGAGGATGGGCCGCCTTGGGGGAATTGGGCCTGAAGTCTCGTGGCTGATGGGTAAAGGAATGGTTTAAGATATACATATATACAGAGACATATATTGTATATACATATATGTATATTATATAATATATATTATTTCGCAAGATTTCATAAATCAATTAACCTTAAATAATTGGAAAAATCACGAAGCTCGATTAGATAACAACTTATACCGACGAGGGGTCAAAAATGGGTGTCAACAACTGTCCCTCATTTATGGGTTGAGGCAAGCAAACTAGAGGAAAATGAAGTTGACCGAAACCAATTTGACCAACTCCATTCGATTTTAAGAAGACGGATTTGTCAAAGAGTTTAGGAATTATGGCCGAACTTGCAAACGGGTCTCATACATATCTCAGGCTATATGAGAATTCAGGAACTTGTAGTTCGATAAGCTTTATTACCGCCGATTTCCAAAGAATCAACAAAGGCTACCTCGACACCGAAGTATGAGGATATCCGAAATGCTCGAGAATAGAATTCGAGAGCGGAATGTTGGATACAGCCAGAGTTTTCAACATTGAATCCGCCCCTACATACCTAAACCTCGATCAGGCTGTGTTAGTTCGATCGATCGTTGGAAAGAAAAATATTATGCTAGCTAACCTTCGGTTTTGGACTTAGAAACATTAAACAAGTATGAAAAAGAGGCTTGTAATCTCTTAGCCATGAATGTGGAGCTCTTATAACATAGAGTTAAGAATTTACACGGACATGAAGTTCAAAGCTCTTGGCGATTGTCCTCAGATGGAAAACCTACTCCGATAAACAAAATTCACGGATGCGAGACGAAACATGACAGAAATAGGAAAAACACGCATGCTTCGCGAGGGTGGTTCGATGTGGTGGAAGTCGCTCCTATGTCGCGTCCTAGAGTTTGACATTCTCTTTGGACTGTTTGTCCCAGTTCGCTGTGCTCTAAGAAAAAGTTCCACGTTGTGATGCATCCTTTTGATGTATACAGACACTGGGGGTTGTGGAGAATTCATCATTTTCGGGGTTTTTTGGATGCTCCGACAAAAGATGAGCTAAACTCGTAGCTTAAAAAATGCAATTAGGATGGGAGACGTGTCTTTTACCATGTGACACTTCATTGTTTCTCCTCCATGTTCGACGTCGAATAGATCGGTTGACGTCAGCAAATAAAGGCATGCCTGTTGCTATGTAATAAAATCTTCAATGTATTTCTCATTTTAAAAGAATGGCCTCTTGGCAGTATGAATATGACTGGACCATCTTGGCAGTATGGAATATGAATGGCCTCTTGGCCAGTATGCAATAATGAATGCGCTTCTCGGCAATATGAATATGAATGGCCCTTTGGGCAGTATGAATATGATGCCTGCTCGGCAAATGAATAGAATGGCCCTCTTGGCAGTATGAATATGAATGGCCCTCTTGGCAGTATGAATATGAATGGCCTTCTCGGCAATATGAATATGAATGGCCCTCTTGGCAGTATGAATATGAATGGCCCTCTCGGCAATATGAATATGAATGGCCCTCTTGGCAGTATGAATATGAATGGCCCTCTTGGCATTATGAATATGAATGGCCCTCTTGGCAGTATGAATATGAATGGCCTTCTCGGCAATATGAATTTGACGAGGCATGAAATCTTCTCGTCGTGCATAAATTCCAGCGAGGTATAAATCCTTCTCGCGATATATAAATTTGACGAGGCATGAAATCTTCTCGTCATGCATAATTATTGACTCGCGATGCATGATTTCCGCGATGCATGATTCCGCGATGCATGATTTCCAGCGAGGCATAAATTCTTCTCGCGATGTATAAATTTTGACGATGGCATGAAATCTTCTCGTAGCAGAATTATTGACTCGCGATGCATGATTCCGCGAGCATGATTCCGCGATGCATGAATTCCAGAGAGGCATATAAATTCTTCTCGCGATGTATAAATTTTTGACGAGGAATGAAATCTTCTCGTTCAGAATGAATATGGATCGCATGCAATGTTTCCCGATGCCTGTTTTCAGGATGCATAAAGTCTTATACGCGATGTATAAATTTGACGAGGCATGAAAGCTTCCTCATGCATGAATATTGACTCGCGATGCATTGATTTTCCGCGATGCATGATCCGCGATGCTGAATCCAAGCGAGGCATAAATTATTTTCGCGATGTTATAAATTTTGACGAGGCATGAAATCTTCTCGTCATGCATGATTATTGATCGAGATGCATGTTTCCGCGATGCATGAATTCCAGCGAGGCATAATCTTATCGCGATGTATAAATTTTTGACGAGCATGAAATCTTCTCGTAAGCAGTAATTATTGACTCGCCGATTTGCAGATTCCGCCCATGCAGTGCATTGATTCCGCGATGCATGATATCATATCTCCCCAGTTCGATAGTAACGGCAAGACGATCTCCAAATAATCTATATCGACTTGATCAGATAATGATGAAAAGTAAATTGGCGGTAGCTGTCTTATTCTGAGGTAAGGCATGGTTTCGATCGTAATAATCATTTTGCTTTGATAACGCAGCGCAATAGCGGTCTTCTATAGCAACCATGAAATTTGGCTGAGATTCATGTGATCACATTTGAATTGGTGGATACTTTGGTAAATTTCCTCTTGTGGAGAATGGTTTGAAATAACAAACAACATTCGCAAGCATTTCACACAAACTGTATGAATTCCTCTGCTTTCAGTAAGATCACTGATTTTTGGAGAAAGTTTTCTTATCTTAGGAAGCTCCCCGTTATTCATTCAATCGGGATTAATGGGCCAACTTCAAAGCAAAACTATAAAACCGCATCCACAAGAAAAATGTCCGTTTAAACATACTGTATGTGTCGATCCCTTGGTTGTTTGCTCCTTGTCTTGAATTCCGGTTATTTCACGATTTCCCGCCTCTTGAGAGATAGGAAAAAAAATGATCTTATGCCAAAAAACAAATGAAACATAAAAAGGCAATTTTAAGAAAAACAAGAAATTAAGAATAGTATATTGAAAAAAGTCTCTTGCCAAGTCATTCATCAGGCTTACGGGCTCCTGAGTCTGACGCTTGTTGAATGAATTTAAAGGGCCCATTCCGGACTGTAGGGAAGACCCATGACGAAATTTTGAGGCCATCCGCAAAATTTCTTGTCAGTTTAGTATATTGCTCGTTTTCATTGCTGACCGAACAGATCGCGGAATTTTGAGAATTTCTCCAAAATTTCTTATGTCCCACAGTCGCAAATTTGAAATGTCTCTAGTTTGGCTTGCTGAAGAAAGGCTCTTCTGGAGAATGTTGAGTTCCCTCTCAAAAAATTAGTCCCCAGTTTCTATTGTAAAAAGGGGGAAATAGAATTACGATTAGATATGACCGAAGCCATTGTTGCGCCTACGATCCCGTTGAGGCAGGAATCAGGTCAAACGTAGTTCCCTTAAAGGTTAACACAGAATAAATTACAAAGAAATCGACCGAGGCCGGACAAGGCGCCTAAGATCTCATTCTTGAGAATTCAGTCGAACGTAAGTTTCAAATCAAAGAAATAATAAAGGGGGGAAATAGGGTGACCGAAGACGAATCGGCCGCGACGTATCTCGTTCCGAGAATTCAGGCAGAAGTGTTCGTACAAGAGGGGATAAGAATCAAATGACAAATCAAGGCAAACAGAACGATTACAAGTAAATGGAGGAAAAATGTGTCAAAGCGAAACTTAACGCATAGTATCTCTTGACAGCATCTGAGTGATAGGTTTGGGCACACGGCGCCATCCATCTTGACAAGACTAAAGAGCCTCCAGATAGTACTTTGCGAACAATGTAAGGGACATTGCCAGTTTTGGTGAGAAATTCCTTTGTACTGTCTGATGAGGGAAGAAAAATACGCTTATTAAGAACCAAATGACCAACTTCAAAATTTATGCTAGTACTCTTTTGTGAAAAGCGCGAGTCATTCTTGGGTACTATACAAGCTGGCCATTGGCAAACAGCCACCATCCTTTCTCATCAATCAAAGCCAGTTGATAAAATCGTTTGCTAAAACACTCAGCGTGCTTAACCAGGCTTCTTGGATGATCCTCAAGGGACGGATCTCGACTTCAATAGGCACCACCGACTCTGTTCCGTATACTAGCAAGTTACGGAAGTTCCCCGGTCGATGTTTGACCGTTGTCGATAGCCAGTAGAGCATATGGAAAACATTTCATGCAAACTCGCTGTTGTCAATCATTTCCTAAGGAATTCTTCTTGTATTCTTGTTGGCGGGCCTCTACAGCTCGTTCATGTGAGGGCGATATAGCAGTTGACTTCGATGATAATATTAAAAGTGTTCACATTATTTCTTTCATCAAAATGACTGTTAGATTTGCACGTTACAGTGCATGATTGGATTCTGGAACCCAAATCTGCATATCAGATGTGTGCGAACAAAATCGGCCACACCTTCTTGGTTAATGACTTGTAAGAGGATGTTCCAGCCCACTTGGTGAAATACTCAATGGCACAACCAAATGACCTGTGTCCCATTAGAACGCGGCCGGCTCTTAGGGACCGATGACAATCCATTCCCCAAAGCTACAAATGGCCAAGGGGAAATAAGGCATTAAGTTCGGGGAGTCCATCACTAGGCCACCCGTTATACAGATCACCGTGCACTTGACATTTTGGCATTTTTGTACGAATTTGCAACACTCATTCTCCATAGTCATCAGAAATAACCGGCTCGAAGAACATTTATTGCTAAAGTAAGCACATTCATGTGTGTACCGCAACTAGAATGTAGATGTTAAATAAGACTTACAGCTTCAAGCAGCATTACGCATCTAAAAGACCCAAAATCTGGAGTCCTCCTATACAGGACTCTCCATTCAGAAAGAAATTGAGAGCCATAAAACGTATCGACTTCTTCTGATTAGATGTAGGTCTTCTGGATATTCCCCGACTCCAAGTATCTCCTATTGTCAAAATACCAAGGCAAACCATTGGTCTGATTAAACGTGTGAACAATGGAGGATGTTACTTCAAATCTATATCCAACGGATCGATGTAATCAGTATCCGGATGTTTGTTATTTGATCATTGAAGCGATGGTGGCAAAGAGCATCGGCTAATTCATTCTGTATTCGGGAGATATGTAATGAAATCGATCGTGCGAACCTTTTACAAAGAGATTTTGCACATATTGTAGAAAGGTACAATCTCGGGTTCTTCACAGCCCATTTCCTTGAACCTGATGAATCAAGAGGGCTGAATTGATCCAATAACCAAGTAAATCGTAAAACATTCATGTCAAGGGCCATTTTCAAGCCGAGAATGCAAGCTTCGTTTACTCAGCCAGTTGGTTTGTTTGCAATTGGAATCTAGCTTAGCCGCCGTAGGATTAGTGCTGACCAGATTCTGATACCAGACTGCTACAACACCTTTACCCTGGTGATTTGACGCCCCGTCGAAAAAATAATCTCCAACCTGGAAAGCTTCGGAGATATCTTTCACCCACAAATCGACACTTCTTCATCGTTGAAAATATCTTATTAAGTGGTTTCAATTTCTTAGTAAACGGGCGGTTTTCCGCAAGATGGTCAGCCAAAGCTTGTGCACTTTATTGCCTTCGAGTCACTACACAATTCAAACTCATTAACAACATTTGCCATTTAGCTAACTTTCCCTTCGGCACGCTTTCTGGAAAAATTACTTTAACGGATCATCCGGAGAAAGATATGTAGATACGAGACAGGTAGTGCCTCGATTCTGGGCAAGCCACGAAGAGCACAACATTTCTTTCCAGCAAAGTAACGAGACTCGTACGAGTTAAATTTCTTGCTGATGTAGTAGATCGCCTTTTCCCTTCTTCCCTGTCTCGTCCGTGTTGACCAGTACACAATCCAAGGCGTTATCCGAGCCAGACAAATATAGCAACAAAGGGACGCCTCTTTCTCGAGGACGGTAGGAACCAATACTGGTGGGTTAGACAAGTAGCTCTTGATCGCGTCGAAGCGGTCGGCACTCCTCAGTCCACTTATTTGGGGCATCTTTCTTCAGCAATTGAAAGATAGGCTCACATACCACCGGCGATTGTGCTATAACCGGATGATATAGTTTAAACCTCCAAGAAGCTCATCAACTCTTTTCTCTCTTCGGCGGAGGTAACTACTGAATTGGCTTTGATCTTGGAAGGGTCAGCTCAATACCTATCTGCTGACTATAAACCCTAACAATTTCCCAGCTGGGACATCCAAAGCACACTTGGCAGGATATTAGCTTCAAGTGTACCGACGCAACACGTTCAAAGATTTCGCAGGTGTGTCAAATGATCCGAACTATGCAGTGGGATTAATTATGACCTCGTCCACGTACAATTCAATTTCCTTGTGAATCAGTCGTGGAAGAAAGAAGCATTCGTCATGGTCATTGTAAGTGGCACCGGCGTTTTTGACCCAAACGGCTATCACACTGTAGTGAGTATACCCCCCAAGGGTGATGAAGGCGTTTTCTCCGCGTCTTCTTCTTATCCATAGAATCTGTGATAAGCGACAATCCACAATGACTGCATCTCAGTGATTGGCAAGTTGTCAATAAGAATATGGATATTGGGCAACGGGAAATTCCTTTGGACTAGATTGTGAGATCTCTGTAATCAACGCAAATGCCTGATTTTCCATTGTTGGCGACCGGAACGACATTCGCCAACCAGGTGGGATATTGCGTTAATTCTACACAATCGGGACTCTATCTGCTTGGTGATTTCCTCATTCAATCTTGCAAACTAAATCAGGCTTTGAACTTCCGAGTCTTTTGCTTCATGGCTCGAACCCTGGGTTGTAGGCCAGTTATGAGACTACGACATCGGTACTCAGCCCCCTGCATGTCACTGACCTCCCCAAACAAAACACGCTGTTGTATTTGGCAAGCAAATTGAATCAGGCTTCTTGAGGTTCATTTAGGTGAGTGTGATTCTTAACCTCTTTGACACATTCGAATCTCCCAAATTTACCGTTCGTGTTCCTCCAGATCGGTTATGTTGGATTCGAACTGTCGTCGAAACTCTTGTACTACATAGTCTGGTTCCCCACTGTCTCGTCGTATAGTAAGGCCTCGTCGTCATTTGCCCATTTTGTTCGTTTAGCTCATGGACATGACATGACGTTGGCAGGTTTGCACCCTTACGTTACTGAAAATCATAAACAGACAAAATTAGAAAGTAAAACAGAACAAGAAATCGAATAAACAACAGTCAAAATAAGGAGGCTTTCATTTAATTGAATCAAGATGCAAAGTTGGGTAATGGCACAAGGCCATGTCGCCCTTTAAACCAATCATAACAAATTCAACATCAAGGAAATGAACAGAAATGGTGGGTCTCGGGCCTCTACGAACGACCACAGATTTTGGCATGCACAAAAATAATGCACCTTCTACCAAAAGTCCGGGACATCCGGATTGGTGTGGACGTCCAATTCTTCAGCATCTCCCCCGGTTTCAGAATCGCGAAAGCCAGAGGATCGGGCCTCTTCCTATATGACGGCATTGATCTCCTTGAACAGGCACAGATTCCTTCCCGTGTCTTAAGGCTCGGAATGCTCCCGAATTGGAAAGGAGTGATAGAGATGCGGGGGGACGGATCTAGTCAACTCTTGATCCTTCTCCTCTTCATCTTCATATCATCACTGTGGGGATGTACCCCAAACCATACTTTGAATCCATGAGCAAGGAAAGGAAACAGGCTCAATAAATTCCTTGGAATTCTCTTCCAATCCGAACCTGGCTCGACCCATTTTGCAGCCATTCACCGTGGCTATCATTTGTACACGGCTGGCATGAGTGAGGGCCAAATCTTCGTTGGTGGCATTCACCAGCTACAAAAAAAAATCGGTAAAAGTCTGCGCCTTGAGGGCATCTCATCAAATGACGACACCTGCTTGCCCGGATCGATTTCCATAGCCGTGAATCACTTAACTCTTCATTTTTCCACACAAGCTTCATAATCTGTGGAGGAGAGTAGAGGGGACGGCTCCAGCCATTGTGGAAAATAAAAGGCCTTCCAAAAGAAGGTGGTGTGCTAGTGTCTTGTCCATACTTGGAATTGCGCACTGAACCTGCGGGGCCTTGAATGAGGGTCAACGTCACAGCCCCTAGGTTCTCTTTGCCACCACATCAAATGCCCTGAAAGTGACCGGATTCTGACTCCAGGTTCCCAAGGTCAAAATTTAGTTGCCTACAAAGTCGTTCAATGGGCAAATTTATTCAAACCGGACCCATCATCTACTAAAAACACAGGTGACAACCTTTCCCCGACATATCACCCGGTAACGTGTAGCGCTTTGTGGTGGGATATTCCTTCGACTCGGCAACCATAGTCACAACAGCTGTGAGACGGTTTGCCCCCGAATGACTTGATGAATCAAGCCGGACACGTTATCACTACTGTACCTGAGGGCCGATAGATGTCTCATCAAGAGCTTTCATTAAGGCTTGCCTGTGGGAATGAGAGGCTCTAAGCAGGGCCCAAACGGAGATCTGAGCCGAGGAGTCTTCTCTACATGTTTGACGAGGATAGTCCTTCGGGTTGACATCTTCTCCACAAAATTCTCTGCCTTCCCCCTCGCTTATCGGCCTATTAGCATGGTCCTTCTTACGGCCCGCGAGAGCAAGCTCTCAGGAGTGTATTGTGCACCTTCCGGACCTGGTCATGCCTTGGGGCCACGCAGTTTCAATGACAAATGTGGGCTTAACGAGGGCTTTTGTCGAAGGCAACAGGCAACAGCCTTTGCAGGTGTCAGAATAACAAAACTCCTATTTCTTTGACGCTTAAAGAAGCGACCAGCCCTTCCAAGCCTCATGCATAATAGGGGAATCATCCTGTTGTTCCACACCGTATTCATCCGTTTCATCATAGTAAGGTGTGTCACCTCCATGATTCGGCAACGGTTCGTGTTGACGTTTTGGCACTGCGGTTGAAATTTGAAGAGAAACTACTCTATCGATAAGGTATTGGATTTTGTTGAGGTTGATGCAAATCTTCCGTGTTCATGTGCAAACACAGTGGATGATAAGCACACCTTTCGATCTGGCCTGTAGAACTTCGAAGTTAACATCCCGGGTTTGGGGCCCCACAGGGTGGATGTATCCATCTGGGCTAGCCTCTCAAAATAGTTGGTCCGGCTTTAGACAGTCGTGGCTTTAAAGTTCCTTGAAGGCCTTTTTTCAAATCTGGGCGGAATTCTCATAAACCGCTTTGACGAGGGGGGGAGGCACCCGTTGATTAATTTGGGATTGTACGAGGAGCTGGCTCGGGGAAACGGGTTGCCTGGCATTTGGCATTGGAGCTTGGTAATCTGGAGGGGTCCTGTATAATGGAGCTCGACTTGATAAGTGGGCGGAGGTGGTCGGATTAGCTCGACTGTACGTTGGCCAGTTAGGGAGCAAATATTCGATAAGGGATGGATCCGGGTTATGGTTGAGGGTATTGGGAATATGGGAGAAAAATTTGGAGATTGGAGGTGGACCTTGGTTACAGAGAATTTGAGCATTTCTGATAGGTGGGGACAGTCTTGTGGTTTTAGGCATGATTGGATTGTGGGTAGTAGATCGGGTTATGAGACCTTGGGAAGGGCATGGAACGACTGGGAAGGGTGAAGGGTTGTTAAGGGGTTTTTCTTACCCCCCATAAGATAGACAGCGGGCAACTTATCTCTCTCGCTTTCTTAATCAATCCTGAAATACCCAGGCGCGCAAACACGGGGGGGGGGCTCTCCCGATTTTAGACCATCGTCGATAGTTCACCCAACTTGTGACTAATCTCAGGGAATTTAGCTCCGACCAGCAATATGATTAGATCATAGTACTCGGCTCATGTACCCGCACGAAACTTCCACAATCTCTTTCTCGGTCAGGGTGCCTACACCTCGGCCGCTTCTTTACTCAATCTGTACGGAACTCGCGATAGCTTTCTGTGCGGCTTTGCTTCATCTTCTCCAAGGAGTACCCGATCGGACTATTTCGAAGTGTAAGCGAATATGTAGATGAACTCCTTCGCCAGTGCGCTCAAACTGGCCCATTGTCGAGTCTCGTGGGATGTGAACCATTCCAAGGCCTCCCCGCACAGGCTTCGGCTGAAACAAACCTCAATCAGCAACGCTTCAGTCTTTGCCAACTACCAGAGTTGGTAACAGTACGCTATTAGGTGTGCCATTAGGGTTGCCACCCCTCCGAAGCTTATAAAACTTCGGGATCTTGAACCCTTCAGTAGGTTCAAGTCTAGGGGAGGCATAGTTCTGCGTAGCTTAACACGGCGGCGACGTCTGGAGTATCTGCAATTCTATCATTGCCCTCTTGATCTCCTCCTTATGTCTTACTTCGTTTCTTCCTGCCCTCACTCTCTTTCTGACTCATCATACTGGTCCAAATCGGAGCCGTGCACCTCATGCGAGACGATGTGGACAGGACTTGGAATGGGGTCTTTTCGGAAGGGTGGAGCTATGGAGGGCTTGGGACGTTCTGTTGCGGTTGATAGTGTGCGGAAATTTTGGGGATTGGATTTGGTTAAGTGGGGATTGAATGCTTGGGTATTGAAGGCAATTTGAGTTTGTTTTCATTTTGTGCGGGGGGGAAGTTATGAGTTTGAGTATTCTGGAGGATGGGTGGTATTTGAGGGTGGTTATTGGGAAGAGGTGAAGGAGTTTGGGTAAGATGCAGAAGCTATTGGGGGTATTGGGTTGTCGAGTGTCAGGTCTATAACAGACGGATTATTGCACAGGTGAGAAGGCTGGTTCTGCGTTGGATCACGTTTGATGAAGGGAAGAGACCGGGAAGGTCTTGCGTCAGCAATATTAGTACCAAATCCAGGTGGAGGCGCGTCCTGCTTCGTTGCATTTCACACTTCTATAGCAATAGCTGCATGGAGTGTGATTAACCGTTTTTCCACTACGGTGGGGAGCCACCCACGTCTGGTAAGACGTGTTCGTCGTTGTTGTCGCTAATGTCTTTTCTTGTCTGAATTGGGCTAGGGAAGGAATCGGTAGCACCATTTACGATATGGTGAAGTTGAATAAGGATGATTGCAGCTTATCGACACAGACAGTTTCAAAATAAAAGGTACCTGTGAAGTGACAACTCAAAGGAGATTGTTAGTGCTATTCGGAGTACAAAAGACCTCCTATCACAACAAAGAGAGAATAAACACACAAGTTGCTTGTTTGAGGAGATCTAACCCATGAAGAGATTGGGGAGAATGATTTTGAACAAACAGGAATTTGTCTGTTTTTTTTTTTTTTTTTTTTTTTTTTTTTTTTTTTTGACGCGTCTCAGGACAGGCTAAATTAGCGTGAAGCTACGGGTCTTCTGGAAACTGATTCTGTTGTACGTTGACCGAATCTGATTTTCCTTATTTAGTAACATTGAAGGAGAACGAAATTTTCAGCTATAAGGCGGCGGGCGGTGGGAAAGCTGCCTAAGTATTCTCACGGGGAGAATTGAGAGGCCAACCAACGTAGTTCAGGATTACCAAGGGTTGAAATCTTCATTCACTTTTTCATTTTGTGTTACAAGGGAATTAAAAAAAACATCATTGGAAATTCTAGAAAGAAGAAAATACTTCGGGTTCTAGTGCTTGTAGCTGAGTCATTCTTTTCCTTCTCAGACAGTCGGAAATGGAGGCTTGTAGACGATTTCCCCTCTTCATAGTCCTCCTCAATTGATTCTTGGTTCGGGATCACTGTGTGTCCATGTCAGGGGCGAGGACGGTATTTTCCTCCCTTTTAAGCTGCTAGGGTCGTTCAATTCTCGTCGAGCGCCGCACTTCTGGCCAACATAAGGCAGTATCGATATCTATCTTCGCCTCTCTCGCCCTTTCCTTCGGGTATCTCACACGGAGAAAAGCAAGTTCAAACCTTTTCCTTAGGCTGTAGTTCATCTCAACCTCCTTCTTTCTATTTATCTGCGACACAGATTTTCCTCCAAGTGTGACCGCAGCTTTGTAGAGCGCCGTGGTCATGTCCACTTTGAGCCCGTCATCTTAACTTCTGAATCGTATCTAGCGACCCGCTCGATCTTCTTCGCAATTCTCCTCGGTGAGCTTTCGTCTGACGTTCTTTCCTTTGTCCATGCGGTTGATTCAACTTTCCTGAGATATAGAGAGTATTTTTTAGGATTTATGTATGGAGAGGGATTTTTGAGTGAGAAACTGAGAATTTGGGAATTTTGGTCGGAACATTTGTAATAGTGGCTTCTGTATAATCTTTAGGGTTTTGGCTTGGACTGTGCTTACCAATATCTCATTCAAAGCAACGTAACACATAAGCATTTAAATACACAGATATCGCGCTCCTAATCGGCATGGGAACCCACTTTTGTTGCCAAGGGTAGGCCTAGCGCTTCGAATGAGTGTAGTGTGATTTAACCAAATTTTAAATGATTCCCCCAAAAATAACTTAATATGAGTAAAATGTTCGAAAAGAGAAATAGGACAAAACACGCAGGGGCTTATTTAGAAAGTGCGCTAATATAAGGCCCACGCAGGGGCTTACATAATGCGAATACAGGACAGAAAAACCCGCGCAGGGAGATATCAACTATGCTGCTCCGGATGGTCCGCTACGTCGTATCTTTCTGAGTTTTTGTGCTGTTGGAAACATGTACCTCAGCACAACAGAAAACCTTTCACCCGACGCCCTTGTCTTCCAGACTCTCGATTCGCATCCTATCGAATGTTCTGATGGATTCCAGTTGTCAAACTCGTCATACCTTGCTTCAGTCTATCGATCTCTCGAGTTGACATCTCGAGGAGTATTGATTCTAATACGACTTTGGGCATCACCTCTTAGCCTCATCTTTTACTCTCGCAATTCGGCCTGCTTTGGACCTCTTTGTATGTTACGCTGTGCGAAAAGTTAAGCGAATCTGAAATGAGATATTTTGTCTATATCTTTTCAACCCTGCTTTGAACCTTCGTCGTATCCAGAGTTGAATCTGTCAGGAGCGATAGGTTTTACCCATACGCCCTGGAGGTTATTCCATTCTCTAAGTATCTTGTAGCATCGTCCACACTGTCGCCATCCTCAGTCGTACACATAAGCGCCGTAATTACGCTTCTCTGGGCACAGTATGTTTCTTCCAAACTGTCGCAGGACTCGAAATGGCGCGTAAAGGGCGAATTCCTCGAATGACCAGGTAGGGGAAGCACGACACCACCTTCCGACTTTCTACGACAATCTTGGATTATGAAGCGGTCGAGCATCCATTGGAGGTCCTATTCTCTCAAACTCGGAGAAAGAAAGAAAATTTGGGGGCCCATCTCCCTCTCGTTTTCCGATTGTCATGCTTGCCCAGAATAACAATCGTTAGGTCCTGAGGGTGTTCTTGTTGTCGAGAGTGTGCAGTCTCGAGTTCCAGCACCCTTCGCACAGTGGCTGAAGAATCCACATTGGAGGAGCAGATTACACCCATGGAGTACGATGTCCCTCTTTTGACTTACCCAAAGCAGCGAATATTTCGATAAGAGGACCGGGGCTACGGAGCTAGTATTTTTTAGTTCATTGATTCTCATAAACTTTGAACAGTCCGTCTGGACGATGTTATGACCTGGTTGATTACTCAGGCTAGGGCTCGTGCGGGAAGACCATGTTCCCAAACAAGGCTATGGGCAAAACTGCAACGGGCGGCGTCGTTCCACTTCTGTAGGAAATTTTAAAACTCCAGCTTATATGCTGCATAGAAACTCGCATGTCCGATTGACGTAGAGATCTCGAACATATGTGGGATCTTGACACCAATGAGTGAATCCTTTCTTAACCCTACCACTCCGAAATGTTCTCAAGGAAAGGTCTGTGGGGGGATAAAACAAATCCTCTTGTTTCGGGCTCTTCTTTCTTAGGACTTGTGCCCACGGTGCTATGCAAATCCCTTATATCTTCTAAGTGTAGAGTGATTTCGGCCGTTCAAACACGAAAAACCATTCCGGCTGTCCAAACCCGTAAGAACCTCCGATTCAACTCGGGCCAACCGTCCATGTGATTAGCTCGGTTAAGGCACCCTATGTATTGTTGAGAGTCCGCCTATGATCTCCCGTCTAAGTCGTGTTGTACACATTGTTAGTGGGGGCGCGGAGCATGACCATGTGAAGTTGGGGAACACGATCCATATCTGCAAAACAGAAAACACGTTTAGACTTTCCCCTTACCCCCAAGTTGGTTTTTTTTTTCACACATAACATTTCGATGTCAAATAATATGATGCGTCGTGAGGTCGAAAAGACCTTAGACACGCGAATTTTTGGCGGTTTTTCTACTAAAAATGGACTTGATACGCCTTGGGTATTAAGCGTCGGCTAATGCCTAATTTTGGTTTGGTTCGCTATAAATTAGGCATTTTCTAGAATTTGTTTAAATAGACGGTTACCCGGTCGGACAAAAACATCGGGGTGGAGCTATCGAATAACGCCGGCTGACACGCAGTCCGGACTATTATGCGATACTCCCAAATAGTTCTTGGGGTAGCTTTGATGAGAGAAGTCGCGGTAGCGGTAACTTCCGTTTCCAATGCAAAACTATTGCGTTCCCAACGGCCCAGAATTTATGCATGAATGCAATTCAAAAAAAAATAAGTATTTAAACAAACTAAACAATAATACAAGTAGTTCAAATAGGTTAGTCTTAGGGGTTAGGAATCCTCAAGTCACAGCGGAGAGTCGCCATTTCTGTTTATCGCAAAAGTTATTTTCGAAAGAGTCGTTTTATTTTAACTTTTAGGAGTCGCCAATTAATTTGAGAAATTAGAAAACTTATTTTATAAACAAGTAAAACAGGAAAATTGTTTTGAAAACATTTTTAGGGTTCGGAATCTATTAGTGTGGAGGAAGGGTAGGCACCTAAGACGCTCAGTAATAGGTTTCCGGCGATTAACTTATTTGACTATTTTTGTAACTTTTGCCAATTTTTGAAGTTGAACTTTTTTCATTTAAACACGTTGACAAGTTTTGCAATCTTTATTGTATTTCACAATTTTGCGAATCTATTTCAAAGGTAAAACTTTCCTCAAGGTTTTATCTAAACAAGCTTTGCGAAATTTGAAAACAAATCATCGTTTAGAAGGTAATGTAAAGTTTGATAAAAAAATTTGAAAGGCGTTCGACGGGGTTTGGAGTTTCTAATCCTAAGCTAACGGACATTAAGCAAAAAATACGTAAAACAATAGTAAGTGGGAGAGAGAGAGAGGGAGAGAGAGATTTGGGTCAATTTACGGGTTTTTGTTCGCCTTGACCGAAAATTGGACCCCACCTGCTTTTTGAGTTTTTACCATTTACCTGTCTAATCTAAAAACATGCCAAAATAAAATACGAACGAAATAAAAACAACGAGGGCGTCATGCCCATACAAATAACAATACAAGAAAATAAAAATAAATAAAAATTCTGTTCCAATTCGCCTTCCGTAAACTCTTCCATCTTCCCGGGGGGGGACCTTCGAATACGGCACATGTCCGCCTTGATAGTTAGACTCGATGGAAACCTTCCGAGCCTTTACGACCCCTCGGAAAGGCAAAGATGGGGTGGAGTCCCATGATGGGCTCAAAAAAAAAAAGAGTTTAACATGCCACAAAGAAAATAAATAGAGTGAGAATCGGCACCTTAACCAAGTAACCAACATAAATACAACTTTCTTCCATCTCCCTTCATGGGCACTTAAAATTTTTTATTTTTATTTTTTAAAAAAAGAAAACTTAAACTTAGAGGAGTAAAATAAGCTCCCAACAGTAAGCATAAAGACAATCCAAATATTAACCAAACTTAATTTCCCACTAATGCCATATTAAATAATTAGACAGGAACAAACTTATCCAAACTTAGAAAATAAAGGAAGTAACACTTCAAATAAAACCAAATCTGCCGGACAGTAAAGTAGGCAATAGTTATCGAGAAGAAATATAAGACTAGTTGATACACAAAACGATACCTGTAAAATAACTTAATGATATCATTTGAGTTAATGGAGCGACAAGGCTTCGAAATGATGAGAAGGACAAAATGTAGCTAAGAGGAGGAAAAAAGCAACTACATATGAGATTTCTCAATCAACCTTCGAAAGAGTAAACTTACATACATAACGATGCTAGTGTCAAACGGGAAAAATTAATCACTATGCGGCCTTCATACGACTGAAAGAAACTCAACACGAACCTCCTACAAGCATCTCGGCTCATTCATCTATCTGAGATGATGAGAAGAGAGCTAGGATGTCGAGAGGAAAACGACAACGCAGGTTCATGTATACAAAACATGTATTAAACAAGAATAGCAATGGTCCATTAGCGACTCACTCAACACTCACACATACAAATTTAAGACAAACTTGAATTAATAACAAGGAAAGCATGCTGTTGACAGAAACTACATAGCAAGCTAACGAGGCAACACAAATTCGCAGACTAAAAAAAAAAGAGCGAACACAACATGGTATTTACGAGCATATGAACACAACATGATACTTACTTCAAGTACTACTCTACAAAGTGCTTATGAGAAGAAAAAACACCAAAAACCCATCTTCGTAGAACATACGAACCTCTAAACTACTAACCAAAAACGTATTATTCAGGTAAACTAGACAAGAACCCTGAAAGTTGTAAGAAACAAATAAACAAACAAGTAAAACTCCAGCAACCTACGCGTAACAACCCAACAGTGATAAAGACCCGTCAGACACACAGCAGGGGAGGATCCTCCCCCCGCCATAAACAACCTATTGAAACCCAAGAGAGAAGAGGATTTCGTTTAAAATGTGGTTACCTGTTGCCAGGCAGCGACGCGGGAACAAAACAAGCCAGAGATGAGCGACGACTTCCACCGTAAACAGAAACACGAACACCCAAATGACACCGGAAGCCAATGAATCGATCAGTTCTTCTACAGCGGACGGAGAAAGAACCCACAGAACTTCAAACTCTCTGATGAAACTCGCTTCCCAGAAATCCAACTAAAATTTCGTCTGAAATTCCAAACCAAGTTCTACTTCTCTGAAATTTTTGATAAAAAATCTCTAACCCAACCGTCCCTCTTCGACTAACAGAAAAGGAAACAGAGTATTTTCGAAAACTTTCCAACACTCAAGATTCTAACCTAAAATGCTAACAAAACAAGTTTCAACCAACAATTCAAGCTAGACTTTCAACCAAATTTCCGAAAATGTCCAACCCAAGTTCTGTTTTTTTTTTTTTCGAATTTTCCGATGAAAATCTCTAACCCTCCAACCCACAAAAGCTCTGTGATAATTCTAACCTCTTTTCTTTTCTTTTTTATGAGATTGAAGGACGAAAAAAAGGGGTATTTATAGAGGAGAATAGACAGCCCCCCCCCCTTTTGAAATTCAAATTTTGAATCCCCTTTGGTCAAACTTCACGAGGTAATCGCGTGTTGGAGAGGGCGACAGCGACGTTTTCGCAGACCTAATTGACAGGGTATGGGTCTGTCATTGCGGGGTTGTTGGCGTTTGCAGGAGAAGGGAGAAGAGTGTGGGGGAGAGACGCGGAGTTGTTGGTGTGTCGCGTCCGCTTTTGGGGCCTTGGTTTCGCTGTTTGGAAAGAGGGGAAGCTCGCGTGGGGGGGAGACGCGGGAGAGAGGGAAGGAGAGAGCGAGCGAGAGAGCGTGAGGGAGACGCGAGCTTCGCGTCCATTTCATTGAATTTTCGCAGGGGTTCGCAGATTTCTGGGAATTATGGCTGCGTTTTCTGTTCTGGGATTAGACGTGAGGAAAGGGGAGGAAGAAAGGGGGGTTGGGTCGGAGCGGGTCAAGAGTTTTGGGGCTGGGTCGGGTAGGAAGATTAGGGGTTTTGGGTTGGGCTGGAGAATAAAAGAATTGGGTGTTGGGATTAATTTGTTGGGCTTGTTTTAAAATGTGTGTTGGGTTGGTATTTTAAAAGAAATAAAAGGGGATGTTGGACTGGGTTGAAGAGGATGGGCCGCCTGGGGGAATTGGGCCTTGAGTCTGTGGGCTGATGGGTAAAGGAATGGGTTTAAGATATACATATATACATATACATATATGTATATACATATATGTATATATATACATATATCTTATTTTCGCAAGATTTATAAAATCAATTAACCTTAAATAATTTGGAAAACTCACGAAGCTCGATAACTAACTTATACCGACGCGGGTCAAAAATTGGGTGTCAACAATAAGTATTTTCCACCACTAATTTTAAAATTGTGATAAAAATGGCCAAGAAAACAATAAAACATGAAAACCCTAAAGAGGGGTTTAAAAAAGTCTATATCCATAGGTGGTTCAAAATCGAGTCGAAAAAAGTTATTAGTTTATCAGTAATGAGTTATTGGTTTATCGAATTCAGATAATGGTTTTGATTTTTTTATCGGCTATCGATTTTTAACGGTTTGAGATTTTTTTTTAATGGGTTAAGTGATAACCCAATACTAAATTAAATAATTATATTTACATCATTTTGTATATAAAGTTCTGACTTAGAGTTGAGTTTCCTATTTTCATTTCTAGCTATCTCAAAACTTTGGTTATTCTACAATGTAGAAGTGTTTGCTTTTGAGCAAGATGCAACTTGTGAACTCATGTACATGATTCATTAGATTTGTCACTTCGTTTCTAAGTGATTTTCATTCATTTATATTTGTTCAAATATTAACGGTTAAATCGATGACGATCAATAACCGATAAGCCAATAGCTTAAAGGTTTTCATAACGATTTTGCGTCTCTACAAGTCGATAACTAATAAGTCAAACTGATATACTTTAAAATCTAACCGAATCGACCGATACACGGTCTAATATCGATCCACTTTGCTACATCAACACATAGAGACGTTGCAAAATATGAAAAACTTAAATATTGCACCAAATACATCATACCAAACTTAATGGAATAACTAGCTATTCTTCTTAATTAAATACTACTTCTGTCCAATATTAGGTGTGGAGGTACTTAAATCATTGGATTACTTGTTATCTTATAAAGTTATGATATAATTATTTATTTTTATTCTATTTTACTTTTGTATTAAATATTTTTGAAATAATATTATTTATTTTCATATTAAGACATATATTTCAATTTGAATGCACATCTAAACGATTAGGATATTATCTCATACTCCTTTCGTTCCATTATATATGATATTTTTGGATTTCGAAAGTTAAATAAATTTATTTTTTATTGTAACTCATAGATATGTTATAAACATTTTGAATTATCAATTATTTTGACACATTATACTTTTACGTAGTTTATAAATATATAAATTTTATTGCAAAAAATAAAAATTTCATGCGCGATCAAACATAAACTGTTTGACTGTCGAAAAATAAAAAGCGTAGCATAAATTAGGACAGAGGAGATACTACAGTAAAACCTTTATAAATTATTATAGGTGGGACTATGAAATTTTATTATTTTATAGAGATATTATTTAGTCGAAAAATAATATTTATTAATTTAAAGGATATTTTGAAATTTGATGAAGGTTAATTTTGATTATCTCCCAAAATCATTGTATTTTACTAATTTATGTATCATATGATTTCACATAAAAATATCATACATAAAGTACAACGAATACATAAAAATCATTGTATCTTATTAATTTCAATGTTGTGATGTTGTGATAATAAGAGCTTTCAAGATGTATTATAGAACATAATTTATCATAGGATATTAGAAGATCATGGATTGAGACAAAATGATCCAACAAAGATTGATATTTTGGATGATATCAATTATGCAATTTCTGTTTGAACAGCAAATGTTCAACAAGAAACACTAGCAAATTGTTTACAATACTGTAAAAATCGTTCAGGAGATACAATCTCAGAAAATCTGAATCAACCTACTTGTGAAAACGTCATTTATGAACTTGAGGTCATAATTAATGATCTCGGTTACCATAGTAAAATAGATGTCAATAACCTGTTGGATTATCCAAGTGAAAGTGATACTTGTTCAGAGGTCTTGAGTTTAGAAGAAATTGTGGATAACATCGAAAACGCAATGTGATGATGAAGTTGAAGATGATTATGACCTTTGGGACACCAGCGCATAGAGTAAGGGGAATACGTAGAGACATCCTAGAACCTCGTTCACAAGTTATGGTGCAGTTCGAAAAAAAAGACAACACCGGAGCTCTTAATGCAATAAGAAAAAAGTTAGAGATGAGCTTTAACATATTTAAATTTTAAAGAACACCAGAATACCAATTATAATCATTTCACAAGATTGTCTTAGCTAATTTGTACTTTAAAGAATTATTAGCATAGTAATGGGCACCAGATATTTATATAGGGAGTCTTTGAAAATATATTATCTTATCAAAATTCGATAATTTTTTTCTTTCCCACGTGGGACGAAGAAAATATATTAGATAGTTATTAATTTATCGAGTATCAATTTATAAAGATTTTAGTGTATTTATTTACTTAAATCTTAATGAAAATATTGTAAAAGTGATTTTTAAAAAATATTAATTTTTTTACTTTTGTTAGACGAAAATGATATATTTAAGTCATTTATACAAAGATAGAAATATATATAAGTTATTTTGATAATGAGAAGTATATCAACAATAAATCACAAAATTAAAGGTATATCTAATTATTATTTTCCCTTTCTTTATAAGCACATAACTAAAATGGAGCAAAAACAGTAATTATTTGTTGTAATTTTTTAGTATGCGATCCAGAGGATATCATCGATATAAGTGTTGGTCAATTGATATATATGAGGGGGCCATATGTCTAAAGAGCAAAAAGATTCTGCTATTTTCGATAGTGCAACTTAGTTGAATACCAAATACAACATCAATTATTTGAATTAATTTCTCCTCTAATAATACTTAAAAATCTAATTGTAATGCAAAGTCTGAATTGAATGACAACAGATGAAATGAATTTGAACTTAAAATAATTTAGAATCGAATATGGATTTATAACTTCAGGTGTTATAGTATCACTTTGATTTTTAATCGAATATGAATTTATAACTTCAGATATTATAGTATCACTTTGATTTTTAATGGAGAAAAGTTAAATCATATGGTTTAGCGTAAATATTAAGTAAAATATTTACGATAGCTTATTGGTACAATTTCAATTATTTTATAAATAAATAAAGGGAAAATACTTATATTTTTACTTCATATGCATACACGGAACTAGTAAGGGGTCAAGGACTCATTTGAATTTCATTCGGTACAAAATGGTACTATCTCTATCTGTTTAAAATAATTTTTTGAGAAAAAGAGCATTAATATTCAAATTGTAGTACGTTATATTTTTGGAATATTGGTGCCTCTGTCATCCAAAAATTAGAACATATATATCTTTTATACTAATGGACATTCACGTGTCAAAATCTTTTCCACAGACTCGACTTTTATTAAATACCATATTGACGGATAAGATTATGTCATGTGTCCCTATTTAGTCTTCAGTTAGAGTTAAGGACATATATGCTTTAGTTTTTGGATGATAGGAGCACCAATGTCTCAAAAATATGACGGATGATATATGCATACTATTTATGATAGTTCAAAAATATATTTATCATTTTTTCCTTATTTTTTTATGTATAGATAATAGATATTAAACACCACCACTTTTAAGAGTTCAATGATTATTAAAATCAATTTTGAATAAATGAAGGCTACTGCATAAATATAAACAATAAAATAGGGGGGGGGGGGGGTGCAATTATATGTATAAATATAACTTTCAGTCTAATTATTTAGACAAGATGAAGATTGATGTTTATTCATTACATAGATTTTCATTCTTCCGTCAATTGAATCTTAGCTAAAGTTCAAGATAATAATGCTCTAAAAGCTTGATTTTATGTGAGATTTTGTCCAAGGCTTTTTGCCCCCCAAAATGCCTTGTAAGTATTGTCCAAAAGAATAAATATTCGCCATTTGAGATAAATTTAAAATTTAAATTTTATAAACTATTACAACAATTTCAATAAATAATTATTAATAATCGAATCGGTGAAATGAAACTCGAGCTATATGTATACTCTCTAGATAATCACTTCCATATTTGGGAACAGATCTAAGAAGATCATTACGTTTGGTTTTAGTAGGACTACAATATCACCCAAGTTTCTATTTTCTCAAACATATTTGACACAAAAAATACATTATCTCTTCCTATTAGGATGCCATGTAACATTATTTTATTTTTTATTATTAAAAACAATAGTTTAAACCTATGTTAAAGGTTAGGTTTTGTGTTTCATTTGCTTTTTTTGAAAATATTTTATTTTTTAGATGTATAAAAATAAATTTTAAAAATGAATGAAAAAAAATATCTCATTTCTACAACTAAAACTACTAATGGAACTATTTTACCTTCTTTTTTAAAATCATTTTTAATTTTTAATGATAATTATTATTTTTACTATAAGTTTCTGAATTAATTTTTAAAATAATAATTATAGTTTTTTTATGTGACTTTTTCTTCTCCTATAGATAGATATTTCTAAATTCCCATTGTTGGATCATTCACTAAATAATGAAAGTGTGATATATAAATAGACATTAAGTTTATTTTATTAAAATAATTCACTTTTCAGTTTTCATTTTTTAACCTTAAAAATTGAAAATTTGAGATTTAAAGATCTTTCAGCTTTTTTTTCTCGTACTAGTCATTATTGTTTTTATCAAAAAAAAAATAGTGCGATTTCCATTTTGTTCCTTTAAAATTAAAATTAAAGACATTTAAAATCATCCATTTTTTGTCGTTACAATTTTTTTAACGGCAAAAGAACTTTTATTTTCTATTTAAAATATCTATATCAAAATTCATGTTTTTCTAATTGTTTTTTAGAGCACATTTAAAATGCTTTTTCAAAAATTAAAATTCTTGAATATTTGTGGTGATAACATGTGACACTTTTTACTTCTCCAATTATAAATAGATAGATTTTTTTAAAAAAAATAGACAAACTCACATATTATACCCATTAAAAAAAATTATATTAAGAATTGTAATATGAGCTCCTCCGGTTCTTCAAGAATATATGTGGGTTCCTCCGATTCTTTAAAAGAATTAGAAAAATATTAATAATAAATTAAAAAGTGTGACATGACACCTAGTAAGAGAGGAATAATGTATTTTTATGTGTTAAGTATATTTTAAGGAAAATAGGCAAAGTTGAATGATATTGTAGTCCTAAAATAAACATAAATAATATTTCTAAGTAATTTTTCAAACATGGGTGATTATCTAGAAAAATTACTTGTATTTCTAATAAATGCATAATAAATTAATGTTTAATAAGCATATGTCCTTCAAAAATATTTTTATGATTATTTTTAAATTAAAAAAAAAGGAGTATATGTATTATGCTTCCTCCTATTATAATTATTCTTATTTGAGTTTCAACTTTTATAAATGGAAGGTATAGCAAAAATTGACGTTATTTGGTTACAAAATTTTTCGTATTATTGAAATAAAATTAGTATATTTTAAAACTGACTTACCAAGTACTAATTTCACAGTAGTTAACCATTTAAAATATTTCGAAAGTACTTGAAAAATAGTCAAATTGAAGAGAATATATTTTGACTCTCCTAATAATAATTAAAATAAATAAATTGAAAAAGTAATATTAAATAAAAATATAACAACTCTTTTGTATTATCAGTTACACAAATAAATTATTTTTTTCTTCTTACTGATTTGAATAATACATGATGAAAGAATCATTACAAAAATAAATTGTCCAATTATACGATCTGGTGAACTTGATTCTTTTTTGAATTGCACTTGAGTTATGGTTCAAAAAAATAGAGGCCTAAAAATTGACTTACGTGAAATTGTGTCTCATTTTTAAAAATAATAAATATTTCAAAGTTCATTGCATGCAGCCTCAAAGAATATCTAGCAATTATTCATAATCTGATTAAATCTTATGATAAAAACCTATATTGTAATTAAAGCTAGCTAATTGTTGAATAATAGAAATTAAATAAGAATATTCAGTTTGTTAGCCACCAAAATTTAGCTGGCAAAACATATCCTGTTGGGAAGTCCAATTATCCTATATATAATCATGTCATTTAGATATACAAAACACCAAAAAATAGGTATAAAAACAAAAAAATAGTTGATAAGATTATTCCTACTTTTAAGCAATCCTTTTTTTTTTTTTTTTGTGTGTGTGTGTGTATTTTCTAATTTGTAACAACTTATGATAAAGTTATTACAGGGCCATAGAGGTAGATTATTATTAGAGTAGAAAAAGAACATTATTGTTAGTCGATTTGATGTCCTTAATTATTTGTTATTTTTGAATTAACATATTTATTAAAAATAATAATTAATTTAATAATTTTATTATTTTACCTCTATTAATTAAAAAAATAGATGAATTAAAAATTAAATTTTTGAATTTTTTTTTTAAAAAATAATTAATTATCATAATTATTCATGTAAATTAAATGTTGCGGATGAAATAGACCTCATTTGTTTGCATTTAATGGAGGTTGTGAATCATAATCATCAGATTCAGTCCATTACGTACGTTTAATTTTTATATCTGAATCTGGATGAATAATCAAATTATCTTAAGTTCATTTTTTTATTGTGTTATAAAAACCTCTTAGGTCTGAAGTGGTCTGAACAGAATCAGATATGTCGGAGACTTTAACAAATCCAACTCATTTAATAGTATGCACAATAATAAATCATAGCACTTCTCATACTAAACTTTCTTTCTCAATCTTGTCAATCAAACAAATTGTTCCAACTGGTAAGGTTCATAAATCCTTTCAAGTTTTTTTCTTCCTATGTAATAATTTACTTGTATAATGTGTGTCAAGATCAAGAACACTGATTGCAATAAATTTTGGTTGTATTGTTGTTTATCAAGATTTTGAATGAAAAAAAATAGACTCCAAATTCATGCATATGAAACACTTTTGTTTATAAAAAATGATATATTTGTTGAAGGAAAAAATTATCGTATGATATTTTAATAAAAATATAATGTTCAATTTCACTTCTACATTCAGATATTGAAAACAAACACATTAAATTATTTAGTATTCAAATTTGAATACCACATATTAATATTTAGATGTGTATTTAGATCAAAACACCTATATCTTAATACAAATTTAATATTTAAATGTGTATTCAACTTTAGACCTTTTGATCTTAATAAAGAACTTAATGTACCTACTTAATTTGCATGTGTGTGTGAGGGAAGGGTGGGTCCTCTCTGGTTTTTTTGCCTCAGTAAAATAAACATTATAAAATCCAAGAAATTTATATAATTAAGTACTCTCTAGCTCATTTTCTTTATTAAAATCAAATAATATAATTTTTAATTAATACTTTAATTCATATTCTTTATCATATTGATATGAAAATAATTATAGTTTATAGTATTTTTTAATATAATTTTTGAATAGCTAAAATTTTATTTTATAATATCAAATTTATCTCATCTAATTTGACATTAAAAATTAATTAAACTGACTCTCAAAAGCAATATAAACAACTAAAAAGAAGCAAATGTAGCAGCATTTATTACTTTATTTATCTTAAATTATCCGTCACAATTTCTTAAATAGTTAAATTGTTCTTGACAATTATAAACACATCAATAGAAAACTTATTTAATTAAAAAGTTATATCTTAGTAAGTTTTAAGTATAAATAAGAATAAAATAGTAAAAAAAACCTCCTAATTAGTAATTTCTTTTAAAATGTATATAAAAGAATACGACATATAATTTAGTACAAAGTGATTAATTTTGAATAAAAAATTGAAGGCGCTTGTTTTAATTTAAGTAGTCTTCATTTTACGTGAAAGGATGAAAAGTATTACCAACTATACTTATGAGTTAGACAAGTTATTTATCTAAAGGAATAATTTGGAGCCTAAAAAGGTCAGCTTTTAATATAATCATTAAAATCAACCATTGAAGAGCCTCTTTGTTGTTAAACGGTAACTAAACTAGTAATTGCATTCTGTAAATATTGAAGTTCAAATTCAAATAGATCTGTTATTATAAAAATACAATTTACATACCAGATTATCTTAATGATAACTACAATGTAAATAATAAGTGAAACTGTTATCTTGAAATAAATAATTTATTTGAAAAACTAAATTTAAAAAAAAATATAAAAATATATCTAAACTATGTGAAATTGAATAGAAATGCATCCAGTAATAGTTTAGTCTAAAAATTGCTTTGTCGTTAGTAGTTTGGACAAAAAAAAGGTCTCTTCCTCTAATAATTTGATCAATAAAGTCCATATTGTTAATTAATAAGTCAAAAATATAGGTTTTCTAATAAATATATTATACTTAATAAAAATATTATTTTTAAAGAATCTTATTTTTGTTTCTTCTTTTTAAATCATTTAACTAACAAGTAAGAAATTTTTTTTCTTTTTAGTCTCATTTAAATTAAATAAAAATAACTTCATTTATTTTTTTAACTGGCAATTTAGGTTATATATGGGATAAGACTCACCCGCATTGGGTGTATACATCAAATAATGCAATTTTTATTATTACGTGATTTAATAAAATAAAACACGTGTAATTATTAAGTAAAATGAACTATAAATTTAAACACATGACATACATGTATTGAATTGATGTATACATTTAGTGCGAGTAAATTTTACCCAAAAAAAGGTTTCTAGTAAAATAAAAAATATTTTTACAAATTGTAGTAGGATAAGCATCTGTTATTAAAAAATGCATGTTTTTTAAAAAATAAAAACTATATTGATTTGAAAAAATATTTTTAGTTGTAAATAATCATAGAAGTATTTTTGTATTAAATTATTAACAAGAAATATTTTTAAATAAAAGTATTAATCAAAAGTATTCGTAATTTTTTTTATAATTTAAGAACAGTTTGACCCTACATAGAAAAAGGGATGATTCGAAGAGATCACTTAAAAAGCTTTCAATTAAGCAATTGATGGAGCCGTCACTTATCAGAGAAAAAGGGAACAAAAAAACGCAATAAAGAAAGGAAAAGGAGCAACAGAGGGACTAAAAAACAAAAGACCACACATCAACAACCAAACCAAACCTTACCCACAAACAATCGAACAACAACAAAAAACAAAACTACAGACAACCCCCACCTTCACAACAAAACCACAAAACACATAAGCGAGGAACAAAATAATAAACGCCCCATACACCATCAATTCCATAAAACCAACCTAAACAAAGTATCCACACTGCACCTAAAAACCCCAAACCGACCAAATTATTAATATATTAATATTTTCACTCTTATTATATCCAATCTTCAATTATTCGTACTGTAATTACCAAATGCTTAAAATGTGTCCGTTTAAATAGACTTATAAAACGTAATTTATAAGTCAAAGATCAAAAGTTATAATAAGGAGATGATATTCTATTTTAGGCTTTTGATTTATTTTAAAAAATATTTGACCTAAAATTAAGTGGTTAAAAACATTTTTAACCTTTCTTCTCTTTTTTTTAACCAATTCAAATACTTTTAAAATTTAAAAAATATGTAAAAATTAAAAACACTTGAGTTAATTCAAACGGATAATACGTCAATTTTGGTATACTTCCTGCGTTAACTTTTACTTATTCACATTGTATATCAATAATATTTTTTAATAGTAATTGATTAAAGGTAATAATAATAATAATATGGGGATAATTAGTGACAATTATATGTTCACACTCTTCGTAAATGTCTATAGAGAAACATGTGTACATGAATCAGGTTGATTCAGAATTTTTAAATACCAAATCAAGCAAGCTGGGTTTTTAAATCAAATACACCAAACCAAAATAATAAATTCGGTGTTTTCAACTTTGGATTTTTTTAGATTTCTCAATTTTTTTGATAAACGTATTCATATTTCATACAAACATATCATTAATTTGTGTACAAAAATTTCATTAGTCTTATCAAAATATTATTATTTAAGGTGCTTTTTAAAAAAATAACTCAAAATATGGTATGCCCGATCACACTAAAATATTTAACAAAAACAATAAGGAAATCACATAAAACAAACATTAAATAAACAAGTCAAAATAAAAATGATCATAATTTTTAGCATAAATCATGAGAAAATAAGTCTAAATTAATATATAACTAAAGAACAAATATTCAACATCAGTATTTGAATTGATTTTTTCTTATATCAATAGTACTATTGATTTGATTTTGATTTGGGCTTTGCTAGTGTTACTAATAATATAACCTTTGCTGGACTATTCAAAATTTTAAGTCAAATTTGAAATACATTTTAAAAGATAAAAATTATGAAAAATATAAAAAATATTTATAAATTATATCAAAGTAAATACTTTGATGAATAAAATATCTTTTGACTTTAAAAAAGAAAACTATGACAAATAAAGGCTGGATTGAGGTAGTAACAAACATATTCTTAGGTAGAATGGTGAATTTGAATAATTTCTAGTAAGTTAACAATATTTTTGATCTAATAGATGGAAGAAAGACATTCTCAAATTAATTTCATATGTTAAGGATATTTTTAACCCAATAGATGAAAGTGGGATATTCGTAATGATGAGTAAATGCACTTTAAATAATGTAGTTAAACTAGTTGTTGTTTTTTTTGGATGGTAAGATTATATATATAATAATTAGAGAATTACATGGTTTTGAGACCTACTGGACTCTACATTTTTTGCATAGTTAGCTATTAGAGCTTCATTACCAAAACATGCTAATTACAAGTTATCCTTAAAATTAGTCTAATAGCTATTACACCTTGCTGGTCATCATTAATTAGACTAGTTGAACTAGTTGTATATATTTGAGTAACCTCTCTGACGTTTGTGATAATTAATGTAGACAAGGAAATTGCCCCTCAAAAATGACAGGAACACTGTATATATAATGTGTTAGGAGGGGCACGTGATAAAGGGATGAAGCAATTGAGTTATCACATGAAGGACCATATTATATATATAAGATTGTTAATGAACTTGTTTCATCATTATAAAGATATTGAAAGTGATATCTTGGACTCATGTTTTATGTATATAAATAAATGTGTACATATTATGTATATATAATTAAACACCCCCACCCCCACATATATAGAAAGAAACACATAAATGAAATGAATATAGATTGGTTTGACAGGTAGTTTGCCTTCAATTATCCAAGCAAATATCACATGCTTTTCCCTTTTGGTTCATAGAAAATATATTGAGGTTTTGATTTATCCCTTTCTATGCACCTTCACTTGTTGTTAAGATAAAGAAGGGTTTATCCCAATTGGCAGCAGAAAGTTTGGCAGTTTGGTCTCGCTAGTGGGAGTTTCCTCTCTCAATTAAAGTCATTTTCATCCTCCTAAATAGTAGACAACATCTCATCTTTAGTGTTATCCTGTTTATACATTGATACTATATATTAATTAAGTATATATTTATAAAGTATATCCCTCAAACATATCACATTTAATTTTATATTATCAAATATTCAATCGTTGTGGATTTAAATTAAGGGAAAATTGATATAATTCGTAACTAACTAAACCTAAATTAAATTAAATAGGCTAGGGTTTGATTTAATGTGCTCCATAGCAAACGTTGGCAAAAAAATTTGTAAGGAGTTCTCAGCCACAAGGAAGTCTAGCTTCGCCCTCTCCCATTCCGCTCTCTCGCTTTTATACACAGAAGTGTATAATTATGTGTCTGTTTGTATAAGCGAGAGAAATGATATACACATGCAAAAAATGGATATCTTGTGTTATACACTTAAGATATAAAGTTACAAAACATTTTATTCAAAATTGCATGAGAAAAGGCCAAAGAATTATACCCAATTGTGAATTATACAAATTGCAGTGAAATTACAATTTTTTTCTAGCTTTATACAACCGAAGTGCTATATATTGTGTTTCTGTTTTTGTATAAACGCCTGAGAAAAAACATATATCTTCTGATTATACACTATATTATGCATATACATACATTTTAATTCGATTCAACTGTCAGGCAAACTATTATACATGCAGCGAAATAGGCAAGCGACTTATACAATTAGGCCAACGAATTATACACAATTTAAGCCAGCCGAATTATATAATTGTATAGTAATATAGCGAATTATAACAGTTTTTATGTTTGCTATGGAGCGCAATTATGCAAAGTTTGCTATAACATATAAATATGAATTTTTTGTTTGCTATATGTGAAATTTGCCCAATAATTAATTAGTGAGACATTCCGCTAATGTTAACTAGAATACACACATATACTTTTTTTCTTTTTTTGGTTTGATCATTTATGATTCCAAGCTTATTGGTCTAATTCGTGGCAGACAATTCACTAAGAAAAGAAATAAATGTCATGATTCAAAATTCTCTTCGATCGTAAAGACATCTACAACCAACTTGATAGGTGGATAAAATTACCCTTTTGTTTCTTATTATAAGATATAACGAAAGAATACAAAAATATTGATGATAAATTTTCAAGTCTGAATATATAATATCAAATAAAAGCGAAAATACAACCAAATAACCTCTAAAGACTTAGTGGTACAAGTCAAATTTACCTAAGACGATAAGTAAATACAAGAATTTAAAATAATATGTTATCTATACATGTCGTGAATGAGACATGACTATCATGTCTCGTTCACGACATGTATATGCATGAAAGATCAAGCTGACGGAACACAAGTTGACATATGGATCGTACGTGGATTAATATATGGTTCATAGTTTAATCCATCAAGTAAGATTTAGAAATTCTAGTTAAGTAGCTATCGATAGCGAGCTTAAAGACAATCCACATGCCATGGATAAATATACGACTGTAGATTGGCTCGCAAACTATATCGAGTATCAACATGCAATTTAGTATTTTTAGGATTCCGAATTTATGGATCATTATAAATATTTTTTCGTTTTTGTAGGGTTATTTTGCAAGGAGAATCAAATTTTTTTTTACGTCATTTCTAGTTTTAATTTTGGAGTTCTAGTTCTAATATTTTTCTATCTGGTTTTCAAATCTCGAAACGTCATTTACACCAATTGGAACTTTTAAACCTCAATTACTAGCCCATTAATCTTAAATGTTGGCTTTAATCAACTTTTAAGTTTACATTTGGAAAATTTTTACATAAATACACATATTATTTTATCTCTCTAAAATTCTCTATCATTTTAAAAAAAAAAATTATAAAATTTCGTTTCAAATACATCTCTATCCCTTCTCACATACATTACTATTCCCTCTCGGATATATCCTTCTCATTAAGTAATGTAACATTTGCAATCCGTGAGATATGCATCTGCAGGTTTCATGATGTATCCGAAATTTTATAAATGTTAGGAATTTTTGTAATTTGGAAAAGAATAGGAATAAAATTTAACTAGCTCTTAACATTATGAATTTATGTAATTTTTAATATAAATTTCTAGTTTTGATTTTATTCTCTAAAACACACAGCTAATAAACCTACTTGAAGTCTCATTTAGTAGAAAAATAGTTCTAATACTCGAAATAATCGGGAGAATCAATATCGAAAAAGCATTTTGTATTAAGAATTCTTTTTTTTTTTAATTTCAACACTTATAATTTGCATTTAGCTAGACCACATAAAGAAAAATGCGGTCTGAATAAAGAAAAATGCTCTCAACTAAAAATTTCTTCATTTTTAGAGCTTAAATTAAAAAAAGTCCAATAAAAGAACATACATCTTTAAAGCAAATAACCATATGTTAGCGGACACGTGAAATTAAAGAACAATAATATTTAACGTGATTCGAATCAAAATGGCCCTACGTTCACCAAAAAACAACTGCATCAATATTTAGTTCACTCTATAAAAAATACAAGTGAAATCTTATAAGAGAGAACAACGAATGCTTTAAAAGGTGAAAAGACAACTAAGAGACTGTTTTGAAAATGAATTAAGAACTACCTATTTATAGAAATAAATTTCTTTTATTGATGTCATCCATGACATCAGAATGTGTCAAAAAATGTCAAGGTTAAACATATAAAACCATTGTCAATATACTATCTTGACTTTTATTTTATATTTATTATATTCATACCAAATATTCATGTTAATTCATCTTTCGTTGAGTTTGATTCCACGACGACCAAATCAACTCTTTCACCCTATATAGTTACATCTTTGGTTGATGCTTCCCACCTTCTCTCTTAATTAGCACACCTTTTGCTTTGCAATTGAATTTTAAAATGTACACGATGATCGAAGTAAATAAGCTATACAAATGATAATTATATTAATTAAAAGTTGAACCTAATAAAACTTGATAAGCTTCAAGTAACTGAATTTAAACCAACTATTTTGATTCAAAGAACTTTGCTCAAAAACAAAGATTGTGCAAGTGAGGCCCCATCTTTGAATATAGTCATGTGTTAAGAACTTAATAGTGTAGGTGAATGGGTAAGAGAGAAATTAATATATGTCTTCATGACATATAAGTGCAGAGGAGACGATCGGTGGAATTCATGGGTTCGACGAAGCGTATTATATAGTTTATTTTAATAGGAACTTTTATTGTATATTGAATAATAAATAAATATAACTTACACCAATTAGGAACCTCCAAATTAAAAATTGACCCTTAGAAATACCAAAACATTCTAATCTTAGTTTCGCATTGTTGTAAAAGTATGTATTAGGTATATATTGTCACTTTCTTTAAGAAATCAAAGAATAATAGTGTCAAGTGTCCACTTTGAAAGGGCTGAGTCATATTTCAAATATGTAGGAGACATGGCATGGAAACTTCACCTGATCAATAAACATGAATCATGGCATATTCAATAGTGTCTTGGATCAAGAGCTAGCCTCCCCACAAATACTTAATTGGACCACAATATTTATCACTTTCTTGTTTTGATTTTCACCCTCTTTTACTTTTCCTTTTCCCTTTTTTTTTCCCCAACTTTCTTTTCTAATTCCATTCAATTTCCAACTATAAATTTGACTACCCTTTTTTTGTCTTGTTCATCTAAATATTGTCTTTTGCACTTGTTGATCATGAAAGCAACATTATCCTCTCTAGTTCAACTCTTTAGTTTATAACCTAAACAAAAAAAGATTTTCATACATGCCCTTTATGCTTTTACTTCAAATGGATGGGTTCTTGCCTTACTTATTTTCATGATATACTTTTTTTTGTTAATTGTAGATTTGTAGTGCCTACTTTTACTTTATTATTATCCTAAAAAATAAGAAAGAGAAGAGAAAAGTATTCATTTTCATGATATACTAAAAATAAAAATAAAATAAATTCGAACGACTGCAAATCAAAATTCAGATCTATATATTGTGCTAATAATAATTAACAAAATCTATTTATGTTTCGAAACTTAATTGATGCAGATGTTTAATGAGTCCGAAATTCAAAGGGTAAAAAAATATGACCAAAAATCTTCAAAACGTAGATAAAATTTATATTAACCAAAACGGTAAAATCGCTGCGGTGCAGCGATATACTTCCGTGAAAAGTTAAATCACTGATGAGGACAGCGATTTGGCAAAAAAAAAAAAAATTTAAATAAAAAAGACATGATGCAAAAGAAGCGATTTCAAATTTTTCTTCTTACAAAGCGTGCCAGGGACAGCGATTTCATATTATTTTTTAATTATTTTTTTTTAAATAATGTATATCGCTGCACTGGCAGCGATTTATCAAGAAATTTTGTTTTTTTTAAAAATCGCTGCCACTGCAGCGATTTATAAAAAAAAAAAATCTAATATAAATCGCTGCACTGGCAGCGGATTATATCAAAAAAAATTTTTTTTTTTTTTATAAATCACTGCTCAGGCAGCGATTTATATTAGAATTTTTTTTTTTTTATAAATCGCTGCACTGGCAGCGATTTTAAAACAAAAAAAATTCTAATATAAATCGCCTGCCAGTTCAGCGATATACATTATTTAAAAAAATAATATGAATCGATGTCATGGCAGCGATTTGTAAGACGAAAAAATTTTGCCAAAATCGCTGCCTCAGCAGCGATTAACTTTTTCAGGTGAAGTAAATCGGTGCACCGCAAGAGATTTTACCGTTTTGGTTACTATAAAAAGTTTAATATACCATTTTGAAATTTTTGTAATATTTTTTACCCTTTGAGTTTCGGACTCTGATTTTAATCATGTAGAAATATAATTATTGATTTTTTTTTGAAGAAATTTAAAAAGAAAAAAAATCATTAGTCATTCTTCTAGCAAAAAGGAATTTTTAGAAAAATATTTTCTATCCTTTTGTGTAAGAATTTTTAAAGATATTTTTTTCTTTTACGTTCTACAAAACAGAAACCAAATAAACATTGACCTAAAATAAAATGGTTGATTAAAAGGGAAAAAAAAGAGAGAGAGAAGTGAATTTCATTGGTTTCGATTGGCAAAGTTGAACAAGTTCTTCCATGATACAACACATATTTGCAATCAAATTCAGATGGAAGGCAGATTTATTTTATTTCATATATAAAGTAAAATCTCTTCAAATTAATATTATCAAGATTTAAAATATTATTATTTTATAAATATATTATTTAATCGATAAATTAATATTTTGTCAAGTTAAAGAGTATTTTCGAGACTATAAAGATTAATTTTTAATTATATATTTGGAGATGAAGCCTCAAGGAATTTAAATGAACCACTTGTGAAAACGACATATATGAAAATATTGGGTCTTGATTAATAATCTCAATTGCCACAATAAAGTGCATGGATGTCAATAGCATGTTAGATTATCCTCGTGAAATAATACATATTAAAAAATTCTGAATATAAAAGAAATTGTAATTACCATTAAAAGAAATATTATTGACTATAAAATTAAAGACGATATATTATCTTTGAAACCAATTAGAAAATATTTTTTTTACAAAGTCTCGTTCATTATTTTAATTTATAGAAAAATTAAATAATTAATTGTGTCCATTGTTTGCATTTACTCTCACGTGTGCATAAGATTCAAAAATATTTCATTACATGTGGTAAAATAATGAGGAATGATCTTCAATAACTTGTAAGGTCCCCTCTAGTCTACCTGGAATTTTAATTGCCACGTGTACATATTCACACGTGGAAGTAGGTCCCAGCGTTATACTAAATTCCTCCAAGTTACTAGGGGTGTGCATCGGTCGGTTCGGTTCGGTTTTACATATAATTGGTTCGGTTTTCGGTTTTAAAATATGCTAACCCAATAACAAAACCAATAAGAAATCTTTATCGGTTTTATCGGTTTTGTGGTTTGTGATGTTATCGTTCGGTTTCGGTTAACCAATAGAAAAGTCATTGTTTTTTATCAAATAATATATAATAGTACATATGTTATAATTACATGTTACCAAACTTACCGCCAAAACATAATAGAAAAAATTTGAATGTTGATCAAGTACTAACATTTCACAAACTTGCAAAAAATCTATTCTCCATACAATTAAGAATAGAATTAAAACTAAAATAAAATATTTAAATGAGACAATCTTGAACAGTTGTTTGATCCACCAGTAATCGATGAAGTTCTCACCAATTCGTAACCAAAAAATCACATAAGCCTGAAAAGCTAATATGAAGTATTTATGTATTTAAATTATTAATATTTTAATATGAGGAAGGGGAAGTAGTAAATAATAATCGTCTTATGGGTTATCGGTTTACCAAGAACACAATAGGAAAAACGAAAACCGACTCAATACCCCAATAATTATTTTTTTTAAACCCATTAAAAACCCAATAACCCAGTAACCCAATAACAATAACCCAATAACATTTTATCGGTTCGGTTTATTGGTCGGTTCGATTTTTGCACACCCCTACAAGTTACCAACACAATCCGATCAATCTGTTGACACGTGTCGCATTGCTGCAATCTTGTCGGTCCAAATATTATACGGAGGAACATTTTGCATAGGCATGATTACCTTCTTTTTTTTCCAAGTCAAAAAAGAAAATTAAATAAATTTGTTTAGCCAAAAAATTTGGTCAGAATGATAAGATAACATATTTCACACTATGTTATTTTAACTTTTGAATATTTTTACTTTTGATATCTTATAAATAAAAACAAAATTAATTTACTTTAAAATAAAAAAGATATTATAAACTTTTTAATGATCAAATTAAATAATCATTTAGCATTATCCAAAAAATAGTATTCCCTTTCATTTCAACCTGTATGACACGTTTTTTTCTTTCTTTATTAGGATTATTATTAAATAAAATTTTAATTTTCTTTTAATTTTAATTAGAGATCTCATATTAGAGTCACAATATAAGTTAGCTAAGAATAGAGAGCAGTCATTTCCTAATTTGAATTTTTCAATGACAATTTAAATTTAATTAAATTGCAATATAAATATCAAATATCAAATGAAATATCGCAGTACATAATGGTATGTGATTTAAATCTATGGAATGTCATTACTGGGGCCCATACTTCAGAAATGAAATGCTTCGAACTTTTTCACTTCTCTCTAATTTAATTATAATTACGATTTGGATTTGTTGTGTTGTAATTTAAACGGGAGAGGAAGGGGACGGAGAGCCGGGCACAGAAACGAAAAAAGAGGGGGGGGCCGGGAGCAGGAGAGGGGGGGAGCCAGCGGGGAGAGAGGACGGAAGAAGGAAGAAAGACCCCCACACCCCCCCCACCTCAAGTCACGCGCTTACAAACCCACCCCCCGCCCCACCTCCACCTCAACACCACCTCACCCAACTCACCTACCCATCTCAACACACCCCCAACCATACACACTACTACCCACCCCACCTAACACACAATAATCTAAACCACATCAAAACACAACACTCCCCCCCCCTACACGACTACCCTATGTAACCATCAGACCCAACACACAACCGAATACATTACTACAACCCAAACCCACACCACAACAAACCTCCCTAAACGTTCCCCACCCCACCTCACAACCAGAAAACTGCACGCCAACATACCCAAACCTTATACCCCCCCTCCAAACACCTCTTCCTCCCGAACTCACACTCACACCAAACCCATCCCCTCCAACACAACTCCCTCTTTCTAACACCCCATCAAGCATTTACGCTCCTCCCCACTCATCTCCATCACTGTTCATGCTACCAACCTCCCCCAGACCTAATCCCCCCATCACACCCCACAACATCGAACTCCCCCCCCCCCACCCTTCTCACCACCAAACCACCAATAGACACACCCCCCACAACAAACCCCCCACTTAACCCCCACATCCACCACACCAACCCTCCATCCCCTAATCAAGAGCCTCCACCCCATCCCCCCACACAACACCCACCCAAACCACACACAACCCCCACCCCACCCCCCGATAAACCCCCCCACACCCCCATACCCCAAACCCACACGACAAACAACCCCCCTCACACAACCTACCTTCCAAACCCCCTCCCACCCCTAAACCCAACCCCCCAACCCACCACCCAACAAACACCCCTAATTCTCCCCCCCACCCACCCACCTACTCCACCGCCCCCCACCCCCCCCTCACTATACCCAACCCTCACCTTACCCCTTCCCCAACACTCCCCCATAGCCCCTTACACACCAAACCCCCCCCAACACTCACAACCAACCATACTCCACATAAAACTCACACACAAACTCCCGACCCCACAACAGAACCCAACCTAACAATTCTCCACCAAAAATCGCCCACACAATAACACAAACTCCCACAAACCCCCCACACCCCACCCTACCCCCAAACCACCCCCCCCCGCCACGACCCTCATCCCCCCCCTCCCCACCCACTCCATTCCCCTACCTCCACCCCAACAAAACAAGCTCAACACCACCTCCCCCTCACATAAAACCCCCACCTACCGACCCTCACTCCTACAAACCACTAACCCGCATCCATCCACCCCACATTCCCCACCTACAAACAACAACCCCCGACACTCTACGCCTCCGACTCCTGACAGAATCAAACCCCTTCCCCAAAAGCATCCCCCAATACCCCTCCCCCCAAACCACACCCCCCCCAACCCCCCACCCTAAAAACCATACATACCCTCCATACCCACCCTCCTCCCACGCACACACCCCCACCCCCACCATACATAACCTTGCAACACATACTTTAACACCACAAACTACACAAACATAACTACCCCCCCCCTCGAAAACACACCACCCCCCCCCCGCCCACCACCCACTAACACTCCGCCACCCCACCTCCCCCCACTCCCTCCCACCCTCTTCACACCCCGCCAACCACCCACAAACCACCCCCAACAAAACATACCACTTACGCCCCCACCCCATAAACCAACGTCCCACAACCTCACCATCGCCTTTACCAAATCCACCCCCCCGACGCACCTACCCCGTCTGAAACACCCAACCAACTCCCCCCCTGCCACGAAGGAGCAGTGTAAGAGAGTACGACAACCACCCACAAACCACCAACCCCTCTCACCACCCAACCCACACCTACAACCTTCCATCGTCCAATAACATCACCAAACCCGCCCCACACTGCACACACCCCAACATCCACCATAACCTCCAAACAATCCCAAAAACCACCTGCCCCCACAACCCCACCCCCCCACCTTCAACACACACCCACAAACACCACCTCCCACCCCTCCCCACTCCACCCCACACCCACCGCATCCAACAATACCCCCAACCCTCCTACGCTCATACACACCAACCCACCCCCCACCCCCACCCCCCCCACAACCCTTCCCCCAACTCCGTCACACCCGCCACCCCACCCCCACCCCCTGCCATAACCTCCCTCTACCATCATCTTACCCCACCCACCACAAACTCCCACCCACCCCCCCACATACCCCCACACCAACCCCCCCCCCTACCCCCCACCCAACCCACACCACCAAACCATACCCCCCATCCATCCCCCCCCCAAAACCACCCATCACTAAAACACCCACCCCCACCTCCCCACTCCCCCCCCTACCCCCCACACCTCCGACCATCCCCTAAGGACAAACCAACCCTCCCCAATCCTACCTCACCTCTCAACCGGGAACGTCTTCGAAGAATAGGGAATGAAAAAAATATATTTCTTTTGAGGTATTTTCCTTTTCAACATTTAAATTATCCATATATGCAGACATCAATATACGATTTGATGGTATTGTACGTTCCAAAGGTTAGAAGGAAAAATCTTTTTAATTAAAAAAAATGAAAAGATATTTTTAGATCAAAGGTGAAAAGAGAGGTTGTATTCAAGTAAGAAAGAATAGTACAATTACATAAAAATTATTCTAATTTTCAAGTATTTAAGTAAAAATAATAATACAATTATATAAAAACTATTCTATTTTTCAATTAATATAAGGATCGCCACATTAAAAAATTAAAATTATTATACTTTCTCCTAAAAAAATTCTCTTCATATTTAACAATACATAGAATTTAGATCTAACTTTAGAAGAAGAAAAAAAGGAGTCCCTAAAAAGTTGGGTCCCAAATCTTTGTTTTAATTGCTTTATAGTTAAGCCTGGCCTCTACTCCTATTTAACTCTATTAAGACTATAACAAGTTAAATTTGGCTTGATGGTGTTAAAACAGAACACTAGTTTCTCTTTGACAATCACAATACATGTATCAATACTCTCTAATTACTCGTTCATTTTTAAACTGACACGTCTATTAAAAAATAATAAATAATATAGTAAATTTATTATTTTATCACTATTAATCATAAAATGAATAAATTAAAAACTCAATTTTTAAAAATAACTATTTTTCTCAAAGTAATAAATTGAGTATATAATAAGTATTTTTTTGATTATTTCTTGATTTGTCAAAATAGATAATTAACTAAAAAAAAAATAAACAAATAATTAAAAATGGAGAAAGTATTATTTAGAATATAAAAAAGGAAGTAGATTTAGAAAAGAAAAAGAGAAAAGGGAAAAAGTTAAAGCAAGAGTCTACTAATATTGGAGAGAGACGTGGTACAGATCCCAAGGTGGAAGAAATATGGGAACCATTCAACTCTTTTCTAGACAAAAGCTTACACCTTCTTCTTCTTCTTCTTTTGTCTCTATTTCTACTCTTTGCTTCACGTGCACTTACACCACACCCCCTTCTTTTTCTCTATCATCACCTGCCCCTCCCATCAAAACAAATGGACTATTTTTATTTTAATTAAAGATTTCAAATATATTAAGTACGTATGTATAATCAACATTTTTTTTTGTATTTAAGTTAGGACTCATAGTTAACATCGGCCGACAGGCCAATAGTGAAATGAGAAAACCAATTTTTACATTTTGATGGAGACTGCAATCAGTATATGAGATGCCTAAAGGAGAAGTGTGTACAAGTATGTGATGTCTACCCTCACTTAAAAGGATCTTTGTTTTGACAATTGAAACTAATGTTGAAAATGATAGGTTTTTCATGGATATTTTTAGAAAAAACTAATCCACTTGGAGAAGACCTCATCCCTAAATATTTTATCAAAGTTGAAGTTTCTAGCAAGATGAAATGTTCCAGCAATGTAGGGTCACTGATGTCTAAAGAACAATAACATTATTACATCTCCTGAATACACATGTCTCCTGGAGATTACTAACTGTTCCAAGTTCAGGAACAGGTTTCCTTTTCATCTTAACTTCCTGTTTATAAAATCACTCACCATGTGGCTCTTTTCAGGGAGATTGATGTTGATATCAGACCAAAACAGAACAATCACCACTGTGATAGATAATACATGAACAGTTGCAGCAGGTTACTAAATCCACCTTCTGCACAAGGTTATATTGTCATTTGCAAACCCAAACTTGGTGACTAAATTATGGATGATTGAATAGAAGGCTCAACATCAACCACTATAGAAGAATGGACAATCCTCTTATTTTCTAGATCTGATCCCAGTTTCTGTTGAATGGACCTTCAGTTCTGGGAACTCCACTTCTATACTAACATTAGACGCCTTATTTCACAAACTAGTTTTACTGAGAACTCGACCTCTGTACATCTACCAACTGGTAAAGATCACCTCGTCTTTGCTTCTCTAATGGAAGGTTTGTCCTAGATGTCAAATGATTCATATGTTAGTGAAAAGGTCTCCTAACAGTTTCTACTACAACGAATGTAAAAAGGAAACCCATAGCAGGTACATGTCATCTCACCTCCTCAGTTCAATTTGCGAATAGTCGATCTCCGAGATGATTATTGCCTCGTCATGTTCAGTTGTAGCCAGCACTTCTCCGAACTGCCATATATACACACACACAATTAGTCAGAGTTATCGTTACAACTAATGGCACCCCTTCTCTTTGTAAATAGAGAAGACTATTTCTTCTCAAATCAATTTACTTTTGTATATTTCACATCACAAGGACATAATCACTTACTGGTCCAATTAGTGTGGCGAAGGACCCCAAAGCCACACTCCCCACCAACGTCTTCGAGCAGAGTGCACATGTGGCACATATGATTGAATACATATAGATCATTTTTTTACCACAAAACATATGAAAATATTCAAAAGAAAGATCATACGCTTTCTAAAAGCTTCCATACATGACACTCGTAAACAAGACCATTTTGTGTCTTATGAATGGTACTAGTAGGTATTGTAATTACAATTAGACTTAGCTTCCAGTGAACTCTTCGATTATACCTATGCTGTAGATCGTAGTATACTTCCCCTATTCTCTATACTTCATTTGTCCCATTTTATTTGTTTTAAAACTCATTTCCAAAACAAAAGTTAAGAGACGATCCAAGTCACAGAGAATGACAGGAAATCTACAAACCCTGGACAAACATCTATTTTTGTTCATCTTTCTCCATCCTTTCCTCAGATACTTCATGCATCATATGGTTAGGTTTCACTGTCTCGGTTTATTTGGAAAATAATGCTTACAAGGCAAAAATGGTTCAAGGCATCAGAATAATATGGTGTTGCACCAAAAAGGTGAGAGGCATCTCAGGCCTTTCACTTTTAAACCTTTTATGGTCCAAAGGAAAGCGAGTATATATGCATTCCATTATACCTGATTATCAACTGCCCTGCAGATGAGAAAAAGGTACGGATTAGTGATGTCACATGTGGCAATATGGGAGTTGGACTTGTAAATAATAATACATAGGTATGATTTTAAGTAAACAAAATTTAATATAGCGATGCAACCATAAATTGTCTACTCAGTCAAATGACATAGATGTTGAACAATTAAATAACTTCACCCAAAAAAAGACATGCACAGACCTTGCCCTTTGCAGTAACTCCCAGTGCAGTGGTCCAGTAGTCATGTTGAACGCCCCAGGATAGCAGATCAGGTGAGCCCCTGGTAATCACAATTTTAAAAAGGTTCAGAGACTTCGCTGACAAAGATAATGACACTGGAGGAACCATTGACAAACAACCACTATTATTAGGCAGAGTGCTGAATTAACACAAGTTAGTGTCTCAATGAAAAAAGGACTAAAACAATTAACGAGGTATGCTAAGAATCTCAATGAAAAAGGACGGGAACAATTAATTATGTATGCTAAGAATTCCACATAAGTGTGCAAGTAGCTTTGTCAAGGTTCCCTTAAACTTGCAAGCATTTTTCATTTAGGCACTCAAACTACGATCTGTTCCAATTGAGCATCCGGAAATATGATAAAGTGTTCGAATGTTGCATCAGATTATGATGACACAATTAAAATCATTGTATCATAGTTCTTTCAAGATTGTTTCCCATTTCAAAGAATAAGAGTTGACGCCCTAGTGGTCAATGAAGTGGGTTGAGAACCATGGAGTCTCATGTTCGAAACCCAACATTAACAAAAATACTAGGTGATTTCTTCTCACCTTGGTAGATAGAGTTACCTAGCACCAGTTGCTAGCGAGAGGTGCCAGGTATCACATGGAGCCAGTTGAGGAGCACACAGGCATGCCCTAACATCATGGTTATAAAAACGAAAGAATAGTAAGAGTTGATCAAAGTCAAATTTTTGAATAAACGAGAGAGGATTCATGAATTGAAGTTTCAACAGGTTTGAATGATAATTTTAGACTTGTCCACAAATTTCAGTTAGATTTTCACGTGGTTTGGAACTGATGGAACGCAACATAGATTAAATTTCCAGAGAAAAATAAAGAACATGACCCCTCATTTGTGCATTTGAGGTCCAAAGGGTAATTTAATCACATGTATAGGCTCATATCGTAATTTGTGACTTATAGCAACTGATTTTGTCCAAATTTCGAGTTTGATTGACAAACTCAGTCCATAGTTAAAGAATTATTTCGGCTTCATCCAAATAAAGTATTGGATTCATCATTGCAGACATGCCAGGGAAATAAAGAATCATAATACTTTTTGGTTACAACCCTTCAGGGTGGCCCAATGGTTTGAGCGTGGGACTTCCATGTTGGAGGTCTCAAGTTCGAAACCCCTTGCCAACGAAATCAAGGAGCTTGCCTTCTGGGTCGAGCTCGTCGCACCAGACTTGCCTAGTGCGGGTTACCTCTTCTATGTGGTTTGCGAGCTATTGCATAGGAGCGGAGGTTTTACCTTGCGCAATCAAAGGGTAGCGGCTGCGTGTTTCCCTTGTCATAAAAAAAAAATTGTTTTCGGTTACAAAAGCCAATTAGTTGTATTTATGGCATGGTCCATTCAAGTATATTTAAATACACGAGTCTTAGTCTTGAAAGATGGTGAAGAATATTTCTAAACAGGAAGGCTTATCTCCAAGAGAACAAGTGCAGGCCACAAGTAATTTGGATGTGTCCTTTAGCAAGCTGGAATCATTCCACATCAAATCATCCATGGATACCTGATCTTAACCTCCAAGGATTAAGATTGATATCCACAGAAGATCAGGAGTGGATATGATAATATTCCCTGTATTATTAAGGCTGCATCCGTAATTTGTCTCCCTTTTACAAAAGATATTTGATGTTCATTTACCAGTGTATTACTCTCTTCATTCTTTCTGCTAAAACTTTGCAAATATCTTGTACGCCCTAGAGATCATGCTAATAGGCCTAACGTCTCTCGACTCTACTGCTCCTTCCTTCTTTGGGATAAGGGGCACAAATTGGCATTAAAGATCTTTGTAAACACATGGTGTTCATGGAAATTGTGCAATATTCCCATGATATCCTCCTTAACGAGCCCAAAATGTCTGAAAGAAGTTCATTGTGAAGCCATCTGGGCCTGGATCCTTGTCAATTGCACAAGGTTTAATGCTCTCCCACACTTCTTCCTCCTCAAGTACAGTCCATAAATTGCAGTTGCAAAAATAATACAGGGAATCTTATCATGGCCCTAAAGAGAATGAGTTATTGACTGAGAATATATATACTTTTACAAGTCCTTAAATTTATTCGCTGAAATTTCTCACAACTACGCACAAAGTAGGTGGGGCTGAGTGGCCACAATGTTAAAGTACGTGCTCCTTAATGGTTCTTAGTGGTCACTTGGTTGAAGAAATTGATCTTTAGTGATCACTTGGTAGTGTCTTTTGATTTTTTGTCTTGTTCCAGATGAGCGTTTCAGTTCACATGTTTTACAAGTTAAAGTGTCGGTACAGTTAAACTCAAGCAATGTAATGAAGGTTAAATAAAGGGCCTCAGTCGAAGAGGGGCAGACTCTCATATTCTTGTAAAATATTGTGTGTTGAAATTGAACGCTTTCTTTCTAAACTTCCTCTCTTGTTTCTAACTTCAATTATGGGAAGTTGATCCTTAGTAGAGTGTAGAATCTTAGAAATCACAGTAGGTGGTGCAATTACCATGATTCAAAGATTCTTCTTGGATAAAGGCCAAGCCAAACAAAATTGTTGGCAAGGTTTGTCATGTTAATACTAAGGCTAGGCAAACCTTCATCTACAATGGCTTCCCACAATTTACATTCTACTGATGACATAATTAAATTGGGGTAATCGATTGGTTCAATTCATTTTCTTCTCTATTGGACTTTTGGTTTACGCTACACTATAAGTTGTCTAGCTCTGACCTAAATTATTCTCCATTCCAGATCATCTTTACCTTGATACACTAATTATGCACTAGGTCATATTTTCCCATCATACGTGGGATATGCCGTACTGAGGTTATAAAACTATGCAAAACCAAGACCTTTGCCAGTTAGCTGGAAATAGGTGATTTTACTCTTTTTACACCTAAATTCACCATACTGCACTGAACAAAGGTATGGCATGTATTTAGTCTATCACTTCGTGCATGAGAGTTAGACTCTAGGTTATTGCCACAATTGTCAAAACCTTTGCCTTCTGGGCCTAATTGACATTCAAGAGTAATATTCTTCTTTTTCTTTTTGAGCAAGTTAAATTGAAGAGTATTGTGAATAATTCTCAGTTTTAAGAAGTTAAAACTGAGGTCTTGTGAGTTAGTTCTGAATTCCTGATGATGTACGAACTGTTTTAGTTTAAGTCTCTACATCACCCTTCGATAAATGATTTTGAAGCTTCTGCTTGTATTTCTCAAAAGTACGCACAACGCTGAACCTTGTTAAAAAAACACTGGACCATATTTCATTATTAAACATGAGTTGTATCATCAAATGGGGAATCTTAGTAGCTCAGTTGGTTGGCTACCTAAACTCCCACCTTGTTGGTGAGGGTTCAATTCCCCACATTGTAATCCCCTCCCATTTCCCTTCCCCTACCCCCAATTTATTTATTTATTTTTTTAAAAAAAAATTGTATCATCAAATTATCTACACTTTCTGCTAGACCACATGCACACATTTCAGAAAGGATGCAATGGTAGAAATTGGTCGTAAACATACATAATCTTTCTAGCTAATAAAGCAATGCCATTGCTCATTAGCATTATGGTGTAAAATATTACACAACACATTATGTTGACATCAAATATTAGGTTAAAAGATGTTGACATATATAAACTGTAGTCAGCAATATATAGTTCAATCACAATTGGAAATGTCTTATCACTTGCAGAAATCAAATAACGGAAAATACACACCTCTTGCTGCATATAGCATGGCCAATTCCTGAAAGCGAATGTCATAGCAGATCCCTATACCAATTCGGCCAACCTCTGCAGAAATATAGTTATGATCATTTCTCAAAAGCACAGGATGGATACATCAATTAACGTAGAAAAAGGAAAAGGAAGATATTCAAGCTATTCAATGAAGCAAAATCCCCTGAACTCAAACTAGCAAAATATGGAACACAAGCATTCAGTTAAAGTAACTATATTAAATGGAAGAACTTTCAGAGCAGTCTTTTTGACACTTCCTTAGCAGTAACTTGGTCGATTTATTATCATTGTATGTTTGGGAAGTAAGAAGCAGAGAATACCTGTATCCACAACAGTTGGAGTCTCTCCTGCAGTAAGCGTCTGTGATTCCTTAAAGGTTATTTTACCAGGGATATCAATGTCAAAAAGATGTATCTGCAAAGACATTAAACTGTCATATATTTTGCAGAGTATCCATTTTCTTAATTTTCCCACAAACTACTAGATATGTTCCTTTTCCTTGGTGTCTGAATTTAGTTAGATAATGCACACATGCCAATGATGCCGTCATGCAATGCAAAAGACCAACATTTTATTTCCACTATTTCACACCAATGCTGCAACTCTTTGTGAACAGTTGCAGAAATACTTCAATCAACATCAACACGGCTTACAAAGGGACGACCCCAGACAGCTTATAGGTTGGCTCCCAAAATCAATAGTGTCTATATTATTAGTTCCCAGCCTTTTTAATAATACCACCATTAAAACTATCATTCATAAAATCTGAAGGAGATGATTTTAAAAGATAAATAAAAATAAGTTCTATTGGCAATCCTCAAGTGCAGATAATAAGCAATACTTGAACAATCTTAGTTTGTCCTCTTATATTTTTGTCTCAAAGTTCGTTAATTTAAACCTGACAATCGTCTGCTCAATTCAGAGATGCTATTGCCAATCCAGAAAAGCAAAAAAGAATACAAGGAACAGACCCCTCATATCTGTCAAGTGTAAGTTAGCACTTAGCAGTAGTTTTAAAGGAAAATTATGAGAAGCTGGAACAAGTAAGCAACTCACAGATCTGAACATCAAGTATAAATGTCTGACTACAGTCTGCAACATCATTCAATCTCCGAATCCAAAAACTATTGAACACTGTGAGAAGTAATAACCTTGTCCTATTGAAGTTTATAGTTCACATAACTGATCAAGCATACTACCATCACTTTTTTAGCTTCTTCTAGAACTTAGTGGCTGAGCTACCTGCCCTCACCACAGCAAGAGAGGTGTACGCTTACCTTTCTGTGCTTAGCTTTCAACTTTCCATCAGCATCAAAGACGCAGCAAGTATTATACAGCTTGTCCCCACTGCGTTCAGGTATAGAGCCTCCCACTATAGTAATCTTCAGAAGTCGAGCTGCTTCAGAGAGCATGGCAGTTGACGGAGATGCATCAGGACCAGCATCAATGTCTTCAGCATAAATTGGGAAGCTATCATTTGAATATGGACTATTCCATATTTCCTAGTGAAAAACATAACCCGATAGTAAGTTAAAGTCAACTGCTGTAAATTTCAATGGCAGGTAATAGCCAAGCTATTGTGGAAAGATCTGTTTTAGGTTGTAAGATCAAATAATAGAACATATCTTTGTTGCTTCACTGTCTAGTTTATATCCTTAATCTATAAGTTTAAGTCAAACAAGAGGGAGTTGCTAGGATGATAAAACCCCTCAATTCCAACCCTACGTTGTGAGTTTGAGTCACCAAGGGAGCAAAAAGGATGGGAGCTCCTAGGGAGGGGCAATAGATATATAAATGATCTAGTCAGAATTCACACCACAACCCAGAAATGTACCTGAAGGGTTACTCAAAATTAACCAGCATGTATGCATAACAGCCCTTGTACAAAATGTGACAATAGTGCGTGCATTTCCTGTCCACTGATGAATTGGTATAAAGGTTACAAATAAGTTTAGGCATGAAAGAAGTACAGGTTGCACAGGCTTTGCGGCTAATTTAGAGGCTAATTTAAGATTGAAGGGGCAACAAATCTGGAACTCATAAGCTACTGTTAAAAAAATAGATAATGTCGGATGTTTTCTTTATAACCTGCCAGCTTGCGTGCACATCGACTAATTTCAGAGTTACCTGCTACCTCCCACAACACAAGTACTGGGTAACTATGTGCCGCAACAGGAATAAATCACCTAGTATACACAATGTCGTGTGTTGGTTGTATAAATTGTTTAAGAAAATTGCACTGCATACTCTACCCATTATCTTAAAATTTTGGGTTGGATAATCAGATATTTCACAGCTACATTGGATATCTCATTATTAGCAGAGAAGATATTTGATTTCATAACTATATAGAACAAAAGATTAAGACCTCTTACGTTGCTCAATAACTCTATGTGTTCACATAAAAAATTGTAGTCAATCGGGTTCAATGCTACAAATCAAACAGAGGATAACTAGATCTCTATGCATAGGAAAAGAAACCAGCTGCATCCAATGAAGAATCTATATCTGAACTCACAGGCAAAACAACAAGCTTAGCCCCCTTCTCAGCAGCCTCCTCAATTGCTGCTCGCGCATGAACAATATTCCTTTCCTTATCTGCCGTCACCGATAATTGGCATAGCCCAATCTTAAACTGACCATTCAACATCAAGTTCACAAATCAGAAACAGATTAAACATAATTCAAAGAAAAAATCAGATCAACTTAGTCTCATTTCGGAACTAGTTTGAGTTCCACAATAAGTATCATAGTTTTTGACTATTTCTACACTGGTCCACAACTCAACTTCACCTGTAAATTCTAAATCAAATAAATGGAATATGTAGACAAAAGGAAAGGGATACCTTAGTGATAGGAGGAGAGGGCAATTGGAGAGCAGGAGGAACCCTAGCTTGTTCGGGCTTGAAAGTGGAAGCCATGGAAGAAGCTGATGCAGTGAGAGTTGTACGTGGTGAAAATTGGGATGGGTTGCTGTTAGTGGTTGTACGATTTGGGATGAAGCGAAAGGGACGATGGAGCAGGAGTGAGGGTGCAGGCCGTACGATGGACCGAGAAATGGAGGATCCAACTACTGGCGAAGAAGAAGATAAGAAGAGGAATACAAGCCTCATTCCAATTTCAATTTCAATTTCAATTTCAATTTCTCTTTCCTCAAACCCAAAATTCCATCAAATAAAATTAGAAAAACTACCTAACAACACGGTGTCATTAAAATAATCACACATATTACTACTTTTAATATTCAAATTATTTTATAAGATACACAAATCCCTTAAATATAATATTAAATAATTATCTTAAATTTAAACTCCTTAATCAATAGTCATCAACAAGTTAATTTTTTTCAATTCTCATCTATCACCGGTCGTTCACATAAAGAGATTGAGAATCGAAGCAAACTTGAATGATCTTATTCAATCACAACATCAATTTAAATACAAGTAAAACATAACTAAATTGACTAATTCTAGGGAGCTAATCTAACAATCTAATATGTCACTAACTTGACTAAATCTAAGGAACTACTTTAACAACTTAATCTTATCTTGTGGAAAAGATTGAATCAAATGTTTTGAACTAAATCTTCTCTAACAACCTGATAAGTATTCATAACAGACTACTGCAAGTATCTCAACGCAACCCCTCAAGTTAGGTTTGGTGCAACAACACCTATTGGGTATATACCGAAGGAAAGCAGGCCTGGGCAGCGGCTTTGTGAGAGTGTCTGCAGTTTGATCCATGGCAGGAAGATATTTGACTATCACTCTACCTGAGTTCACACTGTTGTGGAGGTAATGAAAGTCTTCTACAATGTGTTTCATCTTACTATGGAAGACTGAATTTTTGTTGAAATATAAAACACCAATGTTATCACAAAAAATATTTAGCGTTTGCGACATTTGATATCGCAACTTATCCAACAGGTTGTGGACCCAAGTAAGTTCAGAAAATGCATTGGCTGTCGATTTGTATTCTGCTTCAGTAGAAAATCGAGCAACTGATTGTTGCTTCTTAGAGGACCAACAAATAAGATTTGGTTCCAAAAAGAGTATGTTACCAGATGTGGAGATTCTGTCACAACGATCACCCGCCAATCAACATTTGCATATATATATATATATATATATATTACTGTTAGAGTGACGAGAGATTTGCAGACACGATGTTGTTGATGCCTTGAGATATCAAAGAATCTTTTTTATTGCTTTCCCGTGCTCTGGACTCAAGGATTGCATAAATTGAGCTAGTTCAGGATTCATGAATGATAAGCATTGCAACTTGCCAAGAATATGTCGATATAAGGTTGCATTTGTAGGAGGTGAACCATCGTCTGCTTTGGGTGGTAAACTTGATCAGATGGGTGTCGTAATTCTTTTATAATCAATCATATCCACATCCGAGAGAAGCTCAAGTATGTATCTAACTGTTATAAGACAATCCCATTTGAAACATGTTTGACTTCGATCCCAAAAAAATAGTTGAGTTCACCAAGGTTCTTTAGGGAGAACCTGTCAGCCAGAGAGTTGATTGCATATGCAACAAGGGTTGGGTAACTCCCAGTAATGATGATATCATCAGCGTATACAAGAATATACATTGTAACAGCTTTATATGTGAAAATAAAATGAGAAGCATCTGATTCAAACTTAACAAACTCATTTTAATCAAGTGGGATTTGAAAGCATTATATCAGGCACGTAGAGCTTGTTTTAGGTCATAAATGACCTTTTTGAGACGACATACATGATTGGAAAAATCAGAATTAGCATAGCCTTTCGGTTGCACCATTAATACTTGCTCATGTAAGTTACCTTGCGAAAAAAAACATTGTTCACATTAAGCTGGTGAACTTTCCAATTGTTTGAATCGCAATGGAAAGAACAATCTGATGGCGATTGATTTGACAACCAGACTGTAAGTTTCATGAGAATACAATTGTGGACATTGTGTGAAATCTTTTGCTACTAATCACACCTTGTACCTATCAATAGAACCATCTCCTTTTAACGTGAAATAAACACTTACAATCAAACAACATTGTTTATCGGGTTCCTAAGTACTATTCCCAAGTTTGGTTTTTTATTAAGGCTTCGTACTTCAAATCCATGACATTCTTCCATTCAATATGCTTAACGATTTGCTTAAAGGGTTTGTAGGGGACGACTAGAATCGGGTAATGAGGGAGAGGCATTGCGGGCGGCATTATTAAATAGTGAAGGAGATTGAGAAGCGATAGAAATTATACCTGATGAAGCGGAGTTTGCTGGTAATTGCCTTTCAGTTATGGACTCTAGAGTATTTGAAAGAGAGGGAACTGTTAGAGGGATAGGAACGGGGGCGAAAGAGTTGAAACGAGATCGGAGTCCAAGTTGTATTGAACTTCTAGATGAGTTTCCTTACAGACTTGGGACTCTATGATTTCCCATTTTAACGTGAAATTTTATTTTTCAAGCATGAGAACATTTGAGTAAAAGAAAAGATATCTTCACACAATTAAACATCACGACTAACAAATATTTTTGAGTGCACTACATCAAAATAGAGGTATGCGTGATGAACAATAGAAACTCCTAAGTAGACACACGATGTAAATTTAGGTTTAAATTTATGTTGTGTATATGATTTCAGTCATGGATAAAAAAGACAATCAAAAAATTTATTGAAAAGTATTTTGGAGGTTCGCCAAATAAATTTTTATATGGAGAATCATTATTCAGGACAGGTGTATTATAAGATAGACACCATAGTGGCAGGCAAACCATAATTCAGATGGTAGTGAGGCTTTATTGAGAAAAGTTTGAGTTGTTTCGACAATGTGACATGTTGTTGTTCAGCGATGGCAACTCGCTGGGGTGTTTAGGATGGGGAAATTAAATATTAAATGTCATTGCATTGTAGGTAGCATATAAGACCTATGTATTCACCCCCTTCATTAGTATAAAGTGAGACAATTTTGTGTTTAAAAAAACTTTCCACCAAACAATGAAAGTGCACAAAAATTGAAGTGACTTCACTTTGTTTTAAATTGTATACAACGAAGTATATTTGGTGTAATGATCAATAAGAATGCAGTAATACAATTTTTTATCAATGGATCAAATGGGCGATGGACCCCATAAATCACTAAACAAAGCTTGATGTGGTGTATTACTATTTAAAATGAGTCGTTGATATGACAAACAATGAGCTTTATTTAATGAGCAAGAATTACAAAATTGAAACCTTTCTTTAGTGGAAAAGGAAAGTGAAAATTTATTCAGTACTAAGTCTAGAATTTTCAGATGAGTATGACCCAAGAAATGGTTCCACATTTGACGAGAAGCTTTGGTGGAGGTGAAGTTGGCGGAATGTGAAATATGATCGTTCTGGGGCCACTCATAGAGTTCATGTTTATTTCAGACTTGTACCAGCATTCTTCGAGTTTTAAGATCCTTCATAAGAAAAGAATGTGAAAAAAATTCAGTCAAACTTAGATTGTCAGTGCAAAACTTAGCAACAAAAATAAGGTTCTTTTTTTATAGCTGGAGTACAAAGAGTATTAAAGAGCATGAAAGTAGAGTTAGAAGTCTTAATTGTGTTAAACTAGTGTGAGTAATAGAATTGTTTTACCATCACTCATTACACTTCCTCATTATCACTATATTCTTCAACATTATATGAATCTGTTGTGACATGACGAGTTGCTCCAAAATCAAGTATCCAATGATTTATAGCTGGATGATGATTCGACACAAAATTGACCTTATCTTCAAAGTGATTGTGCGATTTTGAGCAACACACATCAGTCGTGTGACCGATCTTTTGACAAAGTTGACACTTCATCTCTTGCTTGGGTTGTCTCTCATATTATTGAGTGTCAGGGTATGCCTTTCGTGGAGCTTGTAGTTCCGAAGATTCATTGGGAAAGCGATGATTACTCTGATGTTGAGGCTGAAAGTTGGTCCTTTGTGCAATTGCAGTCATGATGATGGATGATGATTTGTCAACATTATGATGTTTAAGAAAGAGTTCATGGTCCGCGAGTTTCTGGAATATCTCCTCAAAGCTTAGAGATATGTCACGCACTCTTATCGTGGCAGTGATTCAGGTACTCATGACCTTGGCCACTCAAGATCTTGACTTCTAATTCATCATCAGCCACATGAGAGCCTGTTACTTTGAAAGCATCAACAACAGTTCTGATCTGTTGTAAGTAAGTAGCAACTGTCTTGGAGGCCTTTTTCAAGTTTTGTAATTGATCTCGTTAGCTGAAGATGTGAGTGTCACTCCTATTGGCATACGTTGTATAAAGAAGATTCCATGCTATTTTTGTCGAGAACGCAGTTGCAATAGTGGGAGCAATGATGGGGTCAATTGATGCCATCATTGCCTGTTGAATTTATTGGTCTTGACAAAATCACATCTCATATTCAGGATTTTAGATGGTACTATAAGTTTTTATGATAGTGGTTGGTGGAGCATATTTAACACCAGTGAGATGCCCAAGGAGCTTGTGTCCATTGAGTAGCATCACTAGTTGCACCTTTCAGGTTGCAGAGTTGATGTTACCTTGTAGTTTGATGTGTAATTGGGCACCTGGATAAATTTATATAGATGAGTGGTAGTCGTGTTGAAAATGTAATCAAATAATAAAAATGTGCTCTCTCTAACAATTTAAGCTTTTAGAAGAGATGATCAATGTCGCACCCCTATTTCGAATCAGCCAAAACAATTCACAACATAATATGTCTAACACTCAGATTTTTGGAAAAATATTTTTATTTTAGATTCGTCACCTAAATTTAAAGGAAAATATAAGGAAAACAATTTTTTAATATGTAAATATAAACTGTATTTTGATTTGCGAAACCAGTAAGATTCTGAGTAAGGGTTTTGGTTACTCGATGGAAAGATGTTAAGCATCCCTCAGAGCCTATCCGAAGATAGTCCTTAAACTCAGTTTAGGAAAAATGATTAGGAAAACTTGTTTATTTATTTTTTCTTTAAAAAACAATGATAAATTGATTAGTTAGTTTAAGAAAAGAGTAAAACAAAAACACAAGGTACAACATATATATGTCTTATGAAATAGATTTAATAGTTGTATTTCTACTATGTAGTAAAACAAATAAATAAATGTACTTAAATGTATGATATATATATATGTATCATAATAAACTTATCCTAAAAAGATATAGATATTGAATTTTGAAAATTAGTCGCCTTGTTAAGACGTGAAATAAAAGTAAAATAGTAGTTGGGTGTAAATATGTAATAATATGTGATGTGTAATAAAAATATATAGAATGAAGTTTTCAAAATAAATGATACTATATGTTTAAAATATTACACAGAGTTTGTGATCTTAAATATATTTATTATAAAAATATAGTATATACATGTAAGTTGTTTAAAACATGTGAATGATTATTATGTACAGATAAGTTAACAATAGATTAGATTTAAAAAAATATGTGTAAAGTGTAGAAATTTATAAATTATAAGATAAATAAATAATATTAGTAGTAGATAAAATTAACAGATTATGTAAAGAAAAATATAGAATATATATCTTTATATGTATGACATATATGTACCTTGTATTTTGAAACTGACATATTTAAAACTTGAAGTAACATGTTAAGAGATTAAAATATTTTAGGCAATATCTTGAAAAAATAGAGATAGTAATAATAGTAATATAATTTCTTCGTAAAGCGGTCGATTTAAAAATTAAAAAATAAGCCTAACTATTGGGACTTGTTTATAACTAATATTTTTATACCCTTTTTTTTTTGTCATAAACATAGTACCTACTTCCCAAAATATATTTCAAGAGAGTAATTATTCTATCCTAACATATTTCTAAGGGTGATTATATCTAAACTGATCTCAAATTTATTTGGACCAGCAGTTAAACATACATGAATATTATTCGGCCTTTTTGAAACTTCATTTGAAAAAATATTAAACTATAAACCCCTTTCAACTTAAAAGGGTCTGAAAGAATGTTGTACATAAAAAATGTTAATCCTATTTTAAGAAGATATTTTTTGTATCAATTGTTCTAAAAACATTTTAACTAAATTTATAAGCATATAATATTAGCTCACATAAATAAATTTCAAAAAATAAAAAGACAAGCAATATATAAAACTTAAGAGTAAAGGTCAGACAACGTATCAAAACAATATAATTAAGGCAACAAAAGAAAGAGTAATAAACATTAGACTCCTATTTATGAGACTCAAGCATCGCAATAATTCTAATTTATTGTTGGACTAATATCTTAGACTAATAACGAGTTTCAAAATAGAAACTCCAACTCTCCGGTTGTACATGTAACATAAAAACAAGAAAAACGATAAGAGGATTAGAGTCAGCGGGCAAAAACAAGGACTAAATATAGATATTGAAACACATGAACAATTCAACAAGAGGATTAGAATCAGCGGGCCAAAACAAAGACAATCGGTAGATATTAAAAGGACATGAACAACTCAATAACATTATTTAAATAGCATTTAGGAAGACATTCACTCACTTAACTCTCGATCTAAAAGAATAAAATATATACTTATGAACAAGGATGAAAACCAATAACATTTGTGATTTTAATTTTAGACACTGACAATCCAAGAGAAGTGTATTAGTATTATGTGATACAAACATGTTATTTGATAAAGAGAATAACTCCTAAGATAGAAATACATCAGTTTGAATAATTACTGAACTAGCATTGTATCCAGCAAGCAGTAGCTCTAAATCACTTCAAAGCAAACTAATAGATTGGACAACGGCGTTACTTAGCTAGCGTTTGGCCATAGATATTCAAATATTTTTGGTAAATATTATTTGGATGAAAATTTGGGTGAAATTTCACCATGTGTTTGGCCATAAAATTTGTGAAACATATTTCATTTTTTTAAGAAATATAATTTATACCTATAAGTTTTAAAAACTATCAAAACTAGCCATAATTTTGTATTACAAAGCAAAATAGAAATTTCAATTTCCAATTTTCTCAAAAAACTCATTCCTAACTTCTATTAATCGTGGACCACTGATGGCATAACCTTTAAATCCAGACATCCTCGCATCATCATGCAAGACACTTATAAGTATTGATGTTTCTTCATCAGTCCATTTATCAGCCGCTGAACAACGTGATTTATTCATTTTTTACGTTTCTACAATACACATCACACATGACACGACATCATAGCAGAACTTGTTTTTTTTTTTAGAGTGGCACAAAATTTGAAGCATGTCTTTACTAAATGAAAGACGTACGAACACGATTGAAAGTAATATTATCCTTGTTTACCTGAAACGGTGAAGGCATAGAGTCTCGTCGGAAATCTCAAAATCACTTCAGAAAACTGGCATTACAAAACTTGACAACAAGCTTCGAAAAAATTAGTTGTAGCCATCGAAGGAAAAATAAAACACCAGGAGAACAGATGCTATCATTCGTAACTCTTAAACCTAGACAAGAGAACATATTCTACAATCAATTCAAGCAAGTTTCAATGTAAACGAAATTCACTATAACGAAAAAATATTGAGATTTTTACAAATTACCTTCAATTGTTTCTCCACAGAGGACTGCCACAGAGCTTTTCTTGATTTGTTCACCTATTTTTTTGATATAAGTCCATGTACGTAAATATGCTCTATATAATAGAAAATTGTATTAAATTGATTGAGTTAGTTGGCAGATGGGACTAATTGATTGGTTGGTGTCAATAAATAGATTTTTTTGTAAATAATATAAGTTAGGTGTAAAAAATTAATTTCTTAAAACTTTCCAAATAATGATTTTCCCAAATACTAATTTTTTTCTAGTATTTGGGATTTGATGGGAAAAAAAAACTATTTGCCAAAAAAGTTGCCAAATAATGAAAAAGTGTATGGACAAAACCAAATTTGCCAAGTTCTTTTTCCCAAGTTTCTACTTCTACTTTTTTTTTGGGCAAAATCTATGGCCAAACGGGCCCTCAGTCGAAACATAATGAAATCGAGCTTCAACAAGTGCAAAACTTAAAACATACATAAGCTATAGACATACTATAATCCGAAGCCTGGATTTTAGCAAGAATCAGATCCTATTTTCAAAAAAAAATAGAATTAAGTTGAGATTAAAAAATACAACAAAAGAGCACCCAATTTATTTTGAACTCACAATTGAAGTTATAACAACGTACGAAGATCAAAATACACTCAAAGCAGTAGAAAAGTGCAAGCTACTCGATGAACTAAGTGTCAAAATAGGAATTTCTAAAGAGAATAATTATGACTAAATTTTTATATTTATTTTTTTACGAAAGACGAGCAGCACACTAAGATAAAACAAATCAAGATAGGAAATTTTTTTACCTTGTGTTGAATAACAAACTAGAGCTTAGACATCAAATACTCTAACTTCTAACTCCCTCAAACTTGAATTCGAAACAAATAAAAAATAAAGGACGGAAAGATGATAGTACGATCTAATTTTAATACCCTGGAATGTTGTTTGATTTTTATTTTTTTTAATTTGTTGGCTGAACTCAAAATGTTCTTGGTTGATTTCGAATGTCGTTTTTGTTCCGCTTTTGGATGATTTCCGAGATCTTTTATGGATTTCTTCTGCAGTTGTTCTTGGTTCCTTCACTCTTTTCTCCGAATCAATTTCAATGAGAATCAAAAGGCTTTTTATAGCCAATTTTGGGATAGTTACACTCTAAAACCCATTAGATTAAGGCATAACCAACCAAAATCCAATGGTTCTTTTCATCATTCACCTTTTCAGGCTAGCACTGGCGCTTTTAGACCTGCGACCTGCTTTGGGCTAGAAAAATAGTTGGAAAAGATGATAAAACTGATAGGAAATGAGAGATGTGATTGATCGACGGCGGATGGGGGGAAGAGGTGATGTTGAAGACCGTCGAATATTATTGTTTTCCGACAGTCCATGTCCGTTTCTTTGGCAACGGGTGATGGACGATTGATAAGAGAGCACGAAGGAACACGGGAAAGGTGAGCACGCAATATGCAGACGCCGGGGAAGGAGGAGAAAGAGTGAGGCGTGTTCCTTTTTCTGGAAAAAGGAGAAGACGTTGGGGCGTTGTAGGTGTGGGGAAGAAGCGCGTTTCTGGAAAAAAGAAAAGTCTGCAACGGCTGATGGGTTGTACTACTTTGGAAAAAGATGAAAATTCTTATTTGATTTTGATCGTCTGATAATTTAATCATATAATAGTAAAAACTGAATTAATTAGGACTATTAGATCGAATTGTAGGGTCGATATTTAATCTTAAAAGAAGCACAATTCATGAGCTCGCCTACATGGCATACATGGATCGATCGGTTAAAGGAGACATGGATTATCAAGATTGCTCAAATTAAAATCATTAAAACTATAGCATCTTCTTTATAAAATAGTTATAATTTATTCAATTAAAAATGATTATTTTACAAGAGCAGCTTATTTGATAAAATTAGCCACTCTTAAAATTATATTTAATATAAATTAGTAACTCTTAGTTAAATAAGATTTCTAATTTTAAACAAATGTACGAAAACTATCTATTATGACAAAAGAAATTATATTTAAACAAAAATAGATTCATTTTTTAAGAATGACATTTATTTTTAAAAAAATGAGAAAGTAAGTAGTAATATATAGAACATATTTAATTTTTTAATAAGAAATAACATTTATGAGATGAATTTATCAAGTAAAACTAAATAATTTAAAATCTTTTTGTATTATTATAAAATCTCATAACATAATAATAATAATAATAATAATAATAATAATAATATTGTTATTATTATTATTATTATCATTATTATTATTATTATTATTATTATTATTATCATTATCATTATTATTATTATGTGGAGAGTCAATATTGGGTGTCAACGTTCACACACTTTAACATGGTATCAGAGTCAGGTTTAGGTCTTGAGATCGAATCTCACCGCCACCTAAATCAAAAAAGGATTTCCACGTGCTTGGCCCATGAAAAATAATCAGGCCCACACGTGAGGGAACGTGTTGTGAATATAATTAAATAATAAAAATGTGTTCTCTCTAACAATTTAAACTTATAGATGAGATGGGTAGCGTGGTAGCAGGTACAACCCGCAAAGCTGAGGTTACCTTGCAGTTTGATGGGTAATTGGGTAGCTGGATTGAACTGTACCACATGAGGTTAGTCGGAACTGTAGCAGCAGTGTCACTGGTGGTAGCAGGTACAATGATGTTTTGGACGTGAAGAGATAGACAAAAAAATTGGATCATACTCGTGAGTGTTAAAAATATAATTAAATAATAAAAATCTACTCTTTTGAACAACTTTAACTTTTAGATGAGATGGTTACACACTTCAAGATGGTATCAAAGTAGGCAGAGGTTCTGAGACGAATTTCACTGCCACCCAAATCAAAATGAATTTCCAAACGTGTTGAATATATAATCAAATGATAAAAGTGTGTTCTCTCTCTAACAACTTAAGTTTAGATGAGATGGTCACACACTTTAACGTTGAGAGTATTAGCGAGTCTCTGGAACCATAAAGAGATTGAGAATCAAAGCAAACTTGAATGATCTTATTCAATCATAACATCAACTTAAATACTAATAAGACGTAACTAACTTGACTAATTCTATGGAACTACTCTAACAACTTAATATGTAACTAACTTGACTAAATCTAAGGATCTACTTTAACAACTTAATCTAATCTTGTGGAAAAGATTGAATCAGATGATTTGAAAATCTACTCTAACAATCAGGTAAGTATTGATAACTCACTATTATGAGTAATGTGTGAGTATCTCAACAATCTATCCCATGTCCAGCGCGGTAAACTTACTTTCTTCTTTTTCTTCTCCCTCTTTAATTTATTCCTTCATTCTCTTAATAAATGTTTGCATATTCAAATCAATATTTTATATTTAAGTTTGTTTCTATTGTTTTATTATTCTCATGTATCTAGATTTTGTATTTGAGTTAAAATTCATAATGTTCTTAAGTTCAATTTCAAAAAAGTTTACAAATTAGATTTCATATTTTAAATTTTTGTGTTTCTCAAACACTTTAATGACTGACGATTCTTAAAATCGGATAATTTTTGTTAAATGTACTAAACATTGATAATATTACACTAAATCAAACAACTTTTATTTGTTTATTTCTTCTACTCATGAATTTTTCATTTCAGGGATTCAATCTTCATCATCCACATTCAAGCCGAGAATAGATCTAAGTATAGGAACAATTCAATCAAGATGAAAGAATTACATTGAGTTTTAATTAACAGAACAAATACACGATAGATATACAATAATGTTGGATACAAAACATGTGTACATGTATCCAAATAACAGTTCACGTATCTAACTTAAGATTATATGTATCTAGAAAAAATGTCAGATGCTAAGAAGAGAAGAATTTGAGGACCTTGAGGAGGAACTCCCTCATTCGAAATTTGCTTTTTCACTCTCCTTGCAGGTCTTCCTCTCGTATTCATATCCTATAAACACAAGAGAAGGATTAGGAAGAGACACTATAGAACTCAACTCTAAGGCACGACTTCAACAATATGAAAGAAATATAACTTCTAACGTCCTATAGTCTCTCGCCCATAGATGTATCGCGACTCACACTAATAAACAAGACTCTACAAGACGTGGCTTATGAGACTTTGAATCTAAAGACTATTTTCAAAACCTTATGCTCTGGTACCAAGTTTTTCACGACCGTAGAGCACCCCAAGTCATAACATGGTGTACTCGATCTCGAAGAGGTCTTATATAAGCCCTTAGCATTTATTCATCACATAAGCATAAAAATAGTGGAAAAATAAAAAATTTCTCAAACAAGTCAACAATTGAAAACTCATTCACTAAAATGATGGAACACTAAGTCTCAACATAGCCAATGTAGACATGTCTCAACATCATAGGGACACAACCCTTTACAATAAAAAAAAACTATTAGATGTATATTACAAGAATTTAAAGAAACTCCTAAGGTAAGTGTGCTCTAATCTTTGAGGACATACCAAAGCTTGGAGATAGAAAATCCAACCGCTTCAATAAAGAAAGGATCCTTTAGTCACCTCAACCTAAACTTGGTGTAAAAAAATGAAGAAGGTGGTGTTAGTACAAATATGCACTAAGTATGATGACCATGCAAAAACATTCTAAAAAGGACATTTAGTTGAAAGCCATACAATTACGTCATTTTGGTAAATTTCATGAAATACAATATAAGAGATATGATATTCAATCATAGTTAATATATATGAACCATTACCTTCTTCTTACCTTAATTCCTCACCCCAAGTGACTCTCAAGTGACACTTAGTGTAATGTATAGATAATGTCTCGTACCACCATCCATGATTTTTTTTAATATTAAATTGATGGGTTCGTTAAGTCTAGATAAATTTCTCATTTTGGTAGATATTTTTGTCATTATTTTTGTTATGAATTAGAATGTGATTATTATGATAGATCGAATTCATATGAACTGTTGTTGAAATTAACGATGTAAAATTTGATAAAGTATATAAATTTAAGCAAAATTAACATGTTGGATAAAACGAAAAAAAGTTTGCCCTTGATTTTCACGCACTGAGTCTATCCCTTAGGCGTGTGATACGCTCAAACTTACTTCTCGAATAAGAAGTAAAACGATCGTGTCAAGTAAATAACCCAACTAGTGAGGTTGGGATTGTTCCCACGAGGAAAATAGTCTAGACTTAACTTCAACCTATTATTACTATTGTTTGGTCAATGACTTCCTTGGAAAGTAAAAACACTAAAAAGGGAGGTTTTTCTATCTCTAATAAGTGAAATACAGTAACGAACTTTAAAGAGACACTTGACCAAGGTTTTAAGTTTGAGTTTTAAATCAATTAATCAAGTAACTAGGGTTTACGTGTTCCCCACAGGTTCTAACTTGATAACTCTACTATACAATCTTTCCTAGTAACTTGAATGCAAAGTGATAGTTATGTATTTTCTAAAAAAATCCTTGTCTGGCATCTAGAAACTCACTCCACACCTTGGTCCGCTAAGTGTGTTGCTTCCTAAACCCTATCCTTACCTCATATTAAAGGCATTTCGATATTTGATAGTCATTACTCGTACCAATCAATACTAGCCTATAGATAGTACACCTAAAGTATGGTAATAATTGCTTTTCCTATTATCTTCCTCCTTGGTCCGCAAGTAGCTTAAGGAAGGCAGTCTAAGTGTCTGTATCCGTTAAAGACTTCTAAACGAAAGAATTATTAATACAATGCAGACCTAATCTAGAATTGTTTATTTTTTTAGGGTTTAAATCCTTATTATTTGGCCTATGGTTCCCTTCCCACAACCCTAGTTATGAGTTTCGTTACTCATACCTAAACCCAATATTCAAATATATTAAATATAATTCCATGTACTTACTTCAATGAGAAAGGAATAAATCCAAAGTTTCGCTTGATTAATATCCAAAAAATCACTTGCAGAAATCTCAAAATCCAACACTAATACACAAAGTCTAAAAAACTGTCTAATCTCATAAAGTCTAACCTCAAAAACTAGTTTTTTTCGAACTATTTATAAAAACAAAACCTAATTAAACAGGATTTCTAATTTCTGGAAATCTGCCAAAACGCGGCTAGGTCGACGGACCGTCCATGGGTCACGCCGGACCGGTCCTGGACTCCGTCGTCCCATACTTTGTGCAATTTTCTTTTGCTGCTATCTTCATTCCCCTCGACGCAAGCTATGACAGACCGTATAGGCACAACGGTCCGTCGAGGTCCTTCGTTTCCCAAATACTTCCACTATGGAATCTGGGTACTCGATCACTTCCTGATCTCACGACGACCTGCAGGACGGACGTCGAGCCACGACTGCCGTCACAAGCTTACGTAATCCCACACTTTTTGGTCAGACTTAACTTGTCGCACTCCATCTTCCTTCAGCAGCTTCTCTTACGCTGGCCACCGTACGTATCGTCACAAGCACACGACCGTCATCAGCTCCGTAAGTGGTCTCTTCTCTCTTCTTGCATTTCTTCTCTCACAATCCTCCGCATTTGGCTTTGGAACAGATTTCCCTGCAAACAAGAGAACTTTAAAAATTAGCACAAAAAGGCTTTTGGACGCACTAAACTTAAGGAAAAAGTATTAATGATACCGTGAAACCACGGTATATCAGCGTGATCAACACTTGAAAATCGTTATTGGTCCCAAAGAAACCCTTGACTTGGCTGACTACTTAGCAGAAGACTACATACATACATATGAAAATTGTAATGAGGAGCATTCAAAAACATTTAGCTAATTCTCATTGATAATGAATTTGTTTTGAAACATCTGAAAGAAAAATATTGAAAGACTCTTTAACTTTATTCATGAAGTCTCTACTAGACTGCGGATAGGTGTCGGGATAAGATCCACGATTATCTCAAAAGTACTATCTAACTATTATAATTACTGATAAGCATAATGAATGGAGTCCTCTGAAAATAAGGAGGTCTCACCGAAGATTGATAAGGTAGTGATCTCAACAGAGTGCATGTGTCTGCATCATAAATGATGCATCATGGAAAGACATTCGTACATGAAATGCACGGTATGTAATAAAGCTTAATGAAACAGTATTTGAACCCAAAGAATACTGAAAATAACTTGATTGAAAGTAATACATGCAATGTAATATAACAAGTAAAGTTTTACATCTGAATAAGATAATGCATATCAATTTCGAAAATAGTACCTACTTTCTTGGGAAGTTTTTCTAACTGACAACCATCACCATGAGCCTCATGATAATATAACTATCTACACTGGCAACGCAGGTTATGGGGTTTGAGTTATCTATACTTATTCTTAAATCAGTGCTCAATACTATTTCCAAAATATGCAATAATTCTCATATTAATATTTTTGTGGACTTAACACTCAAAAGGGCCTCTTTGAAAAAAATGGTATTTACTTATCTAACAAAAACTTCTTCTACGACTATTTATGATCTTCTTGAATTAATAATATTTTCTCAATACAAAATACTTAATTTGTAACCATTAATATTCAACCTAAAAACTTTCTCAACTGATAACTAAAAAATATTTGAATTTACTCTGGTGATCAGAGGTCAATGCATAAAAATAGCTTCAGCAATCTATAACTAAATAGAGTTGATGTGATAAAATAAGCACGAACAACAATTTAAGAATCAAAATACATGAAGTAGTATAATATCAATAATAAGAATCAGAATTCAATAACAAGAAATAAAAGTCAATTCAAAATTCATGAAAACTTGGGTAAAAATTTTAGATTTAACTTGTACTAGCTGAATTTTTGATAGAGTATGAGGACGAACTTATCTATCACTATGGGTAGCCTTACATACCTTAGTGGTGAATCTTAAAGAAAAATCTTGGAAGATGAACCCTATCCTTAGTATTTCTTGAAGTTCTTGAGCGTAGAAATTTAAGAGTGAATGAGAGGATTTATTATCAAAAAACTAATCTCATAAACGTTTAGGGTCATTTAGATAACTTTTTAAAAGTTTTAGGACAAAACTATCTTAAAAAATTAAATAAAAAGAGTTGGACGTCAAAATTTTATTTCCAACGTAGAATTCTTTTTCACTCTGTAATCGCAAGCTTTCTGCAAGTTAGAACATCTCTAGTATATCAATTATAACTTCTTACTCAAACTCAGTTTGATGTAAAATCATAATATATAATTTAAATACCTTAACCACAAACTTTATGTAACACAAAAATGTTCAAATTTGCACTTGTGGTTACAAATTTGGTTCAACTATGACCCCTCTATTAATTACGAAAAAGTGTCAAAAATATCCCTCGAAGTATTGAAAATAGTACAAAATTACCCTCCATCCACCTATTGACTCCAAAATACCCTTCACACCACCTATTGGCTCCAAAATGCCCTTGTCATCCACCTTTGGATTCAAAATTGACCACTTATTTAACAATTTTAAAATTAAACTGTTTAAATATTTTTTAATATGTGGAGCTCAACTATTTGTTATAAGTTAACTTATTAGTATAATTTATAAATCAATCAATTACTCACCCGTTACTAATTAAACCCCACCAAATTAATAAACACGTCACATACTAATGCAACAACAGAACATAACTGCAACTGAGTGTTTTATCATACATTCAAGGTCTAAAACCAAAGTAGCGATAACTAAAAGTCTGACTATGTTTATTTTATAATATTTTTTCGTGCTCATTATGTGATGTGTTTACTCTTCATAGATCATTTTTTTTAAAAATAATATGTAAGGTTTTAAAACAAATCATAATATTTATAAAATTATATTTAAAAGTGCGTTAAATTATTTTTTGGGATGTACTAATTCTTTACCTTTAATTATAAATTTCAAATTCAAGTTTAAAGATAATCATATTGAAACTGTCCTCCTAAATAAGCGCCTCAACTAAATTTGATTGGGACTTTGATTCGAACTCGAATAATTTGGATCATTTTTAGGATCTATAATTTTGTCTTGTTTTAGTAGTGTTTATGACAATTTTGATATTATAATTGGTTTATTAATTGGGTGTATTTAGTTAGTAATGAGTGGGTAGTAAGTTGGTTTATAAATTATACAAATAAATTAAATTATAACCAAGTTTAATTTTAAAATAGTTAAATAAGTGGTCAATTTTGAACCCAATGGTGGATGACAAGGGCATTTTTGGAGGCAATAGGTGGATGAGAAGGACATTTTGGAGCCAACAGATGAATGGAGGATAATTTTATACCATTTTCAATACTTCGAAGATATTTTAGACCCTTTTCTATGATTAATTATTGAAGGCAATTTCGAGCTAATATTATTATTGAACATGAATGAATCAAATTTCCAATATAAGGTACTTAATTTTTCCGTAAATTAGGATAAATCTGAATACTAATATGTCATCTTTACTAGGATGACTGTTCTTTCTCCCTAATAAAATAAATGAACTAATCCTCATCTTCAATACTCTTCATCTTGTAAGTGTCTGTAATTATAATTTTTAAATCTACATAATTGATTCGATTCTATTTCCTTCCGTTATTTTTGCCTATAATCATGACCTAAATAAATTATTTGGTTTTAATTTTTTTTTTAAAAAACAATTGGTTAAAGAAGTACAAAAAATCGAAAAGTTATATGGGTTTTGTCTCTTAATAATTTTATGCTGCATTTTGGAGGATTTTCAAATTGTAACAAAAAAAAAGAAGATGATTTAATTATTTTTGAAACCGAAGAAAAAGAGATATAAACGATGTCGTTTGAAACAAATTGTCCGTGGTGCATCGCAACACTAGAAATTCAAAGTGAAGAATGCAACGGTTATTAACTTCCACTTCCCTCCCGCCCCATTCTACTTATAAAAATATTCAAATATGTTGCTTTCTTCTCTATTTTCTCTTCTCTTTCAACCCATCTGTGGCGCCGCTTGGTCTAGGCCAAGCGTCGTCGCATAAATAATGGACAATTTTGATACATCCATTGTGCCATATCATGATCCTTTTGATGATAATATTCTTACCGGACTTAATTTTTCACTCTTTGATGATGAGAACCCAACCATTGATGGTGACATCAACTACCAAGTACCCATTAATTTAAACCCAACCATAGTCCGCGGCGATAACAACAACCACCAAGGACCACCCATTAATGAAAATACAACAAATTTGAATTATGGTTTAAGTTTCCCTGACTATGATCCATATTTGCTTGAAATTTCATTCGATAGTGGACATGGATTTATTGGGGGTAGTACCAATCCAGAGGGTGAAGTTCCGGGGAATAATAATTGCCAAATTCTAAGAGAAATAATTCATGACAATGGTATGGCGACCGTTTGTTTAAATTTCTATTTGGTTTGGGGGCGCTGTACGAGTGAAATAATTTTTTAATTGGTTTGGTTAATTACTTTTATTATTATTATAGGTATGATCTTATCTAAGATTGGAATATTTGGAACAATAGGAAGGATCAGTCATGCAGTTGTTGAGAAATCCACAATGGATGATCATGTGTCATCAGATACAATTGAGTATGGAGTATTCTTCTCTTTTATTCGATTTTATACTACTTTTTTCACTTGTTTGGCGATGATATTAACTCTAGTTTTTAATTTTATTATGATTGAAACAGTTTTAGCAATGACAGTATAAGCAAAGTGAAGGAATTTTTAGTTCAATATTTGGAGGGTTGTAAGAAGGATGGTTACATAGTGCTCGAAGATACACTCTCTGAATTCTACCAAACTTTAAGTGTTAATTCTGGTGTCCGTACTAATGACATTAATAATCTACTTCAGTTATCTACAACAAATTTGCGTAAGTAACATCTTTGCTTAGTCCTGTCATCTGATATAAAGGATACAACTTTTTTGCTTTACTACTTTCATCTGTATCACCGAGCAGATCATAATGTTCAAACGGAACAGCAACGAATGGCAAATGAAAATGAGGGCACTAGCAGTGGCGTGAATCGTGGAAAGATCTCTCTTTCAGAACAGGTTTAATTTGTTGTTTACTGCACGCGGAGAGCTTATTACTTTGATACTGAAAAAGGACTTGATTATCTTTGGGAGAGATTTTGCATTCTGATCACTCTTCTTTTTTTTTTTTGATAGAGCAGAGGAGAAGAACTAAAATGATGAACGTGAAAGACTTTGAAGACTATCTTCATCTTTCCATTCAGGAAGCAGGTATCAAATTGAACTTATGTCCTACTGTGATGAAAAGGGTTTGCCGAAGGGATGGCTTGCGCAGATGGCCATCCAGAAAGGTCTCTTTCTTGTCTCCCGGCCCTCATTTCTACATTGCCTTGATCATTGAGGTCACGGAATTTTCACATTGCCTTGGAAATGAATTGCCATATTAATACATTAAGAGGAAATCTCGACGGCGACAAGAAAGGTTTTAATAAACTCTATTCATGCTGGAGAAAGGAAGAGTGCAAAGGTTGACATTACGAAGCTGGAAAAGGAACTTGCAGCCATTTACAATGACCTCACATAGGTTTTCGTACAAGTAACTAGTAATTTTCAATCATTTTTTCTGTACAGATTTAGCTTAGTACATATATTTATAGTTGAAGGCAGATTTAAATGTACAAAATGAGCTATATTGTGTATGTACAAAGCTTAAGAGTTTGAAATATTTTTTCTGTAATAAAGTTTGTTAAAGTTAATACAGCTTTGTTTCCATGTGTTATTTTTGTTTTTACTCATGCCAACATCCTAGTAGTTAAAGGACAAAAGTTTAGCTTGTTTTATTCTCAGAATATACCATGTTGTGGAGCAACTTCCATTCTAGTTCAGCTTGTTGTTTTTCACTTTGTTGCCTTTTTGCTCACAAGAATCCATAGAGCCGCCCGGCTTTTTCTAAATTATGACCTCGATACTCAAAACCAGAGAATATTTCACTAAGCAAAATATTGAAGACCATAGTACCTTTCTGACGTTCACACCTAGAAATCTACTTCACTTTGAAATGTCCGTGCTCGAGTTCATTAACAAAGAGGGTTCATCAGTGCTTGACATATATGAAGCTATTGCGGCTACTCAAGAAATACTATTGTTCCATCTTCAAGAAAAAGATGGCGAGTGTTGAGAAAGTTGTTGGTGTGAAGAAAGTGAGGCAAAAAGATCCAGATGGATGGGATATGAGCATGCCACTACCAGGGGACATCATAGAAGGCGTTGCTGAGTTAGCGTCGGATGATGACTCTTTTATTCAGGCCAAAGCATGGTCAGAGTTAACCTTATTTCTCGGTAAAATTGCTGGACATTTCATTTGGTTCAAGGTTAGAAGGGGAGAGAGTACACTTAAACTCAAAGGATATGTCTTAGTTGAACGACGATCAAATCTCCAGAAAAGGTTTGTTGTTAGAGCAGCATCTGATGAGAGACATCTTGCTGTTATAGCAGAATTCACGTTTGGGGCCCGTTTGGGGCACTGATCCAGGGTATGTTCTCTTTTCGCTAGCTATTACATTATGCATTAAACACACCTTATAGTGTATTCTTTCTTGGCAGCTGTCCATCCATGAAACTTCATTGTATATGAACTGTTTGTTTGATTTTGCAGAAATGAGGCATGAAAATGGTTACTTAGGATCTCGTGTTATACCCAATGGGTTACAATGATGAGACTGGAAATGGAGGTGGGGAACTTATCTACTAAACGCGAGATCTCATTCTAGCATTTGTTAGGGCTCCATCAGTTTTTCTGCACTAATCAAGGGAGTATAGAGTAGAAGCCACATTAGTTCGTACCATGGCCTGGTTTTCAGCAGCAGTATCTTCAGGAATCCCTGTTGTATTCGTTAACATTCAAACCGAGCAAATCAACAATTTGGTATTCCTCTCTTCCTTTTCTGGTTGAGTTTAACTTCTATACACTGACAGTTTAAGATAATTCTTTATAACATTAGGTCACCGCGAATATGAAAATTCTTTAACTAACAATGTATATAACTAAATGAATAATCTTTTCGTTCTTTTTCATGCATTTTTGTGTTTAGGAGAGGAGAAACACAAGTGGGAAAGATGTTTGTAGTAGGCAACTAGATGGGTATGTTGGTTATCAGCAATCCGCACAAGGTGTAAGGCTATGGTATCTACCAGGAATTGAAGAGATTCCACTTGAATTAACACCTGAACCAGGAGAATCCAGATTTGGAATAGACATTAAACGAACAGATGAAGTAATAGTCATCACCTTTTCTTTTCCGAAAACAGCAAATTGAATAATATAACTATGAAGTGATGATTTTCTTAACATATTCATTTTCAGGGATTTGTCAGTATTTATTCAGTAGCAAAGGGGACAGCAGCAGAACGAGCCGGTTTAGTGCATTTATTTGAGGAGGCAAACAAAAGCAAGCATCATGTTGTGATTTCAAGGCTAGAAGGAAAGAGTGTTTTACCATCAACAGTTAGCTCAGAAGGTCTAATATATTGCTGCGATCATGCTGATATTAAGGACACACTCAATTTAGCAATGGAAAGAAGTGAAAGTATTAGACTGCATATCATGTCTTGGCCTAATCAGATAACTCAAAATACCACAGGATTGTTTGGCGCTGGGCTAGGGCAAGCTCTATGCCTCCAAATTGACCTTTCCAACCGTAACGGGCCCCGAAGAAAGCCAGCGACCATGAAAAAGAAAAAGGGAGAAGAACGGACATCGTCTAATGCGGTAAGGGATCTCTAGAAGTTAGGGCTGGAAAGTAATTAGGGTCGTCCGGAAGTTAATGGGGGAGGGAGATGTACAACGAAGGGTCTTTGGTTGAAGCTAGATGGGGTATGTGTGGGAGATTGGAGTGAGAATGAGAGTAGGCGTGGTCGAAGAGGGAGGGACGTTGGAGCATAGCGGGGAGAGGAGGCTGGTCTGGTGGATCTACAGTGAACACAGCTGAGTAAGGGTCACGGTCCCTGAGGCGAGAAGGGTAGATTGTCAGGAGGGTTTGGTAAGGCAGGATAGGGTAGTAGGGTGATTCGGGGGGTCGGGCTGGTATAACCATTGGATTGATTATTAGGCAGCGAGATGGTTGCTCCGCGAATACAGGGGGGGGGAAGGAGCTGGCTGGATATAACAGTAAGGTTTTGAGTTTGTGCTGATCGGTAAAGTATAATTAGATCGTTTTGATCGAGGTTGTGGTCAAGAGTGAGGGGCTAGGGATGTAGAGGTTGAGTTCTTTGGTGGGGGGCGGTTGGGGGAGATGAAAGAAGTGAAGGAAGAGGCGGGAGAGGAAGATTCTCACGTCTCGTGCTGGGGAGAGTGGGATGTGAGAGATGAATCATGTCTAGGAGAAATGAATTTTGGTTTGAGTGAGCGTAGAAGGGATCATGGGACGGTGTTGATAGCCTGCTGGTATAGGAGGACACTGTGAGCCCGCTTATGTGGAGGTGTTATGGTGTGGAGGGTACAGTGGCAAGTGTGTTTGAAGTGGGGTGAGGTTCGTGTCTGTAGAGGTGTGGTGGTTGGCTCGGAAAGGGCAGTGGTCTAGAGGACGGGTTTGAGGAAGTGTGGAGGAGCGCTGATCACCGCGTGGGGCAGCTCGGTGTCGTTGGATGATGAAATTGGAAGTTTTGTGGAGGGTGAGGGGATGATGTCTGGGTTGGGGGTGTGGATGATTGGACTTGGGTTGCAGGGAGAAAATGGTGGATGGGAGTAGTGCGGGTGATCTCGAACGTAGGGGAGAGTATTGTTGGATAGGTGGGGTATATGAGGGGGGGGGGGGAAGGTAGTGACAAAGTAGGATTCAATATATTACGGGGTTCATCCCTTCCTGATGGGCAAACATGGCTAAGAGATAGCCGGAGGTTCCGTGGATAGGAGTGGGATGGGTGGGGGATGGAAGGCAGAGAGATAGCTTAGGGAGAGGGGCGTGGGTCTTCTGTTTACGATGGCTGGTAAGATTGGGTGGTTGGGTTAGGGGTGGGTGTTGTAGAGTAAGTATGTGTAGCAAAGCTATGTTGGAGAGGGGTTATGGGCAGTAGTGGGGTGGTAGGGGGAGGGAATGTTGGGTGGACCAAGGAAGGCTGTGTTCTTTAGTGTGTTGGTTTTGGGTTGGTTATGTGTTATCTCGATGGTGATAGAGGTAGGTTAGGGACCGGGGAGCTGTGGAAGACGCAAACTTGTCTGGATGGGAAAGGGGCTGGGGGGACGAAGTAGGAACTCAATAGAGAGATGGAGGCCGTGAGGGATGCAAAAGACATATATGAGACGGGAGATGGACGGCTCAAGGGGTTTTCTTGTGTATAGTGGTAGAGTAGATAGTTGCGGAGAGATGAAATCGCCGGATTGGTGGGTGTCGACGGGAGAATTGCGAGAGTGAGAGGGCGGGAGTAAAGTATCGAGGTGGTGGAGGAGGTTAGGGTTGTGGACGCTAGCTTTCGGCATGGGCGATAGTGTGTAGGAAGGTTGGGAGTGTAAGGCTAGGGGGGGGTGTTGTACTAGCGGGGGTTTTTAGAATAGGTGGCCAGGTTTTAAAATGTGGTTAGTTGTGAGTAGTTATGAGTGTTAAAGACAGAGTGGTTGAGAGGTAATCCTGGGAGTGTGCCGCGCGAGGAGGACATCCAAAGTTGTGAAGAGTTTAATAAATGGTGGTTCTTTTGGGTGGGTTCAAGAGTGGCCAGCGAGAGTGGGGCTGGGGAATGGGCTTATGGATGGGGGATTTGGAGGGCCGGGGAAGATATGATGTCGTTGAATGATGTAGTTGGGTTTCAGAGGTTTTATGGGGGTAAATTAAAATATATGAGATTTGGGGGCTATCGAGTCGGGGGGGCTAGAGCGCGGAAAGTGGGGAGATAAGGGAAAGGATTTGTGAGGAGTTCTACGACATCGTTGGGGAATGTAGAGGAGATAGACGGGTACGAGGGGTTGGAGTGGATATGGGAGGGGGTGGTTGCGGGGGGGGGAAGGTGGGTGGGGGGTTTGTGGCACTCCGCTATCATGAGTACTCTCTTTACTTTAGGCATCTCATCTCAGTCAGGCACTCAACACAGGAAGCAATAACGTCAATTTTGTCGACTAATGGAATGGACATGAAAGAGTTATGCATATATCATATCTTGGTCTAAGATCAGACAACTCACATGATCTATTGGCACTCTTATACCTACTGATTGTGTTTGATACATAAGGCTCAACAACATAAATAATATTGTCTGTTTGTTTGATATTTGATGGAAATATTTAATTTGTCCACTAAAATATTATATCCCATCAACAACTTATTAATTAAAATGTTAGAAGTAACATCAGAATTATGTCTGGCAGCTTATTGTATCCCATAAATTGAAGGTGCACGTACACCCATCTATATAGTGTGGATCGGCCCCTGATTACAAGTCCCAACCCTCACCACCCACCCAAACATTAGTGAGGGGGGCCGCCTATTAATCTTATAATGAACAAGCCAGAGCTAAGAATACTAAGTGGCAATTTTGGATTCGAAATCATGCATGGTGATGTTACTATTACTTCTACATCATCGAAAATTGATTAGGGCAACCTTGTAACCTAAATAGTTAAATAAACTGCTATATATGTTTTTGTTTTATACATTTATAAATATAGGGAACTAAAATACATTAATTAATTTTTCATCAATATTGCATTTTAAACCAACGATTAAATTTTTTACTTTTGGTAAAACAGGACAACTCCCATGGATGGAAGTTCCTCAGAATTTAGTATATACAACCAAAATTACAAATATAATTAAACTCCCATCCTAAACCTAGATTTGTTCTAGTTTTATTGCTTTTGGTAAATAAAACTTCATATTAAAATTCTATACACTTTAAGTAGGAATTTAAAATTTTATCAACATATTGTGGTGGTTTGGCAAGGTGATTGATAATTGATCAAAGAATGGATCACAGAAAATGACTATCTGTCATCTGTCCAAAATTGAGAAGAAACCTGTGAATTGTCCACATTATTTACACTAGAAACAATTTTTTGATACTGATCCTTCATCCGGCCATCATTTAATTTACACTTTGTTTGGATCATTGTTATCCATTGTTTCATAATTTTTTATATTGTATTGTACTCTATTGTATGGTAGATACAATGTTTGACTAAATTGTATTGTTTGTTATTGTTTAGTAACATTTTAATTGAAATTTATAAATTTACTTTGATTATCCTTAATTATTCTAGGATAGGAGGCTTGACTAGGTTAAAATAATTAAAGTAAAGGGTAAAATAGTATTTTGAAATATGATGTAAAAATATAATTGGAAAAAAAAATTAAGTAACAATCGTAACACACCAAATTGATTGTTCCATAAAATAGGGGTTTCTATTGTTACATAATAACGAAATTTAACAATACAGTACAATACATTTTAGTACAATCAAACAAAATTGTAAGGTATAGTAAGCAGTGTACAATACAATACAATGGATAACAATGTCTAAACATAGTGATTTGAGTTGATTACACTCAATTCTATTCTAACTTCCTTCTGCTCCGTGCGCCACTTTTATTTGTCATATTGACTTTCCAGAAAGTCAATTTAACTAATTTTAAAAGTTAAATTTCATTACATCAATTCGATATTTTAAGCAAAAAATTTAGATATTCAAAAATTATACAGAAAGTAGTATAAATTCTATTTTTTTGTATATCAATATGATAAAATATACATTGTAAAATATCAGCCAAAATTTTTATAATTTGACTCTAAAAAAAGAAGTATGACAATTAAAAGTGGATGAAAGCAATAATACAAAAATGTGAAGTGAAATAATAATCCCGGACAAACTTGGGTCATTGCACTATATTTCTAGAAAAACTAGAAAGGGGAGGCTCGTACTTTGCACGGCCCAATCATCATTATTTGAAATTCGTAATGTTTATTGAGGAACTTTTACATAATGTCACTCAAAAAGTAGCCTAATTATTCTCCATAGCTATAGTTTGACAACTAAACTATTAGCTACATGTTATAGAAAAGGGAGGGAGAGAAAAGGTGTTGGTGGAAAAAGAGTGGTACTAAACAGAAGAGAAATTTGACGACAGGTCTTAGAGGGGTGGGAACCCAAAGAGGGCGATCGGTAAAGCGGGCGGGAATATGGCGAAGAGAGTAGTATGGTAGGAGTAGGCAGGGATGGAGAGATGCATGATGGTTTGTGGAAAAGAGTGAGGGAGTAATAGTCACTTAAAGGGGTGTAGAACGGAGGGGAGGCGCTGAGGTGAATAGAAAGTAGAGGGAGTAGTATTCAAAGCTAGGGAAGGATTTGGTGGGGTAGGCACGGTCGGGATGGAGAGGAATAGCTGAGAGTAATGGGGAGTTGAGGGGACTGGAGTTGTCTTAAAGAGGCGAGTGAGACTGGGAGAGAGAGGAGAGAGGCATGTGAGAGGACAAAGAGTGGGAGAGAGGTGAATTGTATATGTACATCGGTTAGATAATTGTATATTATACATATGTATTTGTATATATGGCAAGCTAGATTGGGAAAAGGGGGGAGGCGACCGAGATTGGGAGAGATGCGACCGAGATTGGGAGAGGGAGGAGAGAGACGGTTGAGATTGGGAGACGGAGAAGAGAGGCGAGCGATATTGGGAGAGGGAGGAGAGAGGCGAGCGGGATTGGACAGAGAGGAGAGAGTGAACTGTATATGTATGTCGGTTAAATAATTGTATATAATGCATTTGTATATATGGCAAGCGATATTGGGAGGGGGAGGAGAGAGGCAAGCGAGATTGGGAGAGGTAAGAGAGAGGCGAACGAGATTGGGAAAAGGAGGACCGAGGCTATCGATATTGAGAGAGGGAGGAGAGATGCGAGTAATAGAGGAGAAGAGTGGGAGAGAGACGAATTGTATATGTATATCGATTAAATAATTATTTATTACACATATTAAATGAATGTCATATTCTTAATGGAATGAAGAAGAGGCACCATATAATAGGTTTTTTCCCATTTTTTGATTGGATAAAGAAGTGTCCGTCTGCAATTTATTTAAAAAAATTAAGGGCACAAGGGGAATAAGCAGGCAACACAAGCAGACGTGTTGACGGTCTGCTCCCTGCTATTCCCCTTTCTTATATAGTAAAGTAATACATATGTTATACGTAGGACCTGCTTAGCTAACATAACATTTATCTTTAATTTGATATAACCAAAATGTCCTTCACACCTATAAATCCAAAGATGTAGCATATTATAAACTCATTGATAGGTTTGGTTTAGAATATAATTTCGATTATTGAAGAAAATATTCATTAATAAATGTTGGAATTATTGGTGATAAACAAGGAAAGAAGACATTAAAGGGGGAAGGAACAAACAAGCAGACAAGAGCTTCATGTTTGATCTTAATTTCATTGAAAAAGTCTAATTTTGAGATTTGAAAAAGATAAAGGGAAAATTAGTAAACTAGTCACAATTCTTAACTTAATTAGTAAAAATATCTACATTTTTAAAAATAATTATTGAAATGTCAATATTTCAGAAGTGATTGTATTCAAAAATTTTATTTTTCAAACAGTCCAACTTTAAAAAATCAAATTGTAAGCTCATTCCAGCCTTACACTTCTTCAATGCTTTAGTACCATTAAATTTATTTTTCATCTTTCATCAACTTTTCATTTTACCAATCTCCTCATTCACCTTTTCTCTTTTTTCTTTCTTTCATCAAAATTTCACCATTATTCTCTCATTTTGTTGAAACAGAACTAACTATTCAAGTTCGTAACATTTTGTTCATATCTATCAACTAATCAAAAAATCTCTCAATTGATAAAGGTATTTTTGAATTCATCATTTATTTTGCGAGATTTCGTTTTAAAATCACACATTATGTTTAATTTTTGGATTGTATGTATTAAGGATTTTCTGTCATTTTCTTTTTATTTTTATGTGAATTTGTTAACATACTCATCAAATATTTATGTATTTCAGATTTTTATATTTTAAATAATTTTTTTGTTGATCCTTTTTTTATTATTTGTTTTATATTTCAAATTTAGTAGTAATCTACATAAGCATTTAAGATTTGAGGTTGTTTCGGGGCAAAAGGATTTGAAAATATTTTGAATGTTCTGTATGTTGTCGTTAAATTTGTTTTAACAAAGTGTAAATCTAAATCGCAAACCTTATTTGGATTATAAATTGTGAAGAAACAAATCAAAGATAAACTAGTTTGGTATAATATATAATGAACAAATACAATACAAAACTATTTGATTGATGCATTAGGATGTATACAACATATACTGAATACTACCTAAACTGTATTTTGGTTACTTATAGTAGAGAATGAATACGAAATCAAAATATAAATATGCAGAGCAAAACTTTATGTATCAATTAGGACGAATATGACATTCATAATCTAAATAGGAAACTTTAAATGGTATACATTAGGTTAGGACGAATAGCTAATCAAATGCTAACTACAACTATTATATACAGAAGGTGTATTGAAAATACGCAAAATAAAATACATATGTAAGATGATTAATATCTGTACGCGATGAATACTGAGTATTGTTTTTGAATATTGGGAAATTTCTTAAGGAGATACATAACTTCATAACCTTAACATGATGTCCAAATAACTTCACATAATTCATACTTTTTAAAAGACAATTATGGAATTTCATAACGTCAAAATGATGCGTAGTAGAATAAACTGCTTCAAATATGATAATGTATGGTACTAAACGTGCTTAGAAATTAAAAAACTTAAAAAAATTGAATTTGAATTTTAGATCAATGGTGGTAGGTGTATTTTTTGAACATTGTGAAAGACGAAGAACAGAGATGGCTAGTTTTATTTTGATAATTGTCAATTAGATTCTTTGTTTTGATTTTGTAATCTGATCAAGAATTTTAAGCAATTGTTCTTTTGATGATTTTCTCGCCTCGCCTTAATTTCCTCTTTTTCTCCTTATGTTTTTAATAATTGTTTTCTTTTTTGATATTTTTACTAAATATTGAAAGTATTGACAATGAGTCCTATTAAATGTCAAAATATTGACATTTTGAAATTTTCTCAAAGATAAATGGGTTATATATTCCGGGTTGAACAATTGCTTTAGTACTGGGCTATCTAGAAGCCCACCTCAAATAAAAGAACGGAAAATTTTTCAAAACAATAATATTTAGCATCTAATAGGACTCCCGATAATATATTTACACATGTTCACATGTATAAAACATACTCTTTATCTGATTTGAGAAAATTGTTAAAACTGTCATATTAAAAGAGATAACTGATCTGAAATTTATATTAACTCATTGCTCACTTAGAAAACAAAGTTGCTCTTTGATCAATGTAAAAAGTGATACATTTAAAAATACTTAGTTTCATTATAAATTTTGATTAAAACTCTTTCTCAATCTTCTCTTACTTTCTTAAAAAACTCAGTTTGAACCAATTATGATTTTGTTTAAAAGATATTCAGTAAGAACTTCACGAATACTCAGGAAAAGGGTTAATAGACGTAAACAATCAACTTAATAATCTCAATACACAATATATTTATATACAACGATTCAATAGTTAGAAATAATATTTTTTTTAAAAAGAATATGAACTCAAAAACTCATCTAAAAAAAATACTTAAATCTAAGAATAGAACCCTAGATTATTCTTTTACTAGTTTGAAAGTAGATGTAGGGTGTGAGAACGAACTAGTCCAACACTATGATAGTCTTACATATCTGGAAGACCAAAGCTCTTGAAGAGGTTAAAAGAAAAACTTGATTAGAAGACTTGAAACCCTAGATTTTGTCTTTGTGATTTTCTAGAAATGAAAGGTGGAGAAGAACCTTGGATTGAAAATCTTAGAATTCTTAAGGAGAATCTAGGATTTGGAGCCTTTAGATTTTAGAATTTGGAGGAATTTCTTTCATGGAGTTTTTGATCTTTGGAAGAAGGAGAATTGAATTTCGAGAGTTGTTACACATATAATGATGTTATTATGTTGTAAGATGGACTTAGAGAAACTGATTTAGGGTAAAAGGTTAAGAATATCCTTTTAGGATCATAAGAAAACAATATAAATCAAAGAAAATGACATTTTAATGAATACTGTCAATCAAATCGGCGATTTAGAGGTCTCATAACCAAAATTCTTCTGTATCACCCAATGGAGCAAGCTTTAAGTTTTCGGGACAATTCGCAACTCATTCGGGCGGATGGGGCACCATTGTGCAAGGTTGTGCGCATGGTGATTCGTCCCAATTTCCCAGCCTAGGTATATTCGAGTAACAATCGTAACTTTTTGCTCCAAATTCAAAATAAGAAAAAATTAGTGGTGTGATAAAGAAGACTCGTAGTCCTTTAATTTGATAGGTCATAGTCTACCTAGTTTATTATATGGTGAGAGATATGACTGTTTGAAGTTGGCTTTTATATAACTCATGTGGAAACTTAGTCAATAGGAATGCTTTGAACTTTGCTTGGCATTTGAGGTTTCTTATGACCCCAAATCACTTTTAGATAATCTTGATACACTTGGTGAAGGACTTTATAACACATGATCGAGTAGTACATCACCTTATTCAAGATCATATACTAACGCTGAACGATTCAGATTTTAAATGGTAGTCGCGAGGTGTTATAAAATTATTCAAGTGTTAACTTAGAATTTTTGGAATGTTATAAAATTAATCGATTGCATTGTTTTGTATTCTACAATAAAAGTAATTCTAAAAAAGTCAGATAAAATTTCATTCCAAGCAATTTCATTTACTTTGGACAATATGGGCAAATGATAATAGAAGAAAATGGACTGAAAATCAAAATCAAAGCAATCAAGTAAGGATAATAGGGTTCATTTGTTTGCTATTGATAAAGGTTTGAATCTGAATATTCAAACATTAGGTAATTAAGTGCATTTATTTTTTCTACTTAAAAATTTATTAATGAATCAGAGCTATGACAAAGTCTTGTTCTCATTCAAACTTTTTTAAGAAGCTCTTATCTTCAGAAAATAAAAAAATTGTGTTCCATATTTTTTTATTTAAAAAATGAGTTTCTCTCATTCACAAACTTTAATAACTATCAAAATTATTTTCCTTCAACTTTTAATTTTTATTATTTCTGCTTGTTTCAAATTTGATAAAAATTCACTCTAAAAGCTTTATTTTAGGAAAGTGCAAAACAACTTCATAAATGTGTTTTGTTGAAATCCGATGGTAATGTCTTTATCAATTTGTTTAAAATCATTTAAATGTATCATATTCATTATTTATTTTAGAGAAGTGTACATGGAAAAACACATTAAATAATTTGTTTTAAAAAAAAAGATTATATTTTCGTCCAATAATTATTTTATTATTATAATTTAAATATGTAGTCTATATAGTTCCATTTTATTTTTATCAAAATTAAAATATTTGTTTATAATTCAAATATTCTAATATTTTGTTAATGTAATATTGAACTATTTTTTAATTAGCATAATACATAAACATAACTCTTGACTTGGCGTTAGTTTGCAACTATGACCCTTAACTTTAAATGTGCACAAGTAGGCACTTAAACTTGTATAAAATTGAACAAATTGACACACTCGTCCTACATGGCTCCCTACATGGAAAATTTGTATCATACGTGATGTCCTACGTGTATCATGCACATTTTAAGTTAAGGGTCATAATTGCAAGTTGCGCCAAGTTAAGGGTTATATTTATGTATTATGCCTTTTTAATTTGTATTATAATATTTATTGCGTTTACATATTAATAAACAATTGTTTAAAAATAAAGTCTTAATAATTCAATGTTTACATATTAATGAGGTGTTTGGAAAGTACTCTCATTTGGATAAATCGACACAATTATGGCCATCCTTCAAACAATCAAGTTTAGATTTGATGAGCTAAAATTAGGACGGATCAGGGAGAATATTTGTTGATAAATATCTTTATTATCTTAAATATTATGAAGAATAATATTTAAACTATTTATGTTATATATTAAGTACCTTAATTATTTAGCTTATTAATATTATTTAAGGTTTTAATCTTAGTAGTCGGGCGCTTTAGATTTCTTACTATGGTAATAAAGGAAATGCTATTGCGCTTTATGCATTAATTATTTCATATATTAATTGGGCCACTTACATATGCAAACAAAAATTCTATTTGTATGGGGCTATAACAACTTTGCATAAGTTGGCGCTCTCATAGCAACTAAAACTGTATAATTATAATTTGCTATACATATGGCTAATTGTATAATTCGGCGTGGGCCTAAATTGTAAATTCGCTGGCAATTTGTATTAATTTGTTTTGGCATAAGTTGAATCGAATTAAAATGTATGTATATTGCAATAATTATAAGTGTATAGTCAACAAGATATATGTTTTTTCTTTCTCCCTTCCCCGCTCGCTTTATTAACAAAAACGAAAACACAATATATACAACTTCTGTTGTAATAAAGGCTAGAGAAATTGTATTTCACTGCAATTGTTAAATCACAATTGTCTATAATTCGTTGGATCCTTTGTGTCTCTGCAATATTTGAAGTAAAATGTTTGTAAATTATACTTAAGTGTATACACGAAGATATACATTTTTGCATGTACATATAGCATTTTTCTCTCGCTTTATACAAAACAGAAACAGAATTATACACTTCCTGTGTATCAAGCGAGAGAGGTGAGCGAGAATGGAGAGTGGCTAGCGCAGATTTTTTCCGGGAGAGAGACGCTGGCAAATTTTAACTACTATTTGCTATGGAGCAGCAATTAAATCAAATATAGCTATTCCATTTAATTTAGGTATTAGTTTCGCTATTATTACAATTGTTCCTCTATTAATTTGGGAGTTACAAACTTGGGAATATTTATTGACACGACGATTGATAGTATTAATGACATATTGAACATTACAAAAGATTTTTGGTGGCACAGAATGAAGGGTGATGGTATTTACCATATATCTATATAACTATATATATATCTATATATATTATAAAATAGTTTTTCTTTCTTATTAGTTTGCTGGATTTTCTTAAGTAAAATATATTATTTGTTAGATTCTGCCTCCTACTTTTAGTATTGGAAGAACTTGTTGAATCTTGGTGGGGATACACCTTCATTCGTGAAATATGTTTAAGGACAGCGTCATAGGCACCCTCAAGCTAGGCATGATTTCGCCATAACTTACAACAATCTAAGGATTAATTTCCTTACATGTTCACGAAAAGATTAATACTCTGCATTGTTACTAAGAATATCGCCACCCATATTTTTTATTTTTTTTTTTTGAACTGAAAATTTTTTTTTTTTTTTTGACTTAGAATATTTTTTTTTTTTTTTTGTTGACTTTTTTTTGTTTGTTTTTTTCCCCTCGGGGTTCTTTTTTTTTCTTTGCCTTTATTTCCCCCCTTTCTTTTTGTTGTTTTTTCATTTTTTCTTTTTTTTTGGCCGTCTCCCCTTATTTTTGCCGCCTTGCTCTTTTTTGTTTTTTTTTTTATTTTTTATTCTTGTCTTTGTTGCTTTTTTTTATTATCATTTTTTTTCTTTTTGAAATCAAAATTTTGATTTTTTTTTTTGAAAAATTGAACCACTGAACCACTACCAGATTTTGATGTGCTCGAAATCTATGGTGTTGTGCCCTACTATGCCATTGGGCAGCAACTTTACCAAATTAATTCCTATGTTTCCAAATCAATGAAAGTTTTTATGTGGATCAAAATTTTAAGGTTTATAGGATTCGAAACAAATTTTCTCTGTCTCTTGACATGTAATGGGAGTGTACGTCCAAGCGCTAACAAATGAAAATCGGAGGTAGATCTAGGGGTCTCTGAGAACTAATTGCTGAGCAACTAATCAATGGATATATTTATCAAATAGAATGTAACATACAATATAAGGACTCTTCTATGATTATTTGGATTTCTATTGTTTCTAATACGGAAGCAAAGAATTTGGGAATACTACTTGGCTAAATATACTGGGGCTGAAGATGCTACCAAACAAAATTTTGTTATTGGTAATTTTTACAAACGGGAGATGACTTAGAAGAAAGATGTAAAAGTACAAGTCAATGAGTTTCACAAATTAGTTAAAGATCTTAAGTCGGAGAAAATCATTTTACTGGAACATTTCGTGGCTGATATATTGATTGAAAAACTACCTGAATCTTCGAATGACTACAAACAAATTTGAAGCAAAAACAAAAGGTACTATCTCTTGAAAATTTGGTGAAACACATCATCATTAAGGATACCAATAGAAAGCAATCATATTTTCCCAAAGCAAAAGTCAATCTTGTGAAAGACAATCGCAACAAAGATAACAAATATGAAAAATATTTTGATTGTAAACTCAAGGTCAACAATCAAAATTTCAAGAAAAAAGGTAATTGTTTTGTGCGCGGCAAACCAGTCCACCATGCAGTTCAATGTAGAAACAGAGTTGGGAAAATGACAATCATGTTAAGCCAAAAGTAAATCTAGCTGAAACAGATGATATCATAGTGGCAATCATTTCCCAAGCTATTCTTGTGGTCAATGTGAGTGACTAGGTGATAGATTCAGGTGGCTACTTAACTAGCCTATTTGTGCGCATAATAAAACAAATTTTGTTCTTACAAAAAAACCCCAATGCAATGAAGGAGAAGAGTTGTGTATCTTGGTGATTCTTCAAACGCACTCAATTTCCTGAAAAAGGAAAATGTCAGGCAACGCGGAGTCTGACGCGCTAGCCCTAACCGGCATCGTTGACGGCCCTCAGAGGTCGTCAGACAAGACTACATATGTCCTCATTACATCACTATGTTAATTTTAGGCGGAAAATGGAGGCTTCTTGTTTACATTAGACTTCATAGTGAGAAACTTTGACTCAACAAAACACAATCTACATTTCTCATGAGCGTTCACACAACGACCATATATTATCAGGTAATCAAATGAAGACATAGTCAACTATCTGTATAAATTATAGAGTTGCCAAACATGGGCACCAATTTAATATCTGAAAATAACTGGGAAGGAAACACTAGTATCACATCTTCCATCTAATGTCTACATCAATGCTAGAATAAAATAGTAATAATCCTTTGAAGGCAGAGGGCCAGCCAATCCGTATGAAAGCTCCACGTCGGATAATTCATCAGGCGTCGATTCGTAAGTTTTCTATGGCGTCCTGCACACCTTCAGCCTAAAAAAGTAGAGATTTGTATGTGATTAATACACACTTGTACTAAGTATAGGTATTATGAAAGAACACCGCAAGACAATGCATGATTAAGAGTGGTCTCTTGCCCTAACAATATGAATAATGGAAAGTCAAGTCGGGACTTGCCAAAATTGGTTAGGAAAGTCATTTCATGATAGTAACAGCATCATCCTAACATATCATTTTGCAAAAACCACATATATTTGCACCTAATCGTAATCAAATAGTTCATATTCATTCCTTCATATGCCCTGAGACCTTGGAATGGAATGGACTTAAATCAGGATTCCCAAATCTTAGGGCTCAACATAATGGACCTATTCAATCAACTAGGGCGGGGCCCTTTTTTTCCCCCCCCCCCTTTTTTTTTTGTTAAAGGGTCAACACAGAGTCTGCTTCATTCATTTATACGTACTTCATTTTCATTCGTTCGTAAGCTAGTGTAACACACCAGCCAACCTAGGATGTAGTTTAGACTTCTCATTCGTGTTAGCTTTGGGCAATGACTGGGCGGCGGGGGATGAATGCCGGGGGTGCGGGGGTAGTGTCATTACTTAAGTCTAGCTCACCTTTTGAGTCGGCGTCCTTCCCTGAGGGACACTTTTGGTATCGTTCATGGTTTTATGTGCATCTACTGTGCGTGCTGCCCATTCTTTCTTTGGGAACTTAAACGCTTGACCAACATAGATCATGTGAGGGCATCATGAATCAAGTTTAATACCTCACACTTAAAGACGTGGAATCAACGACCAAAGTGAACAAAAGCATGCTAGCGTATATAGGGAATCAAACCCCGCTAAAACCCTATATTGGCAGTATATGTTCAAAGACTAAGAGATATAAAGAGACTCTTACCCATCTGGACGGACAAAATTATCTCATGAGAACTGCATGAACCTCTACCTTCCCGAAAGAGGAATCACAACTCATAGCTAGCCTATCGGTGCTCAGTATAAAGTTCCATTTCATTCCTCTCATACATCATAGAAGTTGGCTTCTAGCATGAGGCATCATAGCTCATTATATGATATCTCAACTATTCAATACTATTAAGTATGCATTAACTTCAATGCTTTCATTAGAGTGTTCATAGAGACTGGTCTATTCATTAACTTTACACTCTCATAGGTGAGTACGTCTTGGTAATATTTACTTAGGCTCATTTGAGATTTGTCCCGCACCTTTGCGCATTAGCCTTTTATCATGTAATGAGTCGGTTCCACATACAAGCATGAGCTTCATTCATATTTGTCTAAGTGGAATTTTATTTAGCCACCCTAAGATTATATGGTATAAGATTATGCATCTGTAAGATATGTCAAGATATTGATCGATCTTTAGAGGCACCAAACATGTCATTCAATCTTTGCTTACGGTATGACCTTATGTGTCAATAAAATTGGGCAAGGGAACGTCCGATTTTGCATCGCTTGAGTAACCTAATCTTATCGTAAACTTGATAATTGGGCATTTTTTCAATTTGGGGAGCCTAGTCGATCCCCATCACTCTATAATATTCGGGCTTTCTGTTCGCTTTTTTTTTTCATAAGCAAGGAGGTTGTGGGATCACATCCCCACACAGCTCATTCTGTTCTCTGAATTTATCTCTTAACTTTTCTCACCTTAGCAAAATTGTGGGGGTTCAAATCCCCACTCATTTATTTTTTCTCTCTCTCCTTTATTTTTTCTCCTAACTCCTTATCTATTCAGAGTTTGTGGGTTCAATCCCCACTCCACATGTTATTTTCTCCTAACTCCTTTCTATCAAGAGGTTGTGGATTCAATCCCTCATTCACAAATATTTATTTTTGTCGGCTCTTTATTTTTCTCTCCTATCTCTCCTCATCTATTCAAGAGGTTGTGGGTTCAATCTCACTCAACACCAAATTTAATTCCTTCAATTTCTCATTAATTTTTATGTAATTTGCATTTGGTGAGGTCTGGGTTCAATTCCGGCATGACCTCACAAAATTTAAAATTTTTTAAAAACAAAGCTCATTTTTCAAATTTTTTGTCGAGACCAACATTTCCAGGGGTCAAGCAGAAATTTGTTGTTCTCTTTCATCCATCTTTCATTCCATGTTTAATGTTGATTCTTGAGTAATTCAAGTGACATTTTTCAGCACATTACCTCTTATATTAACATCACCTTTAACATTTTACATATACGAAAACAAAAAATTTATAATCACAATCACGCCAACACAATTTCAGGCAGCAACATAGTTCATATTACAGGCACCCCTGCTCAAACAATTAACGTAAAACCTTTCTGGAATACATCTTTCATTCCGTACTCATAATTTCCAATACACATTCAATCATAATCAGCAATCAGATCTAGAATTAATCTAGCCTAGAAAACATACCAACGCATGCTTTGAATCTTTCAAGTGATCTAATGACAAGGGCATGTCAACGGGACAACCTTAGGTTTTTCACTTGCGATAAAATGAAACGCTTAAGGTCTATTGTGAAAAGGGGCGCAATAGAGAAGAAATCATACCTTATGTTCGTTCTCACTTGTTTAAATGCTAGCCAATTTCTCACACGAAACCACTGCCTCACGCAACGAAAATCCCAAACACAATCCGTCTAGAAGAATGTTGTTGATTTTCATTTTTAGCTTAGCTTTTCGTTTGAGTTTTTATGTGTAAGTTCTTCTAGAGTGAAGAACTATTATTTTCAATTTTTTTGCTGATGAAAAATGTGAAATGAGAGTGAGAGACGTGAGAATGTGAGGATTAGGATTAGGTTAGTTAGGTGGAGACTTAGTCAAACTAGGACTCCCCATTATTTATTAATATCATTATTATTTTTTTTTAATTAAAAATCTGATTTTCCTTTAATTAAATCAGCAAATTAAATATTAATTAATTAAAATAATTCACTAAATACAATAAATCAATTAAATCCTGCTTCCTCCCGCAAGGCTCGAACGCGGGTGGAGCAAGAATGGGGGGGCTTTTGTCTTAAGGTCAATTTCGGGTCCCCACTCCCCTTTACCCAAATTGGCCACCTTAACAATATCTTTAATTAATCATTAATTAATTAGGGGTAATTATACTATCTTATCCTGGAAAAGAAACGCATTTTAAACCCCTAGACCCTCTCAAACTTAAATTACCCCCTTTAAAGTCTGGGTAAGACTCATTCGGTTTAATCTTCCATATTTCGGGAGTGCCCTAACATTGCTTACCCACCTTTCAAGCTCAACTACCTCATCCAAGTTAGTTGGCTTGGATGTTTGCAGAGGTCTACGGCGCATCAATCCGTGTGAACCCGGCTAATTATCTAGACATTCTGGATAGCGTTAGAATTACTTGCTATGTCAATTTTTAGGGTTTGGTTCCTTATCCCGCCCCACCAATCCCCCCCCCCCTTCCCCCCCCCCCCGGCTTTGGGAACATTCCTCCCAAATGACACAACACATCATTTTAAAATAAATAGGGTGCTTTTTAAAACATCTTCCATACTTGCGACTTTACTCTTTGTGAATTATTGTTTCGTCATCTTACTTGTATAATGCATAGTACTTTAAGCTTATCTGCAGCTATAACTTCATATTTAGATTAAGGAACTTCCGGCTCAACGCACTTAACTTGATGCAGCTTCACAGACTCAATGCCCAACAAAAAAATGATGTCCACGCTATACAAAAACAGACATCATGATATGGCAAACATGAATCATTTCACTCACATAGTGCCATTATTACACGTGAAGTTTTTGGACTTTAAATACCAAGTCGCTATTGCCCTAAAACTTATAGTTTCTAAAACAAACCAGCCTTATGAGGAGTATATCTAACGGCCTATTATTAAGCATCTTATTGGCTTGTAAAGATTTGAAATTATATGGCTTTGTTGGATGACCCTCCCTGGGCCCGATTTATACCGTACTCATTTGGCAACTGAACCTCACTACCGCTGGTTGTATAATCTATGGTATGCATAACACTATGGAAGAAAAAAAAATTTTTCCATAAAACAACCTAAGCTTTCAATGCTTTTTTGTTTTTTTGGTGAATTCGATTCCATATTAGTAGGTTGGTGGCACATCCTTGCAACCTACTAGCAGGCTTCCATTAATGACAAGGAACGACTTCCTAACTAGTCTCATCACAGATACACTAAAACACATAATGTCAGAATCAAGGGGCAACCAACATGATGAATCCACATATTAAACTTCATACTAGTGCATAAACCATACACATGAAAACTAATTAGGCTCCATTCACCTGAAAAACTACTTAGGGCTACGCACCCTGAGACATCACTAGAGGGGTCTTCCCCTACACCCCTAGACTGAGTGCGAAGACTTCGTTGCCATCTTTGGAACCTCTTCAACACTTGGACACTTCGGCTAATACTTTCTTCTCGCTTCCTTTTTAAAAATCGACTCTCAATACAGACAATCACTTCATCATGTGACCCAGTTTTCCGCACACTATAACAAGTCGTTAAGCCCCTCGTACACTCTCCTCCATGAAGTTTAACACACTTCCTACAAGGTGGCCTCTCTGAGGTATATCTAATTCACTCTTTCTCTAACACTCTGGGCTCGCAATTCTATATAAGTCGACTTTGAAGACTTAACTCCCCTCTGGGGGAGAGTCCGCTCTTCTTAAACTTGGGGCTTACGCCTTATTTGAAGAATAGAGGACGTTCAGTACTTTTCCTCGCTTGAAAAATTCTTTCTTCTCTTCTCTCTCAGCTGCCTTACTTTTCCCTGCCCTAGTATGCTTCTCTTCGCTTCTTGTCCTCTTCCTCCACTTGTTGGACATGACCATAAAGTCATAAGGCCGGGAAAGTCTCATTTGCATACAAATCGTCTCCGCCTAACCCTAACCTCAGCTTCTCGAGATTCTCAGGCAATCTTAGATAGTCAAAGGGGGGGGGGGGGGGGGGGGGGGGGGGGGGGGATCAATTAACTATAGATTCATCCCGTGATTCCCTTAACCTATTAGCCATGGTGCTGGCAGGTGGGTTCTTCCTGGGAACACCTTGTTGCTCTGCCTGGGCTATCATAGACTGAGCTTGTAAGGTGATGGCTTGGGTCATCTGTACCAAGGTTCTCCTTACTTCTCCATCCGTCAACCCAGCCGAGTTAACAGGCATCTCCATTTCAGCAGTTGGTGCCTGGGAAGGAACTTGGTTACCCCCAACAACTGCTTTTCCTCTTCCCTGACCAGTGTTCCTCCTTGTGTTCATTTACTAAATAAATATAAATTGATGTTAGATACGCTCATAACACAAAGAATCATACATTAGAGAAAGCACGATAAGATCAGAATAAGGGAAAATTTTCCTACGCATTAATGCAGTCTCTAATTAAAGATAGTGATGAACTTCACTACCATGACTTAGGAACTACTTGATATGGTTGATGTGAACTTATTATCCTCGGAATTTAACCTACCGCTCTGATACCAACTTTGTTACAACCGGAGTCTAGACCCAGCCAAAATCGGCGTCGTTGACCTCTCAGAGGTCGTAGACAAGCCTACATATGTCATCATTACATCATCTAAGTTAATTTTAGCAAAAAAATTGAGCTTTTTGTTTACTTAGACTTCATAGTAAGAACCATTGAACTCGCATAACACAATCTCAATAATCCCTCATAAGTGTTCACCCACAGACAATCTCTTTCAAGATATCAAAAGAAAGACATAGTTGAATAATCTGATATAAATATAAAGTTGGCCAAAATGGGCACCAATCAATATCTGAACAATAAGGAAAGAAACACACTAGTGGAACATAGCTCACTAGGCTAATGTCATGTCTCATGTCTAGAATAAAAAAGTACGCATCCTCATAACAAAAGGGCCCTACCAAATCCGGATGAAAGCTCCACGTCCGTATAACTTTCGCGTCGATTCATAAAGTTCTAGCGCCAGCTGTATCCTGCACCTAAATAGAGAGTTGTATGGATTATACACACTTGTACTAAGTATGGTATATGAAGAACCACCAAGAACATTGCAGGTTACGAATATCTCTCTCCTAATAATATAATTATGGAAGTCCAGTCGTGGACTTGCAAATCCGATTAGGAAAGTCAGCTATGAAATAAAATGCATCATCATACATATCATTTTGCAAAAACACATATATATTGGCACATATCATGATCATAGTCATATCTTCTTCATATGCCATGAGACCGTGGAATCATGGACTTAAATCTGATCTCCAAAACTTAGGGGCTCAATCATATGGGACCACGGCTGTCAACTAGGGAGCCTTCTTGAGCAGCAAACTCACAGAGTCTGGCTTCATCATTTATTTTATACGTACTACATCATTTTCATTTGTTCGTAAGCTATTGTAAACACCTGTCAACTAGGATGTAGTCTAATACTTTCATTTTCATCGGGTTCGCTGTGCATACCAAGAATGACCTAGTGCATTACTTAAGGCTAGATCACACCTCTTAATCATCTACCTATACCCCTTTGGTATCGTTCATTTCTTATGTGCATTTTGAGGCTGGGCTCATTCTTTCCTTTGGAAGCTTTACCTTAACCGACATAGATCATGTGAGCATCAAGGAAATCAAGTGTTTAACTAACCCCCCAAGACAACACCAAAAAGAGGTGGAATCACCGGCCACATTAACAAAAACATGCTAGGCGTATAAGGAACGAACCTCTGCTAGAACCCTATATTGGGCAAGTATAGGTTCAAGACTAGATACATAAGGAGACTCGCACCGTCTGACGGACAGTCTCTCTCATGGATTTACAGGGCGCAATCTCTGGCTTCCCAAAAGATGATATCAGCACTCATAGCTAGTCCCTACGTTGTCAGTATGAAGTTCCATTACAATTCATTTCATACATCTAGAAGTTTGGTTTCTGGCATGAGGCTCAATAGATCATTAGATTATTTTTTTTCATCTCGATCCATTAGTATTAAGTATGGCATTAACTCACTACTTTCTTCGAGTGTTCATGGAGACTGGGTCTCTGCATTCAACTTAGCACTCTATACGGTGAGTCGTCTTGGTAAGCTTTCTTAGCGCATTTGAGTTTCTCTCACCTTTCGCATTACCTCTTATCAATTTTGCACCACATTCTTAACTTTAGTGCAGCATTTAACTCTTCATAATTACTACCACTTTAACTTGAATGTTCATTTCTATCATATGTCATCGGCACTTGCCCTTTATGTGTTTCACACTCTTACTTAACCCCCTGGGTTCACATTATCTCACCACATAAACCATCTTAGTCACTTACTTTTAATATTTTCTAGTACTTATGAGTCCTCCCACAAGCCAGGAGGCTTCATTCATTGTTTGTCTAAGTGTTTTGATTTTTACGTAGCCAAGATTATATGGTACGACTTATGCATCTTTTGTATATGCCAAGATATTGATTCGATCTTAGAGGCCGAGTGGCATTCGATTAAATATTTGTTTATATAACTTATGTTCAAATGGAATTGGGCAAGGGAACCTGATTTCGAATCCCTTGAGTAACACTTAATCTTATAGTAAACTTGATAATTGCATTTTTCAGATTTGGGGGCCCTAGTTCGATCCATATCACTCCCATAATATTTTCCTTTCTTTTGTCCTTTTTTTTTTCATTTAAGGCCAAGGAGGTTTTGGGATCAATCCCCTACAAACTCATTCTTTTTCTCTTAACTTTCTCACCTATGCAAGAGATTGTGGGTTCAATCCCCACTCACCACATTTATTTTTCTCCTAACTCTCTCATCTATTCAAGAGATTGTGGATTCAATCCCCATTTGCCATATTTATTTTTTTCCCCTTTATTTTTCTCCTAACTCTCTCATCTATTCAAGAGGTCGTGGTTCCATCTCCATTCGCCATATTTATTTTTCCCGCTTTCTTTTTCTTTCTCCCTAACTCTTCTCATCCATTCAAGAGGTTGTGGGTTTGCAATATACACTCACCAAATTACATTTTCCTTCATTTTTCCTCATGAATTTGTGTGATATGTAATTTGCATTTGTGGGTCTTGGTTCAAAATTCCCATGACTTCCAAATTTTAAAAATTTTATAACATAAACTCGAACTCACTTTTTCACTCAAATTTTTTGGCCGAACGCACATTTCCAGCAAGCAGAAATTGTTCTTTTTTAATCATCTTCATTCATGTTTTATGTTGATTCTTGGAGTAATTCAGGTGACATTTCAGCACATTACCACTTATATGACATCACACTTTTTAACATTACATATCGAAACAAAAGCATTTATAACAACAGCAATTTCAGGGCAGCAACAATAGTTAATGTACACAGCATCACCCTGCTCAAACACTTAACGTAAAACACTTTTCTGGAATAATCTTCATTCCTTTCACCATAATTTCCAAATACCACATTGAATACATAATCACAATCAGACCTAGAATTATCTAACCAGAAGACCGAAGCCACGTCATGCTTTGAATTCTTTCAAAGATCTAAGACAACGGTGCATGCAACTGGACACCTTAGTTTTTCAATTTCGAGTAAAATTACTCTTAAAGAGTTCTATTGCGATGGGGACATAGAGAAGAAAACTCATAGCATACCTGACTGTCGTTCTACCTTGTTTAATGCTGTCCAAGTTTCCACGAACCACTCTCGGCCTCACCCCGAAATCCCCAACCAATCCGTCGTAGAAGATGTTGTTGATTTTCCCTTTTTTAGCTATAGCTTTCGTTTGAGTTTTTGTGTGTAATTTCTTCTAGAGTGAAGAACTAATTATTATTCAGTTCTTTGCTGATGAAAACCTGAGAAGAAGTGAGAGACGTGACAATGAGAGGATTAGGATTATGAGATTTTAGGTGAGACTAGTCAACTATGACTCCCCCCATTATTTATTCATATCATTGATTATTTTTTTAATAAAAATATTGATTTCCTTTAATTAAATCATAAATTAATATAATTAATTTAACTAATTTCACTAAATCCCATAATCATATTAAATATGGCTTCGCACCAAGGCCAATCCGGGTGGAGGCAAGATTTGGCTTAAATGGTCAATTTTGGCCACGCTCATAACCCAAATTGACGCCTTAACCGTATTATTAATTAATTACATGATTTAGAGTAATTACAATCTATCCCTTAGCCTAAAAAGACCATTTTAAATTTACCCCTAGACCTTTAACTTAAGATAGCACCTATTTTAAGTTTAAGTCTCGGTTAATATCTCATCCAGGTAAAGCTTCATATTCGGTGCCCTAACTGGTTTTTGACCAACCTTTCCCAAAGGCTCAAAACTAAATGTCACCGATGTGTTTAGTTGTCTTGGCTGTTGCGAGGTTCAGAGGTCTTGTTATAATAGATATACGCGCGCCATCAATCCCCGTGGAACCGGAACCCCGGTTTAATCTAGACATTCTAGATACGTTAGACATTACTTAGCTTAGTCATTTTTAGGATTGTTACAAAAATTCTTCAAAAACTCAGATATGAAAAAACGTTGTCATCGATCGAAGTGCTGCATGTTCCTAGTATCCTAACCAATATGATTTCAGTGGAATTATTAGGAATGGTGGGAGGGAAAATTGCATTTGAATTTGGTAAAGAATATCGTAATCATGGTTTCTTTGTTCTCAATGTTTCTACAGTCATGAAAAAGAAACTAGTACTTAATTATTTACTTTTGATTTGCTAAATGGAATCAGTTGAATAAATAATTTTTTTATGTTTTGATGATAAATTTTTATCCTATGTTAAAGATCAGTTTTTCAAAATGTTAAGAATTGGACGGGAAAAAAAAAGAGACATTCACATGTTGGTGGTTTAAATTATGAAATTACTTTCTAAAATCAGTTTTGTGTTATAAAAAGTAGAGAAATATCTTGTAATGACCTGTTTAGTCGTTTTGAGCAGCAGATTTTATTTATGGAAATACTGGCTGAGTCGACGGACCCCACGACGGACCGTCGAGGGGGTCTCGTTCCAAAACACTTAGAATCTGAAAATTTGGGTACTGAGATCGACTCTCTGAACGTCACGACGGGGTGGCAGGACGGACCGTCTCATGCATGACGGGCCGTCATAGACCTTTTACTGAAATCTGGCCTCTGAATTCTGTGACGGAAGCAGCAGGACGGACCGTCTTTGGCACGACGGCCCGTCATAGACTGCGTAATCCCAGGCTGGGTCGGATTTTTGTTAAATGTTTTAAGGGGCGTTTTGGACTATTCCTGCTTATAATTATAAAGTTAGTGGTTGAATATAATAATCCAATTCTTGAGGGTTAAAGGAGATAACCTTAATAATTAGTGGGTTACTTTTGTCATCTTTTATATTAATTATATACTACTTAGGGTAAAAGAAAGAGGGTTTGAATAAGAAAATAGAAAGAATAGAGAGAGGGCGAATATCGATTGAGAGGATGGAACCGCTTTGGGAAGATATCTTATTGATTGCGATTCTTCGGTGGAGGTGGTTTGGTTTTTTTTCTATTCGTAGTAAACTCTTAATAGCGGAATGAATGTATTGGGTAGTATTGTAAACCCTTCTATATGCTTAATTGTATGCTTGATGAAGTGATTACTAATTGGATAAAATAAGCATGATGAAGCTATTGAATCCTAAATCTTGAAAACCCATATGATTTGTTAGTGAGATTGATGTGCCTTAGTATAAAAGAAGGCTTGATGAACTAAAGTGATGAGAGTAGTGGAACGGGTGTCACGAACCGACACGTGAATTAGGGGATCGGGTGTCACGAACAGACACATAGTATTAGTGGATCGGGTCACGAACCGAACGTAGAATTATGGCGGATCGGGTGTCGCGAACCCACACTAAAATTAATTGATCGGTGTCACGACCGACACTTATAATTAGGGGATCGGTGTCAACACCGACACGTAGAATTAGGGGATCGGTGTCACAAACGCACCGTAACATTAGGGGTCGGTGTCACGAACCGACACGAGTATAAGAGCTTATGTCACTACCGACAAAACGAGATAAATAACATAATGAATCTTGCAAGACGTTAATTATGCTCAATCTATGAACCTCATTTCCAAAGGGTATGGCATTGATGCTTTGAGTCCTCATGGGTGGACCTTGGCGGTTCTTTAGTAATGATTCTAGCACTTTTGTTGCTACATCTTTCAGTATTGTCGTTTCTGATTTATCGATCTCTATTTGATATCTACTACTGTTTCTATTTTGATGTTGGCCGGTGATACCTACTCTGACTCCTCCTGTTTTGTACTTGACCACCGTACTGTATTCCCCGTTACATTTCCTTTGTTATAGTGGAGTGCAGCAAACATACCGTCGTCTCAACTCAGCCCGCAACTCTAGCCAGTCTTCATTACAACCCGGATTTCCCAGGGTTATCTCTGCTTCTAGCTTGCATGGTCTTCTTCCTCATTCTTGATGCCTGAGGTTTCGGCCTTGACTCAGCTTGTGTTTATTTTACTTCTTTATAACTCTTAGTTTATACTTTGATCATAGATTTTCTTGTGGTGATGACTTCCAGATTTTGGTTTTAATAATAGATCTTTGCATTTTAGAAGTTTAATTGGAATATGGTTTTCATTAATGATTTTTCGCCGTTACGTACATAGTCTTCCGCCTTATATTTTGTTATTTATATGTTTACACGTTGGGATTGGTGGGTTGGTTCGCTCACATAGTATGAATGTGGGGGCCATCTCGCGGTCCATTTTGGGGGGTCGTACCAACTTGTATCAGATCATTAGTTCGTTGGTCTCATCACACAATAACAGGTCTAATAGAGTCGTAATGAACGGTAGGGGGACGCCTTTACTTTTCTTTGAGAGGCTATAGAGCTTTAGGAAACTTCCATTCTTTCTTTTCTTTCTTTCTTTCGTGCTATTCTTACTACTTGGTATTGGTCCAATTGGTATCTAGTGATACAAATTGTATCTGACCATCTCACTCTATTTGCAATATTAGAACTCGAGCAACAACTACTCCTGCACCAACACCAAACATCGGCAGAACAGAGCTTCTGAGCAGCCCTGGGGCTGTAGCTCGAGCAGAAGTAGTGACAAGAAGGCCATGAGAAGAGGTCGTGGGAGGACGTCCTCTAGCGGAAGAGGACAGCACCTAGCCCATCTGGTCAGGAGTGGTGACTCACTTCCTCCACCAACTTAGGAAGTGGTAGAGAGAGGGTGAGGAATGGGGAAGAATGAACAAGTACAGATGAGGGATTGCCAACCCCCCCTACACCCCAGATATGTCAATCAGTTTTCTTGCTTATCTTAGCGGGTATCTGATCCGGGTTTAGACACATCCAGTGTTTCTGCACCAGCACCTCAGTTTTCTCGTAGGTACAAACTGCGCTACTATGGCTTCCCGCATGGATTCCTCTTGGAAATAGGCACGTTTCCTCGTTTTGACTACACAACAACAGGGCCTAGAAGGACAATGATCATCATGAACTTTTCCCCGTAGGTTCTTGAATTGAAACCTGAACTTCCAGTCGTCAAGGGGGTGAATCTTAGATGCCTCTGATTTTCTGGTTTGACTGTCATGACTAACTACCAATATGGGTATAGTAACGGTTTGGTTTTGAGTTGTGACTTATCAGTTTCAAAGAAGGGAACGCGCCAAAATGTGGTGGCGGTCACATGTTGAGTGTCAACCAACAGAGCACCAACCTTGACTTAGGGCTTCATTTCTCTTCTCCTACTAGCTTTGTTTTTAATGGAGAAGTATATTCCCCCTTCCCCGGGACTTGAGATATAGGAAAAGAGATGAGTTCTTGAGCCTATGAGCAAGTAGTGATTCGGATTACATGCATATATGCTAGTTTCGTAGCTTATCCAGGTATGGCCACCACGACGCCCAACTTTCATTTCAGTTCCACAAGAAGCGACGCCGTTTTGTGAAGGGGTTTGAGGTCAGAATTGCGGATTTTCCAGCCTTACCGGTACGGCTACAGGCAAAATCCTTTTCAGACGTGGTATCTGTCGTGATAGAAGTGAAGGAGTGACAGCCAGATGACTTCACACATGGCTCGACATCAAAAGGTTTCGAAGGGAAGGTGACTGTATGGTTCTTACTTCTAAGGACGGGTCAGGAGGTTACTCAGTCCGACCAATTCATCATTCTTCACTACCACTGTAGTTTGGTGGTCCACCCTCAACAGACCGGTCAACACTTCTCTAAGAGACCTATTCTTGACTCCAAGAGAGTATTATGGATGTGGGAGACTGGACATATTAGGAGGAATTGTCAAAACAGAGTTTATAGACCCCCAATCAGCGAAGAGGTAGTAGGTGTCCATGTAGAGGCCGTTATTCTGGAGAAGCGGTGGCCGAGGTATGTGTGTCACCAAAACTGCCAGGGGTAAACTGGCATAATGAGCCACTACAGCATAACTGGTATGGCACGGGCAGACAGGTGATAGGGCCCATTGTTATGGCTTTCCCTGGCGGTCTGAACGGAGACATCTGATGTTGTTATCACAGGTAAATCTTTTGGTTTGTGATTGCATACTTCCGTATTATTTGATCCTGGATCCCCATTTTCATATGTATCTTCTTCATTTTCTACTGCTTAAGTTACATTGTTATTGCTTGACAATGCCTATTCGTGTTTCCTATTCTACTCCGGTGGGTGAGTCTGTGATGTTTGAAAACCGGTGTAAATAGGATCTTGTCTTGTGACTTTTGTTGGGAGCAATACTCCATGGTAGACATGGTTTCTTAAAAGTGGTTGACTTCCGATGTAATTCTGGGTATGACTTGGCTCTCTCCAAATGTTTGCAAATCTTGGATGTATGCTAAAAACTGTGACGTTAGCCAAGCCTGGAAGATCTTTCTGTGTGGAGGGTGACTACACTTCCAATCCGGTTCGTATCGTCTCCTTTCTCTTTCTTCGTGCTAAGAGAATGGTTCTTAAGGTTGTTTATGCTTTCTTTGCACAGCCTCCGGGATATAACTCTCTACCCAACCAAGTGCCTCAATTGAGTCGGTTCGATTAGTCCGCGAGTTTTTAATGGTTTCCTATCCTGTCAGACTCTTCCTGGTATGCCACCCGGATAGAGATATTGACTTCTGCATCGATCTTGAACCAGGTAAACTCGCCCCATTTTCATACCCCCTTATAGAAGCTCCATCGCAGAGTTAAGGGACCGCGATAAGTAAGGCCCCAGGGACGGTTGCCCTACTTTCCGTCATGGGAGGTAAGGTGTTGTCCGCGTGTCATACCTGGACTTGTCTTGTCAGTATCCCCACACTTCCTCAGTGACGTCGTCTCGCTCGGGAGTTCTCTTGCTGTGTCCCCTGCTCCTCACTATGGGTGGCTCCCTATTTATGGTTTGTAAAGGAAGATGAGGGTGTAGTCTGTCGGATTGCAGAGATTAACGCCGCGGTGGGGAAAATAACCACCCACCAGCGGTTAAGAACAGTAGCCTCTTCCTCTCGGGGTGGAGAAGTTGTGCGGGGGTTTCAGTGTTTACAGGAAGGTGCTGTGGTCTGGCTCGAAATTGACATTGATGTCTGGTGTCATCAGTGAAAATACCGGGCATGCCGATGCTGCGCAAGACTGCTTGTTTTCGAACCAGAAGTAATTGCATATGAATTCTTGTAATGTCCTTCTGGACTAAATAACGAATTCCCCTGCTACTTTCATGACTTGATGAACGGGATTTTTAAGCCAATATGGATCTCTTTGTGATCGTATGTTATTGATGATATATTGATATACTCCAAGATAAAAGAAAGAACATGAGGGACTTTTGAGAATTGTGTTGGAATGTTGAGGAGAAAAAGTTTTATGCCAAATTCTCCAAGTGTGAGCTTTGGGCTAGATTGCAGTGTCCTTCTTTGGGGCATGATGGTTTCTAAGAAGGGTGATGGTGTATCCTGTAAGTTTGAAACAGTGAAGAATTGGGTAAAGACCTACTAATCAATGTCTAAATAAGGAGATTTGTTGGTTTAAGCTAGCCTATTACCAAGTCGATTTGTCAAGTGATTCTCTTACTGCGTCCCAAGACGAACTTGACTAAGCATAATGTTCTTGGTATAAGTCGGGCACGAATGTGAGGAAAGCTTTCAGAACTCAAGACCTTGTTGACTACTCTGCACCAATCCTTACCTACTTGCAGTATAGGGTAAAGAACTTCGTTGTGTATTGTGATGACCTCCTATTCTGGTTTGGGTGCAGTGTAATTCACAGAAGAACGTAATTGCTTATGCTTCGAAGGCAATTAAATAAATGTGCAATGAACGTAATTATATCCGACCCATGATTTTGGGAGTTGGCTTTCATTAGTGTTTGCATTAAAGCAATGAGACACTATCTATATGGTGTTACCGTGTCAGTCTTATACGGTCAACGTAGCCTACATATGTTTTACTCGAAGATTTGAAATATTGAGACAAGAAAGGTGGATGGAACTACTGAAGGTACTACGTATTACCTACTTGTATCACCCAGGAAAAGCCACAATGTTGTGGCAAGGGGGGGACTGCCTTACGTACAAAGCAAGGAGCAGGGGGTATTTTAGCTCACTTGCAAAGAAGCCTCTAGACTCCATTGGCTAGAGGGTTCAGACTCTTGCTAATGCCCTTTATGAGGTGGAAAATTACATGAGAAGGGGGGATTTTTGGCCCGTGTGGATGCAAAGATCTTCCTTCTTACAAAATAAGGGAACATTTGATGATGAGAAACTAATCCGAATTTCGGGATATGGTGTTGCTAGTAAGAAGGCTAAGAAGCGCTATGGATGAGAAGGTGTTTTGCGATTAGGAGGTAATGTGTGCCCCGTGTCGAATGATTTGATCCACACTATTTCTTACAGAGCTCATATTCCGTATATTCTATACATCTGGTGGCACACCAAGATGTACCGTGACCTAAATCAACACTTTGGTGGAGTAGAATTAAAGCGTGACATGTTGACTTTGTTGCAAATGTCAAATTGTTAGCACGTAAAGTATGACACAAGAGGCCCGGAGGAACACTTCAGAGAGATGCCCGTTCCTGAGGGAAGTGGGCGAGATTAGCAATGGACTTCGTGTTGGTCTTCCAAAGACCTTGGGCAAGTTTGATTCTATTACTGGGTAATTGTGGACAGATTAACTAAGTCTGCTCATTTCATTCCGTTAAGGTGACTTACATGCAAGAAGTGTAGCCAGACTCACAATCTCAGAAATTGTTCGTGTTTGCATTGAGTTTCCACTTCCATCTATCAAGATAAGGTACGCAGTTTACCTTCTAAGTTTGGAGAACACTTGCATGCTGAATTAGGTACTAGGTTGGACCTTAGTAAATCCTGCATTTCCACCTCAGACCGTGGGCAGTCTGAGCGAATAATTTAGGGTTTGGAAGATATGCTTCTTTCTTGTGTGATAGAATTTGGTGTTCTTGGGAGTAACTGTCTTACCCTTAGCATAGTTTTTTCATACAACCATACTATCACTCAAGTATTGATATTGGCTCTTCGAAGCATTGTCGGGAGGAGATTAGGCTCCATCGTTGGTTTGATGCATTCGAGGTTAGACCCTTGGGTCTGACCTTTTGATGGATTCATAGAGAAGGAGTGAAATCATTCAAGAAAAGCTTTAGGCGGCTTCAAATTCGCAACGGGTATGGCAGTCGAAGGTTAGGGCCTTGGAGTTATGGAGGGTGAGCAAGTTTTGCTGAATGTTTCACCCATGCCGGGTGTGATGCGGTTTGGTCAAAAAACGAGTTAAGCTAGCCCGAGGTATATTGGGCCTTTGAAGTACTTAATCGAGTAGATGGAGGTGGCTTATGAATTAGCCTTGCCTCCAGGGCAGTCAGGAGTGCATCCGGTATTTCATGTGTCTAAATTCTGAAAAAGAGTATACCATGGGGATAGAAACTACATCATTTGTTGGGATCAGTTCTCTTGATAAAATTTTACTTATGCGAAGGATGCCTATTGCCATTCTCCTAAGATAGAGAAATTCGCAAGTTGAGATCGGGAGATTGAATCCATCAAAGTTCCTGAATATCGCCAGTTTTAAGAGGTTTTCCTGACTTTGGGGGATATGGGGTGTAGGAGGCTGATATGCAAGAAAGCTCCACATCTGTTTCCGATTCAGGATACTCCCTTTTGCCCTTTTTTTTCTTCTTATGATCGTTCAGAGGACGAACGATGAGGTTAAATTGGTATCTATTGTAACTACCTGTTTGTCGTTTTGAGCAGCAGATTTTATTTCTGGAAAAACCTTGGCTGAGTTCCAGATGACCCCACAACGACCGGTCATGGGCACGACGGACCTTCGAGGGGTCTCGTTCCAACCCTTAGAATCTGAAAAATTTGGGTACTGAGATCGACCCGCTCTGAACGGTACACGACGGGGTGGCAGGTACGGCCCGTCATCATGCTGCGGGTCCCGTCAACAGACCTTTTACTGAATTCTTGGCCTCTGAATTTCCTGTGACGAAGCAACAGGACGGACCGTCGCAGGCACGACGGCCCTCACAACTGCATAATCCCCGGCTGGGTCAGATTCTCTGTTAATGTGTACGGGCGTTTTTGGACTATTCCTGCTTATAATTAATAAAGTTTAAGTGGTTGAATATTAATAATCCAATTTCGTAGGTTACACCAGGAAGATAACCTTAATTAATTAGTGGGTGTCCTTTTGTCATCTTTTTATACTTAATTATATACTAATAAGGTAACAGTAACGAGGTTTGAATAGAAAACAAAAAGTAACTAGGAGGGAGAATATCGATTTAGAGAGAGGAGGAACGCAGCTTTGGGAGATATCTTTGTTAGATTGTGATTCTTTCTTTCGGTGTAATGTAGGGTTTGGTTTTTTATCTAATCTATAGTAAACTCTTAATAGCGAATGATATGTATTCGGGTAGTAAAAATTGTCAATCCTTCTTATTGCTTAATATTGTATGCTTGTATGAACGTGATTTACATAATTGTGATAAAAATAAGCATGATGAGCTATTGAATCCTAATCTTGAAAACCCTAATCTGCCTTGTTATGAGCATTAATGATGCCTTAGTATAAAGGAAAGGCTTGATGAACAAAGTTATGAGAGTAGTGGAACGAGTGTACACAACCGACACTAAATTAGGGATTCGGTGTCACGAACCCGACACGTAGTATTAGTGGATTGCGGTGTCACGAATCGACACGTGAATTAGGGGAATCGTGTGTCCGGGAACCGACACGTAGATGGGGAAACTCGGGTGTCACGAATCGACACGTAAATGAGGGATCGTTAGTCAGAACCGACACCGTAGTATTATATGGATCGTAGTTCACTTACCGACACTAGATCAATAAGCATAATGAATCTTGAAAGACGTTAATATGCTCAATTCTAATGAACCTAATTTTCCAATAGGTATGGCATTGCGGCTTGAGTCCTCATGGGGTGAACTTGGCGGTGCTTATTCATGATTAATAGAACTTGTTGTTGCCACTGTTGAGTCTTGTAGTTGGATTTATGATATTATTTGATATATATACTGTTTCTCTAATTGTTGAGTTGGCCGATATACCTACTCAGAACTCGTGTTTTGTCACTGACCCCTACTTTGTAATTGGTTTATTCTTGTTATATGTGGAGTGCCACAAGCAAACCATAACCGTCGTCTTCACTCAACCAACCGTCACTCTAGCCAGTCTTCATTACAACACCACCCGGGTTTCAGGTGAGCTAATGCTTCTCTTGGACTGTGTATTCTTCTTCCTCAGTCTTTGATGCCTTGAAGTTCCGGCATGACCCTAGCTTTTGTTTATTTTAGCTTTCTTAGAACTCTTAGTTTAGTAATTTGATCATAGATGTTCTTGTGGTTGCATGACTTCCAGATTTTGGGGGACTATAGATTTTGAATTTTAGAAGTTTATTGATTGGTTTTCATTAAGAAGTTTTTTACGTCTTCCGCATTATATTTTGTTATTTATGGTTGAAACGTTGGGAATTGGATGGGTTGGTTCGCTCACATAGTAGGATAAGTGTGGGTGCCAGTCGCGGTCCGTTTTGGGTCGTGACATATCTCTTTCTAAATTATAAAGACTTTTAATGATGCAATTTGATTCTATAATTTAATTATTTTTTTCTTGCAATCACTAGATGAATGATGATATATAATGTTTAATTGAAGTTATATTTTTAGTTTATTACGATGAAATGCTTATTTGAAAAATTAGTTGAACTTGTTATTTAGATATATTATTTTTTAAATTTAATCTTTTGAAATATGGGAGTAACGTATTTTTTGTGATCTTGTTATTCAAAATTCAATATGTGTTCATCTATTGTGTTGATGATTTAAAATCAGCTTAATAAAATGGAGTTGTCTGATAATGATGTTAAGTGGTTAAGTAACCTTCATATGGTGATTGCATAAGTTTGAGACAAAGAATAATAGAACATTGTTAAGAGATGGATTTTTATTGAATTCATTAATCTTGTGAAGTCACAAGTGAATTTGGTCAATTCTCTGACTTGAAACTTGGAAGGAAAATTAATAAATGAAGCTTCAACGAGAATGGAACTATTGTCAAGTTGTAAATCGAACATGATGGTAACCTAACCTATGTGATTGGATATCCCATGAATTAGGTTCATATGATTAATAACAAGTCATCATTTGATCTTGTGCACTATTAATTTTATTGGAATTACTTAAATACACTCCTTTAATTATCTTAATAACCATTTATCCCTACTTATTATAAAATTTTCAAAAATCCTTTATTTCCCCCGATTAAAAAAATATGAAATATACATAAAGATTTCTCACCCTTTTTTCAGCCAATTGGCAAGTTTTACTTTACCAAAATAAATCCTATTTTCAAGCTACCCACTTCCCCATTAACAGCCCCAATTAAAAATTACCATATTAAATTTTATTCCTTTTTTATTTCCCCACGTTTTAGGAGTATAATTTTTCTCTCAACACACTTCTTAAGGGATTTTACTTCCCCACGTTTTAGCATTTTACTCTAAATTTGAATTCCAGTAGAATTCCCCACGTTTTAGCATTTTTACTCTAAATTTGAATTACAGTAGAATTTTGCAGCCATATCAATTTGATATTTTATAGGAGTCTCCATTTGAATTCCAGCAGATTTTCTAAGTTTTTAAAGGGTAAAAATTTTAGTCTCCTTCTTTCTCTCCAATTTTGTGCTTTTAACAAATTAATATGAAAAGGAAATATGGAGATGGTGATTCTAAACGTGTTGTACGTATGATTCTGATGATTGAAATGGTGGGCTGAGAAAAACAAAATCTTAAGAGATTGCATGACCAATCATTGATGAAGAACAAGGATGTTGTAGGTTGAGGCCAACAAAGGACAAAGACTGAAGGCAATCCTAAAAAAAAAGCCAAGAAAACGTTTACATTTCCAATGTTTCTAGAAACCACACACTTCCGAAGGTTTAGTATGTGTTTAAAAAAAATTTATTAATTTTGTGTTTTTTGTTGATAAAATCCTATTTAAAGTGCTACATGTGTTTGTAAAATGAAAATTAAAAAAGTCATTAACCATGAAGAGGTTGATTTAACTAACTTTCAAATAAGTCTAAACCATCATGCTTTTTGTAGTTTTATGTGTATTCTATGCATAAGTTTGTCACAATTTTGGGGGTGATAGTGAAGGCACCATGTTTGTACCATTTTTAAGGTTTTTTTTTTCAGTTTAAATTTGTGTAACGACTAGTAAAAAGCATATGTGTTTTTCAGTTAACGGTGTACAAATATGCAATATATTTTTGGTTTTGTTATTTAGTAAAAATCAACATGTTGTGGTACAGTCGTTACGATTTCAGATACAACAAGGTTGAATCTAAATAATTATAGTTTATAGTTGTAAATAATAATGTATCATTATACATATGTATTAAATCCAGTGTCTTATTAATTTTTGCTTCGCATTATATGATGATAAGATTCTATACATTCACTTAAACACTGAATAGAAGGTTTTTTATATTAATATGATAGTTTTCAGTTTTATAAGATGTATTTCAATGCATCTGATAAAATCCTATATATTTTAGAATATGGATTAGATATATCATATTACATCATATAATACAAGCGTCTTATATTTTCTAAAATACAGAAAATTTTTTGTTATTAGACAATACATTTTATATTTATTTTTTGTATAAACAGGGCATTGAATTTGTTATAAAAAAATACCAGCACATTCCATTGAGGTTTGGAGCGAATTTCAATTTTGATTTGTGATAAAAATCAAAAATTATCAATACAAGGATGAAGCAGTTGCAAGTTCAAGAAATAATTTTTTGACCATATTTGGAAAAATCCAAAATGTAATTTAACAAGGGTCAGATACTAAGTGTTGTGTTGTTGGAGTGCGAACATTGAAAATCAAGATTGTACTGCAATGTTCGTCCTTGCTAATGGAATGTATTGGTGTTTGGTGTGAAGGAATTTGCCATTGTAAACTGGCCTAAAATGCAAAAGAAACAAATGTTAGGATTTTCATATCCTATTCCACTACGAGCCGGTATTCCAAAAAAATATTTCCGGAATTGGCCTAGGTATAACCCAAGGAGTCGCTTGAGGACAACGTTTTGCAAATGGTATTGGGAGGACCACACGAATCTGGGGAAATGGCAATACTAAACTCATCAATACTTTCATGTTTGCTGATCTTGGTTGAGACCTTCTACATATAGAAGAATTTCTAATGTCAAAGATGGAAGGTATGAAATGTTGCTTGGGGCAGATTGCATTTTAATAAGCAGATTACACACTTCAGGCCAAGGACTTCAACCAAAGCAAAATAAATTGTATCGGCTATTTGGTATGTCTATGCATTCAACGTTGGATTTACGAATGTGCAATATACTCTAGCCAGACCTTGATGTTAAAAGTAGCGAATGGTATTCCTAGGATATGTAATGGAAGTGGGTGGCTGAAAAGCCAAAAATATGAAAAAGTAATGCCCCTAGCATTTTCTCGAGGGAACATTATTTTAAATTATCTTTTAATAGTGTACAATAAGCTTTTTATTAATTTTGTGTAAATAATAGTTTTTTGTTTACATTAACATTGTTTTTTTTTTTATAAACATTTTAAAAATATTTTAATTGCAGGAATACCTGGTCAAAAAATTGCACGCGCCAAGATGAGGTGGGAAGCCCTTGGATTATGGTATCAAAGAGGTCAACAGACAAATGAACTATGTCACGCCCACCTGTTGGTGCAAAAAGGTGCAAACTAAGATAAGTCAGGTTTGAGGATTTTTCAACAAGATCTCTGATCATTATTGAAGAGGTCATCTCATGTATATGCTAATTCATTTCACCACCACCCAAGATGAGAAAAGAATACTGATACACTAAAATAAAGGGTTCAAAAAAAACATTGTCAAAAAGCTGTTAAAGCCCGCAATGTTAAATCACTATTCTCAATTGCCAGCTGGAAGAACTACCCGCCTGCTAATGTACTTTTCCATTGTATCTTAACAAGTCTCAAAAAGATAAGTTGATACCCGATATTGAAGAACTGAAACAAACATATGAAGGAATTTACTTAAGGAACGATATTTATTTTTAATGTTAATTCATAAATATTAAAACTGGAAGTGTAATTTGTTGATAGGTTGACAGTAAAATTTGAGTGTCTGTGAAATTTGATAAAGGCAAATCACATATTAGGTGATGGAATTCTAAGGGAATAGGAGGGAATGGCCAAAAACAATTCAAAGTAGTAATCTAATTGGTTTGTGTATTTTCGGTGTGTGTGTTATAATTTTCATAGGTCATTATGTTTACACATTCATTTAAATTTAAGGATATGGGCGGGCGGGCAAAGTCTTCACCACCCACATGGTTGAAGTTTTCGATGAAGGAAGGCAATGATTGGACACAAGAAGCAACCTCTCGAACAATGGAATTGATGTTGACAATCAGGTTAATTTACTTTATTAAATTTTTGTATATAAAATGATATAATTATCATTAACTTTATCTTTCTTAAAAAATAAAGACTGAAGATTACATGAAGGATATCATCAAGTAATGAAGGACGTTCAGACTTCAATCCCCAAAATTCACATAGTCCATCATACTGAGGAAACATGTGAACACCCTAGGTAATTATAGCAGAATTATGTTCATTTTAGTATTTCATTCCAAATTTTCAATTGATACATGAAAATTGCCAGTATGAAAGTTTAATTTTAATTATATTATTATGAACATTGCTGTTTTATTGATCATACCACATATTGTTTAATTGGATTAATATGATACATTATTTTTTATGTTTCCATATGTATTTTCCACGTTAATGTGTATGATACTATAACTTTCGTATTAGTGTTGTACCGTTGATTTACAGTCCATTGCAAAGATTACATATCTATGTGACTAATAAAATTTGTTTGCCTCATATATACAATTCGTAGTTTGCTGTTATCTGTCCCTGATACATTAACAATCATGGTGTATAATTATTTGTTGTTTAAGGTATCATAAATGATTCGTACATTTTTTATCAGGATGCTTCCATAAGCACAACGGCCTCATCATTTTATTTTAAGGAAACAATGAACGAAAAGAACTCGGTAATTTAATCTTCATGTATCATTCATATCAATATTTTCTATTTCAATATATTTTAATTACAGTGTAAACCATATAGGATTCTAAAAAACCATCTGTGTTCAAATTCTCCCTATACACGAGAAGGGCATGAAAAACCACTTATTTGCTGATTTAGGAAAGTCTGTTATTCATGCAAATTCAACAGGAGTTAAACCGAAAATCAAGTTTGCTTTCGGACAGTCAAATACCAATTGATATGCAAAATCACAGATATGTGTCCGAAGCGACGAAAAAATAATTACTCCTCATGAAATATTCGGATTTGGAGGCCTTCGAGAAAATGACCAAAGTCCCCTTATTTAACTTCATTGGTTCAGTGAAAAGAAAAAAACAGGTTCATGACTGATGTTAATTCGTCCAAATTTTCCATTTCAAGGATGTGGAGATCACAAACCAAGCCCTCATATCTGATTGTGGGTTATTGAGTGGGTTACTACAAGGGTCTTCTTAAAGCTCATTCAAAAAAGTTAAGTTTATATAATTGAATGGAATTATTCAAATTTTCAAAATTTGCAGCTTTTGTTACAATTTGAATAAAATCTTTCATTACGCTTAATGCTATAGGAAAAAAAACCATCAGAAAGATAAATACAAATCAAGAGCATTTTATTGGGTTTGAAATGATGGATTACTGTCGTTGCATTTTCCCAACAAAACAAGAATTGATTTATGTCATGTTTCAGCCTATAAAAAACTGTTGGGACTGATCAGGTAATTTGATAAATAATGCTTTTATAAAAGATATGATTACATTTGTGTTCGTAGTTACTATAAGTATCAAAATGCAGATATCACTTCAGTGTTTAGTAATTTTATTTTAGTAAATGTTTTTTATTTTTAATGGATACTTATTTTTTATTTTTTTTGTCGCACGCGATGTTATTTTTTAATACCTTCGTAAAAAATCAAAAACTTGGAAGCATTGGATTCAATAACCGATACACAACAGTCAATTGTTTGGTCAGCGCACATATCAAAACAATACCCATGAATAGGTATAATTAACAATGAGGTGATGATTGGATATTAGTTACCCAAGAACCCTTGTCGTGCAAGAGCTTGTATCAGTACATGAGAGGTCAATAATCAACGTCATGTTGAAAGGTTTTCAATTACCAACTGGGATTTACCAGTGGCATCTGGGTGGGACGATTGTGTTCATTCTGATTAATTTAGATGAAATTTATTGGGTTATTATTAGTGTTAGTTGTGGTTGATTTGAATAAGAGAGTGATACGCGTTAGTAGACTCTTCTTCGGCACAAGGGGAACCGTGTTTTGTAGATTTGAGGAGATAAAAAAAAAAATTTGTCAAGGAATCTGACATTATAAACCTCATTGGCAAGTGTTCTTCGAAAACACTGAAGCGGGACAAATTGGTCAGTCTTGATTGCATACAAGGACAAACAAACGGGTTTTGTTTTTTGTACCTTTAGGGAGTCAACATATTCCTTTCAAACATTGAATACGCTGAAAGGTATCATGCAACAAAGGAGAAGATATCCTGTAAGTCTTTTCAATTCTGGTCTACAATATATTGTTTGAAGGATATTTTAACAAATTTATATTATGTATTTTGTTGTAGTGGACTGGGGGGGTTATACGTAGCTACATTTGCAGGTTTTTTGAGTGGCAAACTTGTTATTACCACCTGATATGATTGGGACATCTTGCAAATTACCTACGCAATAATAGCAGGAATTGTTATGGAGATACGACAAGCGACAAGGGCAAATGGTGGATACATAAGTGAGAATGACGATTCCACCAAGGCCTAAGGGTCAAATTCACAAACACAAACTGAAGATAACATTATTTAACATAGATTAGTAACTTAGCAGGACAGATGAACAAGTTTTATGTTGTTTTTGTGTCGAAGGACAATTATCTTTGTTGTTTTCCTAAAAGGCTTATTGTTTATTACAATAGTTGTTAGTTTATTAATGTTAAATGTTGTTTTCAAGTTAATTGTTTTAGACACAGTTGTTGCTTTATACGTTAAGGTACAAAAAATTTTATTGTTCAGTTTAAGTATTTTTGACAGTTAATTTAACAACAATGAAGTATATGACACTTAAGTTCCATGTGTTATGAACATTAATTGTTTGAGTTTTAAGCCTTTTTTCACTGATAAAATGTGTTTAATGTACATAAGGTTATGATCAAACATGTACAAATTATGCAGTTATATATTAGCAACATTAGAATTATATGAATGTATATGATACATTTTATATACATAAACAAACTAATCACATATTAATATTACAGTGCAAAAGCCATGTTTTGAATATAATATATCAAAAATTTTAGTCATAAGGCAGTACACAGGAAACATTGGTAGTAAACATTTGAAACAAGTCAAGTTTTGGGGGAGGGAAACTTGAATAACTCATAAGGCAGTTCTACACGAAAATATAACATCCTTTTAAATCCTAGGAATGTTATATTGTTACATAATTACACATAAACAAACTCCATCGTGGAATTACTGTTACATTGGAAACCCAACATGTTGACACTTTAATATATCAAATTTCTAAATCGTAAAGGCTTCTGTTGTAACACGAATCATATAGAAAACATTGAACAAGTAATTTTTTTTGTACACTTAAATAACTCAAAAAGATAGTATACACGGAACAAAAAATTTTTTTAATTAATATATTGGTATATGGATACATCACATACACACAAAAAACAAAACTAATATAGGAAATTACTGTTACATTGAAAACGCACCATTGTTGAAATTATTATTATAAAATTTGGAGTTTAAATTTTGGCACAAAAATTAAACTGCAAAGTCATATTTGCACATCCCAAAGTTAAAGTGTGTAACCCAATACACTTTATTAGGTTAAAAATTCTAAAAGACAAAAATAGATAAAGTCAAATGTTCATACTTTAAAACCTCTTTCAAATTCTCTTTCGGGGGAAGAATAAAAAGAATTGTTTCAGTTAAGTATTATTTTTTACAGTTAAAATTTAACAAAAAAATTGAAAGGTATATGGACCACTTAAGTTCTTATTGTGTATATACATTATGTTGAGGTTTAAAGTATTTTGCAACTTATAAAATGATGTTTAGATACATAAGTTAGAATATTACATGTATAAATATGCAGGTTTATATATAGCAACTTTGAATTATAAGAATGTATATGATACATCTTCTACATAAACAAACTAAATCAACATATTATACTTACAGTGCAAAGGAACTTACTGTTGAATATAATATATCAAAAATATAGTTCATAAGGCATTACACACGGAAAAACATGTAGTAAATATGTGAACAAGGGTTCAAGTTTTGAGACCACTTGAAAAAAATCATAAGGAAGAAACGAAACATATAAACATCTTTTAAATCATATGAATGTTATATGATACCTTATATTACAAAACAAACTCATCTTAAAATTACTGTTACATTAAAAAAACCCCAAACACGTTTGTTGATGAATATAAATATATCAAAAATTTGATAATCATAAAGGCTGTATTACCCGACACATATAGAAAACACTTGAACAAGGTAATTTTTTGTGTACACTTTGAATAACTCCTCAAAAGACCAGTATAAACGGGAACATATAACCTCTTTTCCTAATATGCATGTATATGATACCTCACATACACAAAAAACAAACTCATAGAATTACTGTTACATTGAAAAGCACCAATATTGAATATATTTATTTATAAAAATTTGGCGTTAATTTTGCAAAAATTACTTAAACTTGCAAAAAGTCAGATATTTGAACCTCAAAATTAAGTTGTTGTAAACCAATACACTTTTTAGTCTTAAATTTTAAAGAAAAAAAATAGATATAAGTACAATGAAACACTAATTGTCATACTTTAAAAATTCTTTCATTCTTCTTCGGGAAAAAGAAGTTACAAGTTCTCATTTGTTATGTCTTCTGTCCACACTGCCAACAAAGGAATTATTGTTCACTTTATTTTCTCATCCGCATTTTTTCTTTCTTCGCTTTTCTTGGTCGTCCAGCCAACCTTCTAAACTAGGGGGCCGGACAATTATCTAAAAAATATTCTGGAATGGAAACGTTCCAACCTCCTTAATATTGGCATTGGAAAACCATTACAACCTCGTAATTTTTTCTAAATTGCTACGGCTGTAGTAATTCAGAGCAATGAGCCCAATATGGTGCAAATTTTATATGAACATTCTTGTGCTTCAAAACGAAATTGGTGTGCGCAAGGTATATCATTTCATGTTGAAAAAACCTTCACATGTGCACGTTTTCTCTCAAGGATACAATGTATCTTTTTCGGCTTCATTCTTTCAAAAATGAACTTGTGAAAATTTATTCAGATGATGAAAACCTAAAAAAATTTAAGAAGTTAGTGATACATTACGTTAATATTACAATTTATATGATCGTTTTCAAAAAACAACACTTACCATTGAAAATCAGTTTGTTTCTGAACATTAAAACAGAATTTAGGGGAATGGATAAATACCTTCAATCTTTGAAACTTTTGATGCGTTACAATTAATATCTCCTCAAATCTTCGGCCCATGTGGTCTTTGGTATATGATGCTATTCTTCTATTTTTATAGTTCCAAAACTACCAATAGAAGGTCTAGTAAGTAACTGTACGTGCATCGGACAAAGGCATCCAAATCCACTCAGCGATTTCGAAGTCATCATCTACCTCTGTTATGGTTGGAATGGAACTCGTGGACCACTTCTCATCACAGCTTCTTCAAGGTAATCCTTTCACCCTATGCATCAACTTCAACAACCTTAGCCATAATTTATTCAAAAATCTTTCCTTTCGGATGGCTTTTGCCATTGAGTAAAATATATCATTTAGTGTGTTGTATTCATTTTTGAAAGCTTGAAACATACAATTCTTTCCAAAATATTGCCACTATGCTATGCCACAATGAGGTACATTGGGTAGACAAATGATTACACTCTTTATGATAACTTTCATTTCTATCGATACCAAAGACACCATTTTCACGCTCACCACAATGCATTTTTGAAAGTTTTTCAAAGAACCATGTCCACGAACAGTCATCTTCAGTGTCTACAAAACACCATGGACACATGGTAATATGCACCTATTACAAAACGACGCTCACATTTTTTAAATTAACGATATACATGTATACCCTAGATATATTAGTATTAAAGATAAAATAAGTTTTACATAACATCAGAATTATAAAAACTCATACTTCACCATCGAGTGTGTTTGATGATACAAAAGTACCTTGATGGGCCCCGCCAAAATGTGCAGGACGTCACTCAACTAAAGGACATGCAGTAGTCGAAACTCTTATCAACGTCTTAGGCTATGGAACAAATACCGAAATCATTATCTTTCCGTCTTTTGGCATCCTTATCTATTAATTTGGTACACTTTATTACATCTATATGTATCTCGGCATCTACTTGATATTCCTTATTGAGGCTTACCCTTGAGCATTTCTAGTTGCAAGTTCTCTAGAACGCCATGCTTGTTGGTACAATATTCAACCCGTAACCAATTCTCTAATATCTCCAATTCCATCTCGAGGTGTAGTATTCGTTTATGATTACCAATTAGGGGGGCAGTCAAACAAAAATAAATCAATTGTTGCTTGTACTGTGTTAAGTATTCATTATCCCGCATCGGGACATGTATGTTCCTATTGATGAAAATTATTCTTCACTTTGAAATAACATCAGATTTTTTTCCTGCAAGATGATTTAGGTCATCCAATTGTCGTTGAAGCAAACTAACACATAGTTGTCCAAAAAAACTTTTATTGTTTAATCAATAAAAAGAAAAAAGCAATGTTTATAATTATCAAAACAAGATATAAAAAGGCTACACTTAGTAAGATACAAATATAATTAAAAAGGTAATAGAGATAAAACAATTCAGATCCATAGGAGTAAGCATCAAATACTTTTTTTTATCCGATTCTTTTCACTCGAAAATTGAAGTGTTCCTTTATTTTATATTTAGCCATTACAGCAAACGCGTGTCCTTTGTCCTTATACAACTGCCCAGTCTTCACTTTCAGTACTATTGGAATTAGTTATGTAATTTCGTCGCATTTATTCTGGAATAAATCAATGTCACAAAATCTCGACTCGGACCAGAGCAAGAGCTTCAGTATCTCTTTCAGGGACCTTCCACGCATACGACTTCACCTGATGAAAAATAAAATTAAGTATCTCCCCCAAAATTTTATCAGTTGTATCATACAAAGCCGATTACATGGACGATTTTACACGATGCATTCTTTTTTAATGGAAGTAAAGTTTCACCACCCATTGTCGTTTTGATTTCCCCAATTGACATGAGCTTCCATCGGCAAGGTATTCGGATTTTCATATTCCTTTTGTAACAGTGTCGATCTCACAGCTCTGATTAAATCAAAGTTTTCAAATTTCACAAATGGAAAATTGGGGAATGGCCAACAACAATTTCACAACTTTCTGTAACCTTCATTAATTAAACATCGCTTACCAAAATTCAGGGGAATGCCGCAAGGCAGAATGAGATAATTCATCTTCAAACCCTGTTTTTTTTATTTCTTAGAATCAGATCAACTGTTTACAAGAATAATTTTGATTTAGGGAAGCTGCTCTGATTTAATTTTTGGAATTTACTAATCAGTTACGGCAAGGTTGTTAGAGTATTAATTACGTGGATTCAGTTAATAAATAAACAGAAATTACGGTAATTCTTCCTAATTAATCGATCGATGTCAAATACATTGTATAAATGAGTTATGTATCCCGTGCGATCTGGATGGTATCCCGCTTACTTCATTTTAAGAATTTTGGTAATTTCAATTCTAAAGGGATTAATAAAATGGTCATTTTGTTATTTATAATATGTGGTTTACTAAATTTATACATTAAATTTTGGTCCCATTTTGGATCGATTATGGCGTGGCATATAATGCAAATCGCAAGGAAAGAGAGGTTAAGTTTGTGAACTATTAAATCCATACTTCATAATCCTTGTATAGGTGGTGTTATTGCTCTGCAGGAGTACACTGATTAAGTTGAAACCATTGAGTGTGAGTGGTGTCATTTCTATTAAAATGTGAACGGGATTTCTTAAAGGCATTATGAACACCAAAAACGTTGCATAGCCTTTACGCGCAAAAATCGCGTAATGACAAAGAGTGTGAAGGATAAGTGATAGAATAAGAAGACTCTAAGCTTAACACAAACACAAGTTTGGGTCATATAAGTTTTTTAAAAACTTCCCATTTATTTTGAAAAGGTTTAAATCTTATTTTAATCAGTCTGGTTTATAGTCACGAAGACAATCAAATACGGACACTTTTCTTTCTTTGAAAATCAGTAATAAATTATCTTTTATGTTATTTTTTAGTTACTACCCCTCCGTCGGTATGTTGTCATGGGTAATTTTAGAGGGCAAACTATAAAAAAAACTTTGGACCATCATTTTACGCATGCATTTTTCATCATATTGAAGCTAAAAAACTGTAATTTATAGTACTTTCATCATATAGTTTTAGAATTATCTAATTTTTTGTTTAAAATATTGAATTAAGGTGATCTAAATAACCTTTGAAAAATTAATCAAATTAACTTTCCATAAACGCAATATGACAAACATTTCCGGACAGAGAGGGAGTATATTACATCTTTATATACTTTTTAGGATATATGGGGAATTGTTGATAAAATATCTTTATTATCTTAAATAGTATTAAGAATAATATTTGAAAATAATTTATTATATATTATTACCTTAATAACTTAGCTTATTAATATTATATTAAGGTTTTAATTTGGTACCCGGCCGTCTGATTTTTTTACCATGACAATGGCTAATTGCCTTTATGGCATTAATTATTTAATATTTTAATTGGGGAGTTACACATGGAATATTTGTAACTAAAAAATATACATAAAGATAAAAATTATATACATATAATCTACTTTGGTGATATATTCTTAGTTAAGTGTATATGATTTTTTTTCAATTTTATAATTTATTTCAAATTTGGGATTGCAAAATTTTGTATATATTCATATATTATAATTTATGTTATTTATAGCTAAAAAAAGATACGTATAATGTACTTTGCTTAATTAGATTTTAGGTAGGTCTATTAATTTTCAATTGTGTATGTGTAGGTGTGTGGTGTAAATATATATATAATATATATAATATAAATATCTATATATATATAGTATATATATTATATATGATATATATGTCATATTATATATATATATTATAAAGATATATAAAATCTACTTGTAATAAAATTTTAAGTGGTTTAATAGGTTGTATAAATATTTATCTATTTTATTTTAAATTTGGACTGTAAAAAAAAATGTAAAATATTTTATTTTGTGTCAAGACCCCCGAAGTTAAAATTAGTTATGTATAGTTTTTCAAAAATTCAAAGTTCATAGTTTACTTTGTAAATATTTTTGTATATTCAGTTTGAATTTATCAGCATTGAATCTTAGAGTTTTAGCTACTAGATTTAATATTCAAAAAAAAATGCTGTAATCATGTGAATTTGACAGGTCTTTCGAAAAAATTTATGACACTTAAAACATTTTTTTTAAGTTTAGTTATTTAAAACACGTAAAGTGAAAAATATTTATTCGCTTTTTCAAATGCAGTATAGTTGTAAAAATTGAAAAAATCAAAATTTTAAAAAAAAAACCCGAAACGATCGATAAAAAACCGAAATCGAAAAAAAACTGAATTATATGTTAATTTGTTTTTAGGATATATTCAACCGACATAATTGATTTCGATTTTTAAATAAAAAATTCAAAAACTCAACCGACTATGTACACCCCTATATTCAATATAAGTACTTTGTGTTGTGTTAAAAGGATAGATGAGATAGTCCATTAAAATAGGTTTTCTCCTATAATTTTGCTGGGTTTTCGTAAAGTAAAAATAATTCTTTGTTAGATTATAGCTCCTATTTGTAGGTATAGAAGAGTTCGTTAATTTGAGGGAAATGGAAATTTAACCGGGTGCAAATACTTAAGGACAATGTCATAGGCACGCCTCAAGCTATGTGATTTCCAAATAATCTTACAACAAATTTCAAGTTAAACATAATCAATTTTCTACGAAATTTTATATACAGAGCATCAATCGAAAAAATATCTACAGCAAAAATTGGGAGTGATTGAAGGTGGGGTAGAAGAAAAAATTGTGGTTTCTACATTAGGAGAAGATATGAGCTATCAAGATGGTGAGTATAGTGGTGGGACTGTTTCACCCTTAATCAAAGATTTCGAGTTCGAGCCCTTCGTATAGAGAAAATCATGTTAGGAACGTCATCTCCAAATAAATCCTGCAGCACGCAATTCAAATATAGTAGGAGCTCTAATATTAATAAGAACACGGACAACGGGTGGAAAACTATAAATTAAAAAAAAAAAAAAGAAAGAAAGAAAGAAACTCGAGTGTAGTTCAGATTTAGCGAGTATAAGCGTCACTTTGGTTTTAAAACTTTAGTAAACTTTAATAGTTATATTACGTGGATTGCCCGCTCAACTATGAAAAATAATTAAATTTGATTTAAATGTCGATTTAATTAATTTTTTTCCCAATTTGAGTGAGTTCTTTGATGGAATATATTCCGACTCATCAGATGTAATTATTATTAGTATCAAAAGATTAACGTTAATTTGATAGTGTACAATGACGTACATTATTTTTTATTGTTTTTAATAGGCACGTCATTAGCCCTATCATTTAAGGCATCTTTTGACTTTAAAATATTTTTGATAACCATACACTTGGCCTTCATCTGATTAAAATTTATATTATAGCATCACGACAATAATTAGTTTAAGAGACTTTAATCTGGTAGCCATTGGGAACTAAGAAAGGCCAATTAAACTAATCCAGTTCTTTACTAGTTTGATGTACTTTAATTAATAAGTTTGTTAGGAGTTGATAAGATCAAATTTGGACTGTTATGCTCATCCTTTTTATATTGCCATAATAAATTTTCAAGAATTAACAAGTACATTAGTGAAAGTTTATTCTGCTTAATTTTAGCCATCTCATGATCTTTTAAGATAGGTGTTTAAAAGGGAATAACGATGACAAGAAAATACTTATTAAAATTTTCTCTTTTCGACGGTCAAATAATATGAGATTCGATAAATATTTTAAAATAATTTTTTTAAATCAAATTAATGTAAGAAAAAATGTAATTTTTTGTACTACTTTTTATATAGTGATCGCGATTCTTGAATAACTATGACAAATTTTTATTTTTGTTCGACCAATCGGTCTCATAGTTACACAAACTTGTACCATTACACTCGAGTAGTATCTTAGCTTGAGCCTACCTTTAATTTTGAAATGCTTAATTAATCTTTTCTTTTTGTTGAAAATTAGCTAAAACGACTCTTCGAGAGAGAAATATAATACTCCATATGTTTAAAAGAGAATGACTTATCCCTTTTTTTTGGTAACATTTTAACTTTAATTTTCATTTGATATGTTTAAGATCATAAGATTAAATGATATTTTGATACAATTGACATAACTTTAATTTAGGATCATAATTAAAAAAAAATTATTTTCTTAAATTTTATGTCAAATTAAATTAGATTTTTTTTTAAAACAGAGAGATTTATAATTATTATAAGAGATACTATAATAATTGTTGTGCTTTTGATATAAATATATATATGAAAAAAAAGTTCAAAATATATTCGAATATTGATAGATATTGTTGTAATAATTACAAACTTTGAACAAGATCTATTACCTCATGCATTATATGTTCACATGGACACATATATATCTTTAAAATATATTATTAAATAGTACATTAATAAAAGATTCGTCTATATATTCGGAATTGTTATAACAATTTTGATATAATTTATATATATTTCAGATATTTTTTGTATATTATATAAAAGAAAAGACTTCACTGGTCCAAAGTGTAAAGTAAGTTTAAAAATAAAAAGGAGATGGACCACTCTTAGAAAAAACCTTTTTTGCATTTAGAAACATTTGTTAAGATAAGATGCTTGTATTGTCTGTATGTATTGTGTATTATTGATTTTAATTGAAATAAGTGTCTTTCCTTTAAGAGCTTTTCAGCATTCTTGTTTAGTTTTAAATTTTAATTAATAAATAATAGCACCTCATAAAACAACTAAAAACAAACAATATTAGTAAGTACATATCAAAACAAATTAAAGCACACGATGGATTATGTTCTTTGATATAGTTGTTATTGGTCATAATGCACAAGAATTAAAGTATAATTTATGCTCAAATTCTGAGGACAACAGTAGATTCTTCTAGTTAATAAAATAATTTTGATTTGAAATATCAAATAATTCATCTCGTCCTTTTTTTTTGATAATTTTTTCTGGCCGCACACCAAATATGTGCTGTCATATGCTGAGATGTCATTATTCTATATACTATAAAAATAAAAATGGTACTATATTTTATAGTTTCCTCCGTGAGCTGACGTAGTCTAGCGTAAATGCAACTTCATTGATGTTTATGTCTTTTTTTAATTTATATTTCCTTTGTTTTATAATAACCGATCATTTTTAATTTTAAATAGTATTTAAAAATTTATAAATAATATGATTAATTTGACCAATTTATCTTTATTAATATTGATGGATATCCATATAATTCATAATAAGATAGAGCACAGAAGATGTATAAGTACACTAAAATGGGTGATATGTAAGTGAATAACTACTCCCTCTGTCCAGAAATAATTATCAGATATACTAAAAATAGATGTCTAAAATTAATTGTAAATTTAAACAATCAACAATTAATTAGCTTATTTTTTTTCAATTCTACCCTTAATAATTATTCATTTTAATAATTATTGATGTAAAGTTACAGGAAATACTTTAATTTTTAAAAGGTTGCTTTAACAGTTTTTCAAAAATAAAATTATCATCCTTCTAAAGGAAAGTTTTTTAAGCGTCATTTAGAGTAGTAGACACATAAATATTCATTTCTGTTATAGGCAAAAAGCCATTCTTCTATAATAAACTTCATTTGCCTGTAAATGTAACGATAGATATTGATAAAACCTTACCATTATTTCTAGGATTATATTAGTCAAATACATAATTAGGATAATATTTTCTTGAGGGGTGTGTATCATGTCTAAACTGACAATTATTTCTGGACGTAGGTCGTAAGTATTTAATTGAAAATTTTTAAAAGATTAAATTTTTAGGAACTTTAATTATTTAACTTCCAAAGAGAAATTATGGTAACTTTAAGAATGATTAGAATATTAATTATAAGGATATTATTCAATGAAAAAAAAATTAATCCCATTTGTCATTTTTACTTGTCCACTGTTGAATGACACCACCTATAAAGAAATAAATTAAATGACCATAGTGAATTTTACATTTTACCCCTATTAATATGAAGTGGTTGAAAAGGTCTTGTCATGATCCGATTTCCCCGAGTCATGATGGACACTACTATTAAACCCACCAGTAAGGTGGTTTAAGCCAACCCGTAACCCACGTACGAAACAACAAAAAAACTCTCCCCCCTTTGTGGAAAGATCATGGCAGGGCATAGCGAGACCAAATCATGGACCATCGCCTCATACTATTTGAAAATGGTTCCATAGAGCCCTTGCTCCAAACTCTGAGTAGCGAACTAATCACGAAAGTCTATTCTCTGAGCTCCTTGACAGGGAACCGGGCCCAAGAAAAGCCTTTAAGAAACTGACTCCAAGATATAGAGATATCCAAACTGGGCCTGGGACTTCGAGAAGTGCGCCACCACTACCTGGCGTAGGCCCCAACATAACTGATGAGCATAAAGTCAAACTCCTTTCGGACTCTTAGGAGGACTTAATGAACTGTTATGATCCTGGCAAGTGAGCTGGAACTCGTGGGCGTCCTCCCCAATCGCCCCTGAGAATATAGGCGGTGCCAACCTCTAGAATACCCCGAGCATCTTCTGCTCGCGCAGTGGTATCTTTCTAACCTCTAAGTCAGGCGGGGCGGCTACATGAACTGGGGACAGCTGAACCTCTGGTGCCGCGGCGGCAGGCTGACCCTGCAGCGTTGGGGATGGTGCTGAACTGTTGGGGTTGGTACCTGTCGCATCTCTCTAATAGTTGCTAGTAATTGAGTCAAGAGAGCATGAAGAACAGGTCCTGCAACTGGTGCGGGTGGTGGCTGGGCTGGCTCCTGTAGAGCTCAGAGAGCTTAGTGTTCAGTTAGAAGACCTCTTAGGTAAGGGGTTCATCCGTCTGAGTGTGTCGCCTTGGGGTGTGCTCCTGTCGTTTGTGCAAAAGAAGGAAATGGGACGGGGAGGAGTGTTATTTGACTACAGACAAATGGAAACAAGGTGGACAGGTGGAAGAACCGTAACCCAGCCTCGTATAGATTTTTGTTTGACGTCAGGGTTTGCCGTTGTGTTTTCTAAGAATTGATTTGGGTCCGGGTTACCATCAGCTGAGAATTAGAGCAACGGGACATCCCTAAGGACCACATTAGGTATCAATTACGGTGATTATGAGTTCCTTGTGGAGTGCTTTTGGGGTTGATTTTATGTCCCATCCGTTTTATTGGACTTGATGACAAGTTGTGGTTCACGGCATTTACCTGATACATTTGTTTAATCTTCAATGCTGACATATTTGTTACTCGCGGAGTCGGAGTGAGAATGAGCAGCATTTGAGGATAGTGCTCCAGACTTTGAGAGATTAGCAGGCTTATGCCAAGTTCTCAAAAAGTGCGAGTTTGGATTGCGTCTTGTAGCATTTTTGGGGGCACGTGGTGTCCAAGGAGGGTATTAGGGTTGAACCCGATGAGATTAGCTATTCGTTGTTCTCGTAACTTTGTCCGGTTATAGCGGGAGTTACTAGAAAGCGCTTGTTGAGAGCTTTTCTACTATTGAAAAGCTCCTTTGACTCAGTGACTCGCCAGGATGTTTCCCTTTGTGTGGTAGGAGGGTATGGAGGAGTGTGAGATGAGCTTTCTTAAAGCTCAAGGAGTTTCTTACTAAGCGATCCCGATAGTGACTCTTTCGGTGGTTGAGGGCGAGGATTTCACGGATTTATGTGATGATATGGTGTTGGTGTGGTTGTGTATTGATGCCTACTGGGACCTATTGTGTGGTATCCATGCTACGGCTCTGAATATCTCTATTTTCTAAATGCAGGTCCGAGCACCAGTTAGTTAGCGTGATCGGAGTTTGGTTGCAGTCGGGTCTGGGGAAATTGGGGTGAGCACATGGGAAAATTTTGTACTATGGCAGTCTCAATCGTATATATAAAGACTTGTCTTTTATTTTTCAAGACTGGTTTTGTCTTAGTTTCGGTGGTCCACTTGGGGGACTTTATTCGTGTTGTTGATAGCTTTTATACTCGTAACTTCCAGGTTCTGGGAAAGATCCTATTTGTATTTAGTTTTGGTATGGCTTATGTTGTTATCGTATTTTTTGTTTACTCTGTTTAGTCTACCCTCACAACCCCTTATGTGTTGTTCTGGGTTAGGATTGGGATTGGCTACCTACTGAGGGTGATAGTAGGTGCCATATAAACTCGAGAAATTAGGTCGTCTGGCAGTTAGTTCTCAGTTCTCATTTTTCAAAGGTAATTAGTCATGTTAATTGGTGGGGTATAATAGATAAAAACAATTATCCTTTCTTGATTGTTCAAAAATGGAACAATCATTAGGGACAAAACTATAAAAGGAGAAAAAGGGACAAGTAATTAGGGACGGAGGTAGTATTAATTTTATCTTAATTTATTAAATGATCAAGTAATTTAGGAAAAATATTATTAATAAGGTGATCAATTAATACAAAACTAGTTTATATGATTTTTCTTGAAAAGGAACACTACCTACAACAAAAAGAAAAAGGTATGCTCTTTAGTGAGTGTGTATAGTTTAAGATTGAGACATGATTTAGTGGATGAGGATGTTCACTACAAAAAAAACAGCATTTAGCGATCGACGGAATCCGTTGCTAATCTATGTTTTTTCTTCGCTAAATCAAATTTGTGATGGATTCACGACGAATTGTTGGTTGTTTCTATTTCGCTCGTTAGTAATCTCTTAATAATGAAAAATGAGTTCCGTCGCAAGTTTAGTGACGTATTAGAGACGAATGATATATGTCGCCAATTATTAGTGGATGGAACTACCGTTGTTATAACTTATCTAGTTTCGTTGCTAATTCATTATGAATTTCGTCATTGAATAAATTTGCACGATTTTTGTCAATAAAAATATTTTGTTGTTAATTTGTCGTTTCAATATTTTAGCAAAACAACCAAAATCGTCATAAAAATTTGTTGCTAAAAATTTCTTGTAAAAATAATTTTATTTATCTATTTAAATTAACATTGCTTAATAAATTAAATAATTTAATTACTAAATTACCTCTAAAAATTAAACCATAATATAAAATTAATTTTTAGGGGTTCCAAATCTAAGATAGCAAAATTGAATCGCATACACTCGATGCAAAAACATCAAAAAATAAATTTGTCAAAATATTCTTAAGAAACCTACCATTCCTCCAACTTTGTTAGTGCATAGTTCGTACTTTTCATTAAAGACAAAAAAACTCAAACAACAAAACTATAGAGGGACTAATTAAAGATGCCCTCATTTACTTGAAACAAAGGAAATTAAACCATCGTCCATTGTAGGTAGAAGGAGGAAGGCCCCATGGTGTCCAAGTAATGGAATTCCGAATGGGAGTAAAGTAAAAGAGTTAAACTAGTTGTTGTACCCGCTTCATAATAACCAGAAAAATATTAGAAAGAATCATTTGTTTTACAAACACATCTATATTCCAAGACCGCATATTTTTCGCTTCTTTTATCCGTCGACAGCTTGGTAATATGCTTCACATTGATCAATATCAAATTGAGAGATTGTTTTTACTGTGATATTTATTCATATTTTTTCTATAATAATAAATTGAGATAAAAAGGTAACATTAATGATTAGAAATAAAATTATAATGGAAGAAAAAGACAAAAACATACATAACCTTTTAGCTTAATTAAATGTGCTATACTTTTTTAGCCAACTTACAGTATACATTTAAACTTAGATTGAACCATCATCAATGGAAACTTTGCAAAACACATTTGGAAACTTTGCAAAACAGATAATATAATACTTTTCGTATCTTTTCAGTGGTCCACAATCCATCTTAAGTATTCATTAGGTATTCTGCTACATTTATCTTTGGAAAATTGGGACGTCTTGACTGGCTAACACCTAACACCCTACATTGTTAAGATCGAATAACCACCCACTTATAGAGACCATTTAGTTTAAAAGATTATGATACTTGGTGTATCCAAATCGGGAAAAAACACAAGTATATGGCACCCAAAACACTAGGGACAATTCATCTTATTTCACGCGACCATAGTAATTATTCTACTAATTGATTATTTTGACCTGTTTGTGCGTAACCCATGTTCTTCAACTGTTCTACTCTTTATGAAAGAAGGTGAGTTCTATTAAGGTGTTGATAAAAAAAAAGGATGAACTATTTATTCGTTGAACTTTTGACGCAATTTCAACGAATTCTAAAATAAAAACAACTTAGTGTACATAAACTAATAAACCATGCTATTTCACTTGCAGATTCATATTGGATGGTTATTTCTGGCCAAGCAGGTTAGTTCGACATACTTAAAAAAGGTAATAATGCATTAAAAATACAACTAAGTAATTGTACCATATTTCCTGGAACAGTTCAAAATGACCATTTTCAAGGAAGGAAAGCACACCAACCCGGTAAGCAAAGGCATAATCTAACCGATAAGTGGATCGCGAAGCATCAATACGAATTTCTCAATCATGGGATGGCATGCTCAACATTTGAAGCAGGTGTCTGAAAGAAAAAAGAAAATCAAAAAATTACAATCGAAAACTAGAAAAAAAGAAAAGTGGAATCCGTTCAATCTTTCCTTTTCAAGATTTAGGAAGGTGATTACCTGACCACTTGAGGGGATCCACTAAAATGAATTGCAAATTGCAAATCAATAATTTCTTAACCCGTGCAACCAAATCAAATAGGTTCACTGTCTGCAATTTTATTCATCAAATCTCCAAGAGAATCAAAGACTACAACCCATTTCAAGGGACATGCAATTGAGACAGAAAAGTTATGTTAGGAATAATAAAAGAGATTCATTTGTAAGAACAGGAGGGAAAGTAAACAACACCAAGGTAAATAATTATATCCGATTTAAAAAGATATTACTAAAAACATCAAGTGAATAAAGGCACTAAGATGGAATCAAAGGCAGATTTCGCAGTAATGTTATTAGTAGGAAAATATAACCTTAATACGGAGCAAATAATCAAAAAGGACGGGAAAAGGAAGTACAAAAATTAAACAAAACAATTTTGTTATCTTGAAGAAAATTCTGGCACGTATCTTGATAGGAGTCGTATCATCCACTTTATCGGAGTTCACCCAAGGGAGAACAATGGGAAATAATAGTAAAGATGTTTAAGTAAGCTTTCACTCAAGGAGAGGGGAATAGGTCAGCCAACACAGTAAGGTTAAAGCATTGAATGTAATTACCATGTCAGTAAAAAAACTATAAGGAATCTTGCAGAATTAGAAGACTTTACACGTGTACAACGGTAGTTTTGTCCGATTGTTAAGTTTGTCAACTATCTGGCTATAAAGGTTTTAGTGGAAAACTTATCCTTCCATCAATGATAATCCAAGATTTCTTCATTTCATTTTTTAATTTATGTGGATTTTAACTCAATACAAATAAAATAATTATTCGAATGGAGTTTTCTTGTTACAAATGATCTAACAAAGGGCATGAACCAATAAAAAAAAACAAACAGGAGAAAGAGTCCAGGTAGCATGCGTGACAACAACTCCCAAAATCCCTGTTATGTAAATGGAATGTCCTTTAGAATACATGGCTGACTTAATTAAAACTCTGTTTAGACAACGTAAATAAATCTAAGATACACATATACCCTCTTCAAAGACCAAATTTTTACCCATGAGACAGAGTGCCCTTTTGGGTCTTTGAAAACAAAATCCACAGGATAAAGGGAATACTACTGTTAGTGAATCTAGGTTTAAGAAAATTTCACACCAATAAAGGCAAAATAGTTGTTGGTGATTCTTAAACAAAGTTGCAAGAAGATTTATTATTTTGATTATTAATAGGGCGTCTCTCTCTAAGAAAAGGGTTACACTTTAATCTGAAGGTAAACAATACAAAGCTTTGTTTAAAAATTATTGACAACATTAGAAGGTGTCGGAGAGCACAATAAAAAAAGAATTTTCCACAATTCAAACATTCTCACGATATAGAGAGAAAGACATCAGGACACTTAAAGTTTAAATTAAAAAAAGAGAAAAAAAAGAATTCATACCTAAAAAAGATATGCAGTTATAAAAATGTGGATGGGCTTATAAATATGGAGGGAAACTATCAATGAAAACTGTGTCGTTATCTTCGCCTCGCTCTCCGCAATTTGTTGATGTTGCTCGTTGGAGCAGGCTGCTGCCGGTGATTGCCATCGCTGCTCGCTGCGTGTAGCTAATGTTGCTGTTTTTTGCCGGAGAGGGAGGCAACTGGTGGCGCTATCTCTGTGCTGCTGTGGTTGCTAGATGGAGACCATCTGGTCGCCTGGTTGCTCGCTGATTGGAGCTGCTGGCAGCGATGCAGGTTCGCTTGTGGCCTTCGCGCGTCTTTCGAAGCTCGTCATTGTTTTTCACTATTCGTTCTTCAGGCTGCAAAGGCCGAAAAGAAGGACGGAGAAGAAGGCAAAAAAGGCGTGGGCGACGGACTTGGAGAGAAGACGAGGAGAATGAGGAAAATTAGGGATTTGGGTTTTTTTTTGTATAAGATAGGAAAACCAGGGTCTAACTTAAGGACCATTGATAAATTCGGGATGAGTGGATAGACTTGGCTTGGAGTTGATGAATCATGGTTCGGGAGGATGAGATTGACTATGAGAGTAGAGGGAATCGTAAAAGTGGGGTGTAACGAATTAGTGACGGGATTCTTAAAATCGTCGTTTCAACTAAATATAGAGTAGATATGATTTATTTAACGAGGAGATTGACGGGACATTTTGTCACTATATAACATTGAAGTTTGTAAAAAATATATTTAATAGTTTTAACCACCATTTTTCGTCACTAATTCAGTGCCCAATTGATTAAATTGTCACCCACTACTTGTTACTAAAATTCGTAGGGAAATTAGGCTCCAAAGTTTCGCCGCTAATATTTAGTGACATATTAAATATAATTGTTGCAAAATTTGTTGTTATAATATATCAAAAAAATCATTTGTTATTTGCAATTATAAAATGGTTATTCCGTTTTGCAATACGGTCATTATATGTGTCGGAAATATGTTATGTCGCTAATATCCATCGCTAATCGCTGTTATTTTTAGTAGTTTCGCTCCTAAGTCTGTGGTCATTAGTTTGAGTCTTAGATATGAAAATAATTTTGATAGTTCCTTGATAAGGTCATATGTTGAATTCAAATAAATTGGAATCTATCGTAAGTATGAACACTAAATAAAAATTAAATGAAAAAATGGGTAAAAGGTCAAATATGCCCCTAAACTATTCGAAAAGGTCTACATATACCCTCCATTTAAAGTTGGGCTCGCTCATGCCCCCGTCGTCCAAATTTTGGCCACAGAATACCCTTATGGCCGTTAGTGGGTATACTTGACATATCCAACTCATTTTTTATTTTTTTTAAATGTCACATGGAATTGTCATGTCATTTTGACCTTATCACATGTCATTTATATGAAAACGGAAGAGATCAATTATGAACATAAAAAGTTCTGAGACATAAACACTTAATCTGACTCATAAATCAGCCACTTTAAATAAACTATCCGACCCATTTTCAATAATTTTATTTTATTTTTATTTTTTTCCATAAATTTTAAAATGAATAATTGATTAATAAAAATAGGGAAAATATGAAAAATCATAAAATTAGCGCCAAAAATTCACAAACAAAAATAGTAACCTTAAATTCAACAATTTTAACACTTTTTTAATTTTTTATTTTTCGATAAATCCCGAAAATAAGTAATTGATTAATAAAAAATATGAAAAATATGAAAAAAAATAAATATAAAATTAACGTCAAAGATTCAAAATAAATATATTAACCTTAAATTCAACAATTTTAATATTTTTTTGGAAAATCCCCAAAATGAGTAATTTATTAATAAAAATATGAAAAAGAAAATATAAAATTTATGGCAAAAATTCTCAAATAAATATAGTAATCTTAAATTAAAAAATTACAACAAATTTGTTTAAATTTAAGGTTACTATATTTATTTGTGAATTTTTGGCGTAAATTTTTTATTTTTTATTTTTTTATTAATAAAAATTACTCATTTTCGGGATTTATCGAAAAAAATAAAAATTTTAAAAAAATATGAATTGTGTATTTAAGTTTGCTATAGTTATTTGTGAACTTTTGGGGTTACTTTTAGATCTTTTTCATATTTTTTATAAATCAATTACTTATTTCGAAATTTATCGAAAAAAATAAAATTTAAAAAAAATATTGAAATTGTTGTATTTAAGGTTGCTATATTTATTTGTGAAGTTTTGGCGTTAATTTTTTTTTCATATCTTTCCTATTTTTTATTAATCAATTACTCATTTTCGAGATTTACCGAAACAAATAAAAAATTAATCAAAATTGTTAAAAATGGGCCGGATAATCTATTTAAAAGGGAAATTGATTTATGGATCGAATTAGATGTTTATGTGTCCAAATCTCTTTCCATTTTCATATAAATGTCATGTGGTAAGGTCAGAATGACATGACAATTTCATGTGGCATTTAAAGAAATAAGATGAATATGTCCAGCATGCCAACTAATGGTCAGAAAGGCATATTTGGATTAAAAGTTGGACGGCGAGGACATAAGTGAGCTAAAGTTTAAACGAGTGTATATATAAACCTTTTAGAATAGTTTAGAGGCATATTTAACCCTTTTCGGAAAAAAAAAACAAGAGAGACATGGAAAACCTTATGGGATTATTGGTGATTGGTTAGGAAGTGAAATTGTCAAGTAGTAAAATTTGTATAATGCAGCATCAGTTTTTATACTATTTTAAAATATGCATAAAAATGGTACGTTATTTGCTTAATATTTAAACATTTTATATAACTAAAACATATATTTCCTTTTCAAAATAAATGATGAATCAAAATAACTAATATATAAATAAACAATTTTATATAATTAATTTTTACCCTGCTAATAATATCCACATGACTCTAAATCAACCAACAATCGACCCCTTAAAAGTGTTAACTACTTGTAGAATTAAGCAATTGGGATTATCAATTTATCTTGTTGGGAGCACCTAAGTTTTTCTTTTTAGAAGTTGGGAACCACTTTTTTCTCCTCCATCAAGACAATTATAATAAAGTCTTGTTTCATTTTCAATGTGGGTTTAATTGGGTAGGTATGCTTCTTCCGAAACTCTATCTTCCTTCCTACTAAATTTTCATCAACTAAGGGATCTTCTTTTTCCCCTCTCTTGAACAGTTCTCATTATTAAATTAAGCACAAAAGTTATGTATTATTAAGTTTATCTTTCATACTCTTGCCCTTCATATATTTATTTATATGAAAAAAAATCTTAGGCCTACTTATGTGGATTCACCATAAATCTGCATTCTCTTTTAAATTTATTTATTTTCAAAATTAATTTTTATATATATAAAAAAATGTATGTTTTTTTTACCACTAAACCATAATTGTTTGTCGTATAACATATAAAATTGAAGAGGTAAACTTCTTATGACATGGTGTGTTGATTAGTTCGCAACACACCTCAATCAATTCTATCTCATAGTTTATTAGTGTTACCAACAACTTATTTCATAAACATACACTCCCTTGTTACTTCTTTCACTTTTTAGTTATTTCTAATTATCTCTATTTTAACAAATCAACGAAAGATATTTTTTTTTATCTATTATACCCTCAATTATTTACTTTGAAAAAAATAGAACTTTTTGAGAAATTTAAATTCTTAACTCACCAATTTCACAATTAATAGAAGTAAAAATGTTGATGAAGTTGAAGTCAATACCTCAATTAATTTTCTCATAAGTTGTGTTATTTAAAAAAGACAAACAGTAAATTAGGGAATAGAGGGGCGTTTTTTGAGAGTAGATAGTTCTTAATTTCTGAAGAGCGGGAGACTAGAATAGTATCAATTGTCCAACTATCGTTTGGTAGGCCGCATTAGAAGAAACAATTCATGTATTTGGCAACGTATTATCTAGTACTATGTTTGATATGAACTTGAGCATAGTATAACTAAATTATGGATTTAGTTAAAAAACTTCATACATGGTATACTAAGATGTATACTAATACTCCAGTTGGAGGTATAGTAATACCTTCCGTTGGAGGTCGTATTAGTAACATACATACGATATTAATAACAATGAGATAAGTCTATATGTAAAGATAAAAAATACCCTCCAATCATTTTTAATATTTTATTTATTTTTTTGATTTTACGTAAAGACAAAAATATTCCTCAAATTGTCTTTTCGATTTTACATAGCTGATTATTCTTTATAAATTGAAAAAAAATCACATTTGTGATGAGTAATCAATTTTATTTAAGATGACCAATATAATTCCTCAAATAATTCAAGTAAAAAAGTTCATAGCAAAACATGATTAACAAAAAAAATTGTTTATGCCTGAGCTAGTTAGAAAGCCTCTAAAAAAAAATTAATTTATCTGGTAATTGTCTACCTTGACCCTAATACCTAATATGGATAATTGGAAGAAGCTTTTTTATAGAGGTTTTAATTCAAAAACCAAAATGAAGGTGGAAATAATGAACCAAAACACTGGAATAGAGGAAAAAACAAAATAAAAGGGCCCAATACGGCCCCCTTTCCCACCCTCGGTTCCCCAACTCCCTTTCCCACCAACCCCCGATCCCTCCCCCCTCACTCCTCATCTACCTCAGCCCCAGCACCTGCCATTAACAATTTTCTATACTACTATTCTCTGCATTACTAATCTCTGCATTATTAATTAATGCGTTATTAATTTTCGTACCAAACGACCCTAAAAGGAATAGTTTTTTACTCTCTTTAGTCCATATTAAAGTCTCCTTTGATTATGGAACAAGTAACTTTAAGATTAATTATCGTAAGTTTAGTTATTTAAAATTGCTATTTCGTTTTTAATATTGAGTTAAAATATTTTAAAATAAATTATTTTATAATTTTATCTCAACTAACTATGGAATAAATTTATCTTAAAATTAATCTTAAGATTAAATTCATTATCCCTCATTCTAAAGGAGTCGTAAGTGAGTTCTTACTTTTTTTCTTAATTAAAAAAAATATTATTCATAATTTCATTTAATGAGATTCTTAACTTCTTATACTTGACCTTAAATATATGTCATACTAGAACAATTTACTTATAATACAAACTAGTGGAAGGTTTATAGTTAAAATTAATGATTCCATCTCCTTTTACTCGGCAAAAATTAGTATTCCTTCCTCTTATTTACATGTCTGCTTCCTTTTTACCTTCAACAAAAAAATAATTAACTTAATTTCTGAACTGAAATCTAAAATAAACAAAGGGAAGTATTTTTTATGTTCAATAATAGTTATCCATTATATATTAAAATAGTTATATAGTTATTTAATTTAAAAAATCAAGAGATAATTTATCTTTTGTGCCTATTTTACTTTGTTATCAAATAGTATTATTTTTCAAAGCATGAAATTTAATAATGCATAATACATATATTGGACCTTAAACTTGGATTCAAATTTTAACTTTGAACTCTTTTATAGTGCACAAATAGGCAATTTAACTATCCTATCTTTTAATAAGTACAAAACGCATGAAAATCACGTATTCTGCGTGCGTGAGGAGTAATTTTTGAGGCCCACAACAGTAAAAAAATGCTAAAATGACAATTCTACCACCCCGGGTTCTGGCCAATCTCCGGCAACCCAAAACCCCCATTCATTCTATCAAGCAGTTCTCCTTCTTCCTCCACACCGAAGCACAACCCATGAAGGGAACGAACTTCAAGCTCGCTAAATCCACCCAAATACCTGACCCCAAACCCATCAGATCTGCTGTCTCCGGCGAGAATCATCACAAAGCTGCAACCAGCAGCTCAAACCAGACACAAAACAATAACCAAATGACCTTCACAAAACCACCAATTTGAAACAGGACCCCAAACAACCACAGAAAAACCTAAATCAAAGAAGCCAAAAACTAAACCTGTAAACTTGCAAAAAAGAGCTCTAATCTCTAATAAAAAAATTCACAAATTAAATTAATTTTTATTTTTTTTAGTTCCAAACATCGACGTGGTAAAATATTCAAACTAGTGGCAAGCGTCATTAAGTGGCCACAATACCTGTTTGAAAGGCGTTTTGCTCACGCTCTTTGGTCTGTAACATCGCGTGTTTATTTATTTTAAAGTAGGATAGTTAAAAAGGTCTATTTGTGCATATGAAAGTCGGAGGTTATAACTTAAACTTTGAAGCCAAAGTTTAGGGTCCCTATATGGATTTCACCATTTTAATAAGTCAAAGATAACACCCCTATTATTGGTTATTCCTTTCGTTTAAAAAAGACTGACCTAATTTAACTTGACACTAAGTTTATAAAAATGAAAAGACTTTTGTATCGTGTGATCATAAAATAAAGTAATATCAAATATATAAAATTACATTTTAATCTTGTAATATTAAAAAAGCTACGTAAAAATATGAAAAGTAAAAAAAAAACACTTTTTGATACAAATTAGAAAAAGTTTTTTTTAAAAAAAGAAAGAAAACAAAGAAAAACATTCTTAAGAAAAACACTATATTTAGTAATGATATTCATTCCAAGTAACTCGGAAGCATGAAATTTAATAAATTAAAGTTAGGTGGGTGATCTAGTCTAGTGTAGTCATATACTATATCAAAAAAATTGAAGAACATGTCCTAGTAGAAAAAAAACAACAAGAAGGGTGGATTGTGGTGTAGCAATGTATAAGGAACGGCTTTGTATAATGTGATGACGCAGGCCATGTTTTTTTTTTTTTGTTTAAAAAAAAAATTGGAGAAAAGAAGAAAGAAAAAAGTAGCAAAAAATACTCTTCATAGTATAAATAATTAGCTTAATAGTTACAGCTTAGGTAGCCATTTATTCCTTTTTCCGGTGGGGGGGTGGAGGGGGGGAATAAAACAGCCAACACAGAAGAGCAGCAAAACGTCAAAGAGGGAGGGAGGCACAGAGGGCAGGGCAAACCCAAAATGGGAGAAGAGAGCGGGAAAGAAAGGAGCGGAAGAGGGATATGCAAGGGGCGGAAGAAAAAACGGGGAGGGGGAAAAAACATAGTATCGTTGAGACAAAAAAAAGAGAGGCTCAAAATATGCCTTGCTTAGAGCTTGTAAATTAATTCAAAAATTGGATCTTCCAAATGTTGTAAAACTTCTACTGTTTGGTGCAAAAAAGAGCTTGTTTTGGAACAAGTCTGAGAAAGAAAAAGGAGGAGAAGGGGGATGGAAAGAGGAAGAGGAAAGCGGCGGGGGTCGGGGAAGGAGGGCAGAGTGAGAACGCAGATGCTCCAGGAGGAGTGGCGGGAGGGGGGAGCGGAGAGGCGCTTGTCTGGGAGGGGAGACATGGGGAGGGTGGGGAGAAAAGAAAGGAAAAATCTACTACCAGAAAGAAAATTGATGAACGGCTAGAAAAAAAAAAGAGCTGTTGGGTTGGCAATATGACGTTTTATCCTACTTTGCTATGATGAATGCAGTTTAAACGTTCTTGTGCATTTGCTTGCTGGTGTATTTGACTTTATAAATAGTGATTTTGGCAGTTTTTTCTTGAATCTTATGTAAAGCTTTGGTGTATAAATTTCAAATGCAGAAGTCAAATTTTAGTGGTTGAGCCTATTCAGTTTTTTACTTGGTTTTAGTGGAATACAAAAAAGCTCTGGAATAAAAATCTAGTCATTTGATTAATTGAAGGGGAGTTGTTTTCGGGATAGAAGGCTAAAGAAAGTTCAGGATGGGCAACGCTCCTTTTCTCCTGCCAAATCCTTCTAGTTATCTCAGGTCGAGGCTTTCTTTTAAGGTAAAATTTTGGTTACATTTAATTATTAAAACAAAATTCACGGGGAAGATCGAAAGCCAGCAAAAAATAAAAGGGTGCGGCAAAGCGGGGGGAGGGGAAATAAAAGGAAGAGGGGGGCGAGCCGCGGTGGGTGAGGCTGGGGGACGAGGGCAGGAGGGGGAAAAACAAGAGAAGAAAACAGAAGCTGGAGGGGGAGGACTTATGAGTGTCAGATATGGTGCTTGAGTAAGAGTAGGTCATCACTGCTCCTCTTGGAATCTATTTACTCTTTTGCAAGGTGAGATCAGTTGATGGCCATCGATACGTGGCTCTTGTATTACGAAGAGCTTGATTCCAACGAGAGAGGGGACAAAAACCAGGAGGGGCTGTGGAAGGATGAGGGGGTATTCTGGACGTGTCGAAAAAAGGGTTTGGTTCAGGGGCAAAAGATTTTTGTATTTGGCTGGCTTTGTGGACTCATTTAGTTGATAAGGAGAATAATATAGACATCCCACTATCTATTGTCTGTTCTTTTGATTTGTTGGCGGCAAGGCACTAGTCATAAATTAGTAGTCTTCAAGGAGACCTCACCGAACACGCGAGGAAGCGGAGAAGTATGACACGGCGCGACTGAAGCGGAGAATGCGGTCCCCATCCTCTTGCGAGGAGGGCGGAAACATAAAGGGGGTTCGAGGGAGAGAACGGGGAAGAAGATAAGGGACCCGGCGAAAGGAGCGAAAAGAAAGAGGCAGACAGTAAGGTGCAAAGCGGCCGGGGGGGGGTGATGCGAGCCGGCTAAAAAAAGCGCGATTCACATAAGGAGAACATAAGAACAGGAGACTGCCGAGAGACGCAGTTTCGAGGAAGAACGGAAAATCTGGAAGAAGACGAAGAGGGGACAAGACGAGGAGCGAGAGCAAGGGCGGGAGCGCAGTGGGGTAGCTGACGCAGGGGGAGAACGGATGAGCAGAGAGACAAAGCGGGGGAGGGAACGAGTGATGAGAACGTGGAGGCAAAAGAAAGGGTGGCCCGGGAGAAAAAGAAGGGTAAACTTTGCGTTTGCTCCTTTGTTTGTGGTCGTTGCTCTCACAATCTAGTGGAATTCCGAGGGGACAAAGCGAATATGCTCCTCCAAGGGAAGGTTGCGACCGGAGTGGAATCTGCATTGGAACATAATACGATATCAAGAAATCAGAAGGAAACGAGGAAAAAAGAGGAAGGCACGGAAAAGCGGAGATAGAGCGCGGAAAAGGCGACGTGGCAAGAGAAGAATGGGGACCGGGGCGGCCGCAATGGCGAAAAAAAACGCAAAGGAAATCTGGGGGTAGGCACAAAAGGGGTGAAGGGGAAAGACAACCCGGACACAAAATGACATGAAATGGAATGTAAATCTCTTATTTAAGCTTCCAACCTTTTCTGTTGGCAGGTTTGGAAGAAATCCTGTTCCAGTGTAAAAAATGGAGAGATCAAAAGCCATGGCAGTATAAGAAAAGAGTAGATTGAATTATTAAACACTTCTGTAGGTGAAAACTTGTTAATTTAGTATCTCAAATATGTTCTTCTTCAATATAACCCCAAATAGACTTTAGCAGGAAATTTACGGAGATGGGAAGGAGGGGGGCCTCCACCGGAGGGGAAGAGCAACGAGAGGAAAGGTCAGGAGCGGAGGTCGGGGGAAAGAAGGGAGGGGAGGGGAGGAAAAAAAGAGGGTTGGCGGGGGGGAAATATTCGGAAGTCTGAGGTGCAAAGAAGAGAGGAGTGGAACAAACGCATTCCCGTAAGGCGAAGAAAGTGGAAACACCAACACTTCTCCCCCAGCCAACAACGTTGACTATAATCCATCCAATGGTTTTCTGTAATCTTTTACTTATTTCATCTTCGTTGTAGGATGGTCACTGGGTATTATCTTGAGGTCAGTTTAGTTTGTTTCCTAGTGAAAGACACCTGAGCGAAGCGGCAAGCACATCAGGGCAGAGGGGAGAGGTACCGAGGCGGGGCAAGGGGGGCAATATAAGGGAAAGAGAGAAAAGAAAACGGACCCACCTCCTATCACGTGCTGGCGGATTACCGAGGCGCGAAGGGTTGCGGGGGTCCGGCTACCTTTAAAACATGTATCTATCCGAGGATCCACTAGCCCCTTCCGTATCCCCTTCATGCGTTTAGCCTCTTGCCTCCCTCCCCTTCTTGATACCCTACTGCTTCACTCTGATCCATCTTTTTTTCGCCACTTTCTTCGTTTGATCGTGCTTCCGGGGGGGCCCTGCGATCCGCAGGGGGGGGGGGGGGAAGAGGTAGGACGTAGGAAGGGAAGAAATAACAGCGCGCCCGCGCCGGGAAGGGCGGGCACGGGGGGGGACGGGGACACGGGCGACGGGACGGAAGGTGTCGTCGCCTCGGTTCCGGCCCCATCCACGAGGCAAGGAAAAAAACGAAGGAAATGGATAGCTCGTCCACCGAATCGGCTACGGAAGAAATAAACAGCAGGCCGCGGGGTAATCTCGTGGGAAGGGACCGAAACAGGCAGGCAGAAAGGTGCAGGAGGGCCGGACAAAGGAAAAAAGGAAAGAAAAATAGAAGGGAAATGAAGACAAGGGGGGAGAGGGCACGTCTGGTGGGGTGTCGAATAGTAGGGGAAACAAATGGAAACTGGAAGTGTGGTTCGGCTAAAGAAAAAAAAGCTCCTTGTTTTTCTGTTGAAAGAAAAAAAGGGGAGAAAGGAGATGCATTATGTAGAGTGCACTTTAGCATTAAGCAATTCAGATGAAAAGATTACAAAAGCAAAATAACTTAAAATTAATCAATCACTTTTTTTCTAGGCTTGCGTATCCTACCCTTTCGCTGACACTTACTTTGGAAGGCTCGTGACTGCTTATGGATCAAATGCCATCGTAAGTAACCTTTACTACATGTTATTTACCTACAAGTATTTATAAGATTGCTGTCTTGTCTCTTTTGTGTTTTCTTTTTTGATTCAAAATCCAAATATAAGGTTACTGGGGTGAAAAAAGGTCAACTTGAGCCAGATTATCTCTGTGACTCTGCTTGTATTGCCAATGTCATTCCGACTTAAGTTGCATATTCTCACCTTTTCATGTTTGGATAATTGTTGCATTTTCCGTGTGAATATGTTTCTTTTTATGTATTCCTCTTTTTTTCCCTCTTCTTGGATCTGGGTGGGATTTGGTGCTTGTTATAAATTCTTTTGTTTGTCAGCAACTAACTATCAAAGTTGATGATTTCTATATGTTATATCATCCTAAGAGGAATAGTGAAAGCTAAAACTGGTCACCTTTGATGCACTTCTCTTGCTTGAGATAACCATTTGGTGATTGAGTTCCTGTTTTTGAAAAGTATCTTCTTTTTTTTTGTTGAACATTTCAACTTATCAAGTAGTTAATTCTTTTGGAGACAGTTCTTTTTACTAATTTTTTTTTCTTTGTTTTTCTCAAAAACCTTTAGAGTTCTAAGGCCGGTTGGATGAGGGGCCCTTATAAAAGCAGCTTTAAAAAAATCGTTTGAAATGCTGAAAACTTATTTAAAATAAAACAGGTATTTGTGTTGGATAAAGTGCTGAAGGTGTTATGCCAAACGTGAAAAGGGAAAAATGGAAGAAGAGATGTTTAGGGGGTTATGTTTGTAATGTTGGAAGAAGATTGTATAAAAAATATAAGGACAAAAAAGATAAAAATGTGGTCACTTTAAAACAGCTTATAAGCTAAAAAAAAAAAGCACCTCTACTCCAACTTTTAACTTTTGGCTTAAATAAGTTTTTTTTTTAAAACTTAAAATAAGTATTTTTGAGTATTGCCAAACAGCTAAATAGTCCAAATCAGCTTTTTAAGTCAGTTTGACAGACTTTTAAGCTGCGCCCAAACAAGCTTCTATATTGAGGATTCTTCAGCCTCTAGCAAGCTGAAAGTAATTTAGACTGCATGGAATTATTGAAGTTAAAATATTGCCTTACTGTATAATCACATCTAAAATATACTAAGAGAAGTGCTAGTTGGCACGAATTGGCACCATTGTGCCTACAGACAAGAATGCCTTTTTGGCTCCAAAACCACCTAACCTTTCCTTCCAAAAAAACATAACCACCTTTGACTTTTATTTTTTATTTTCTTTTGATAAATCTTGCCCATTTTTGTTCTATATTGATTTGATTTTGTTCAGTAGTGCTCGATGTTCACCATCCTATAAATCATAGAAACATAATTAGATAAAAAATAAATATAAATATTATCAATCAGATTTTCATTAGCAAAAACATAAATGCATAACACATACATGCACCAGGCAATCATTGTTAAAAAAACACTTAAAATTTTTAAAAAAAGTTCAACTAAAACAAGTTTAAAGAAAGGGACTAGGACTTTACCTCGCACCCATGTTCCTTGAACCAAAGACTACTGCATCCACCTATAGTTGTAGAGCTCTATATTATTTCTTGTTCGACCGTCCATTGATTGAGTCCCCTTTCTTTCCCCCCCTGAATTGAATCAACAACTGTATCAATGGTGGCACTATATAACCCTAGGGTTACCGCGACAACTTTTTCATATAGGTTGAACATTTTGTAGGGGAGAAGGTTATCCCATGAGGGAAAAAGAAGAAAAAGTAAAAAAGTCAAAAAAAAGTAGGAACAAAAATATTCTTTCAACCCAATGGTTACTTTTCCAATAGATCACCCATTGAAGCAACTCGTACATTTCCTGTTTCATCGTCTTGCAAAACTCCCTTTTTAGAAAATGTAATTTCTTTACCCTTTCTAGAGAGGTGGTGAAACTCAGTGACTTTTGCTTGTTGTAGAATGATTGGTTATCCATACTTACGCTTCTCTTTTAGTGTTTAGGGAAGAGGAAAAAGATGTTCTGATTGTTGAGGAAGAGAAACCACGCTCTATTCATATTTATTAACAAACAAAATGAAAAAAAATCACCCTACCTAAATTTATATAATTTTTTTATTTAGTAGCGAATATAGTTATTCTAGTCTAATAGCAATGTGCTATATTTACGAATAATGGGCTGTATGTTCGAATCTAGACTATGATTTTTAAGTTTGGAAAGAAATTTTATGAAGAAATTAAATTAAATGAAATTCTAATAATTACTCAATGCTAATTGTAATTTAATGAAAAATATAATCTTACGTGACAACTCTTAAAAACTTGTTACGTAAAAAAAACCAAAATATATGGAACTGGATTGTTGGCTCTTCATCTTTATCAGTAGTACTTGAGTACACCTACTAACACTATTTGAAAAGAGTTGATTTTTCTTTCACTTTTTTTAAAACAAATTAATTAATTAATGTAAGGTTATGCGTATATTGTAGAGCTCGTTTGGAATGGCTCTAAAAAGTAGTTTTTAAGTTTGAAAATAAAAAGTCAAAATGACTTGCTCAAAAAAAAAAAGTCAAAATGACTTTTAAGTCTAGACATAAAAAGTAGGATCTACTTTTGGTTTTTGACTTATTTTAAGTCATTTTTGACCTTGCCAAACACTTTCTAACTTATTTTAAGTTATTTTTTGTACTTGCGAAACACTTCCAAAAGTAAAAGCTGACTTAAAAGTAGAATTGAACAACTTTTAAGTCAATCCGAACACCCTCTTAATTACATTTTCAACAAGTTTAATTAATGTAACTACACATGTACATATCAATTAAATGTAATTACACATATACCGATCAATTAAATTTAATTACACATATAAACATATATTAAATTTTATTACACACATACACATCAATCAAGTTTAATTGATTCTTAATTACATTTTTCAACAGGTTTAATTAAGTTTAATTACACATACACATCAATTAAATTTATTTTTCAATAGGTTTAGAAAAACACAAACATAATATACACATCACCTTACATTGATTAATTTGTTTTGAAAAGAGTGAAAAAAAATTCAACTATTTTCAAATAGTATTTGTCGGTGTACTCAAGTACTATTGTTGAAGATGAAGAGCCAATAATCCAATTCTATCGTATTTTTCTGCTTTATAAGTTTTAAGAGTTGTCACGTAAGATTATATTTTTCATTAATAAATGATTTACGTTTAGTAATTATTTAAGTTTTATTCAATTTATTTCTTCTTGAAAGAAATTTCTTTCCAAACTTAAAAAATCATACATTAGATTTTAACATGAAACGTAACGTTAGTAAACGCATCACCATTAGATTAGAATAACTGCATCTACTACATTTAGGGCGAATCTTTTTTCATTTAATTTGTTTATAAAAATACGAATAGAGCGCGAATTCTCCATCTCAAAAAATAAAAATAAAAATAGAACGCTAATTCTCTTTCTCAACATTTATAATATCTTTTTTATCTTTCATAAATACTAACAGAGAAGTGTGAGTATGGAGAGATTATACTTTCTTAAAAGGAAATTTTGCGAGACGATGAAACATGAAAATGAGTGAGTTCCTTCGAAAGCTGATCTCTTGGAAAAGTAACCATTGGGTCGAATGTTGTTTCTCATGGATGAATCTCTCCTAACAAAGATGTTTGACCTATATGAGAAAGTTGTCGCGGAAACCCCCTGAGGTTATAATGCCATCCTTGATGGAGTTGTTGATTCAACTCAGGTGGTGAAGTGAAGGGGACTCGATCGATGGATAGTCGAACAAGAAACAATGCCAAAGAGCTCAAAAATTTATCGTCCTTCATTTGCATATCAGAAAAGAACTATTGTATTGTTGTAGATCACTGGACAATGTCCTCATCTTCCGTTTCTGAAGAATGTAATTTCGATGGTTCTTGAGAGACACCCCATTCAATGAGGACCACTGTCATCAACTTCCAACAATCTTATTCTTTTTTATGGTCTTATTCTTGCGATTTCATGAGTTTTGAGACTTGTGGCTATTTAAAAAATGTGACATAGAAGCTTCCAATTGATGATTTATCTCAGACACAATTGTTGTAACCTAACATGAACCATCAGGCATCACAGAGGAATCAATTTTGGCTTTGCAATCAACCCTTTTACTTGAATACCCAAGGGTTGATTTTCTACTCTTATCGCAAGCAAATGATAAAATACCAGCTATTCACACTTTTTATGGTGAACCTCTTTTAACAACCACCCAATTAGTTAGACGACTATGTTCTTCATAAAACGTGAAAAGAGATTCAGCACTGCCATATATTATACCTTCCCACAATGAGGTCTTCAATATATTGTTGGTCGGAAAAACTATCATCATTCATTGCATCTTCATCTTCAGTCCACTCATCCTCAAATTCATATTCCTTTTCGCCTAAAACACTTGGATATGTCTTACTCCGGTTGATTTATCTCTTGATGAAGCAAGTTCGGAAGATCTTTGTTCTCATTGTTAAAATATGTGTCGGTTCATCACCATAGCCACAATTTGAATGTTCATCATGTTCATTTTGGTCCTTTGGACAACTAACTATCATTGTCACTTAACCCCAAATATTATTCAATATTTGAGTTAATTGACTATTATCATTATTGGGATCATTTTAATATAATTATACAACTTCTATTTATAAATGGACAAACAAATGGGTCAAAGACTTAAAATCATGATAAAAGATAAAATGGGTAAAGGAGAAAGTAAAGATATTTGAAGAAAATAAAACTTGAAATATTTTGCAAAATACAAAATAATCATAATTTATTTATTTAGGATAAAATAATTAAATTTACATATGCTAAAGCTTTTCTTGGATCCTAGGAGACTAATCTCAAAACATTCAATAAAATAGAAATTAGAAGAGTTTTCATGCATGCATTTGTTTGATTTTTTTAAAAATAAAAATCATAATATACAAATTAAGAAAAATATTCTCATTTAACGTCCCGATACCCTTTTCTACTCTAATAATCTGGAAGTCTATAGAAAGTGTCGAATTGATAACACACCCCAAAAAAGAGTAAGAGTAGTAAATTTTTTGAAATTTAATAAATTTATGGTTAGGCCCGAGCTTAGAATGTGCCAAATGGCAATAGAATGGAAAATATTCTTTGAATCTTGTAATCTTAAATGTCATGTCAATCCTGTAATATTCGTTCATTTACTATACAAGCCAAAAGTTTATCATTATTATAGAATTAAATCCCGAGTTATTGCGAAGTAAAAAATCAATGAGATTATGGACATAAATATGCTTGCATTTATTGCTACTGGTTGGGGTACAGGCAGAGGCGGACCCACATAGTAATTTGGGGTGCACGTGCAGTCGTTAAATTCGGGAAAAATCATGTATATATATGTATATCTATCTTGAGAAATGGACATAAGCTAAATATAATTAATAATGCCCCCATAAAAAGTATTAAATGGTGCTTTGTACAGTGGTACAATCTATAACAAATCCACCCAGATAACCAGGGTTCAATCCCTAGTAGAACCTTTTTTGAAATGTTTTTTTTAGCTTAATATTGGCACACCCGTTTTTTTAAATCCTGGGTTCGCCTCTGGGTACAGGTTCCTTTTTGCTTAACATCGTTTGAACGTTTCTTGGGAGCAGACATGGGTTACTTTAGCGCCTGGATTTTTCAAATCCTAGGTTCGCCTCTGGGTACAGGTTCCCTGTTGTGTAATGTCGTTCGAGCATTTCCTGGGAGCACGACATGGGTTACTTTAGCAGTTCAGCACCGTACGAGGAGTGTCATTAGGGGTAAAATGTGTCATGTTTTCTCAGTCGATCTCATCGCAAGGGGCTTGCCTAATGCGATTTAGGAGTGTCATTAGGGGTAGGCTTGCCTAGTGCGAGTTACCTCTCGTGTAGTTTCCGGGCCATCATAGTGACATAGTGGAGTATTTACTCTGTGAACAATTGAAGGGTAGTAGTGAGTGTTCCCTTGTCATTAAAAAATGGAATTATTGGAAAAAAACTGTTAGGTGTTCTTTAAAAATGGGACAACAAGAAGTATTGACTAAAATATCTCTCTATTTTTAGTAAGCATAATAAGTAGGGATGACAATAAGGCGGTGTAGGGCGGGGACGATGCGGGTTGAGCTTAACCCGCAAAATTTTTAATCCCCTGGCTGTCACATCCGCCCTCTGCCCTATTTGCCATCCCAATAGTAAGCTTAACATAGTGCTAAACTGGTAAATACAGAAAATCTGTGTCAACAAAAATTCAAAAAAAGCAAAATAATCTCAACAATTAAAACAACTTACAAATATTAAAAATTCAAATTCATCCTATAGCCAGGTAACTTATTATGTTAAAAAATGACTGCAGTAACTAAAAGCAAACTCAACAATAACTTACTAAATATAGAAAAAACAACATTCTCCGACTTAGAATCAAATTCATACCCGGCAATCTACGATCTACCCAGCGTTTCTTTTTTAAATAGACTTAAACGGAAGTAAGACACAAAATTGAGAGAGATGATGCACCAAAACAGATAAGCGTATCTTTATTAAGCACAAGAAACCAAAACAAATCTTATCTGTGGAGAAAGAAATGATGCACCAAAACAGGTCTCTTTGATGATGTCCAGCATCCTTATACCATGTGAACTTTGTGATTTGCAAATCCTATCGAATGCAACCCACAACTAACTTATGCCATCTCTTCCGAGCAATAAGTAGTTGTTTGTGCCAGTTATTCAATTGCAGAGAGTAGCAATTCATCCTGTCGTCTTAATTACAAATGAAGATCTCTTCTGGAGCTCCTTGATCTTCAACTTAAAGAAAAACTAGAATTTGTTTCAATTGGAAATGCATTTGTTGCTTTTTATATGTAACTCTTTTTCAATGTTGGCCTTACTAGATTTATCCTCAAATGGTTGGTGTCACCTCTACAAGAGTTGCACTTCCTCTTGAATGCACAGAGAGCTTGCCCATTTATGTGAATGCGAAACAATACAGTGCTATCCTCAAAAGGCGACAGGTCCGTGCCAAGCTAGAGGCTCAAAATAAGCTTGTCAAAGACAGAAAGGTACTCCATCCAGTATAATACTCTTGCACTTGCCAACAATGAAATTGTGGTCTTATTCCATCTTTTGTATGACAGCCATATCTTCACGAGTCTCGACATCGTCATGCAATGAAGAGAGCTAGGGGTTCTGGAGGGCGCTTTTTGAACACAAAGAATATGCAGGAATCCAAGCCTTCATCTCCAATGCACGACAGAAATATCTTTAAGCGACAGGCAGGTGGCAACTTATCTAGTTCCATGGTTCAGCACTCAGAGAGTGGTAGTTGGGGTACTTCCACCCAATCTGGTTCTGATGTGACAAGTATCTTCAGTGGTGACAACATGTTCCAGCAACCAGAGTTCAGAGTCTCTGGCTTCCCTTTTCACATTCAGGAAGCTGAAGACTTCCTGCATGTTGGAACCTGACAGCACACTTGTGTTATCCATGATGGCGGTGCCAATACAGGCTGCATTACAAATGCATTCTTATTGGTGCACACAAATGGATAATCGGCAGTTCATCCTTGGCTATGTTACTCTTCCTTTTCCTGAATTGAAATCATGAACACTTTTCCTAAAGCTTTAGTTGTGTTATGGTATATGGTTCATAGTTAAATGAGAAAGAGCGTAGGTTGGTGCTGCACGTCATCAAGAAGGGCAAGGAAAAGAGAAAAATATATTGGTCTTAATCAGAAACAGTGGAGATTAAGGCTGTAAAAGAATTCTCCTTTTCTTGGTCGAGCGTGTATGTATCATCTTGCACTTCTAAGTCTGTACTTGTTAGTGTCATTTGCATTTGTGGTTTTCATTTTACTGTGCTATGTATTGTGTCATTGTTAATATGTTTAACTCAGGCTTTATGCAACAAAATGAACTTGTTGAATCATTCTCATGCTTAGTACATAAACTTCTGAGGTTATACAACATGCATTGCTAACTACACAGAATATGCTAGGCATGTCATAGAGAAACCATATACTTAATAAAAATATTTGGATCTTCACCTTGTTTTCTAACCCAAAACTAGAATGCAATGATTAAATTACTAATCAACAAATTGTTTAATGCATTTTGAAACAAATTCTTCAACATTTTTATCAGATGTTCCACCTTCTTGAACAGCTTCTTTAGCCAAATCCTTCCATTTGAGTGCATTTTTCTTCATTTCTTTCCCTTCCTCTCCTTGTAACACTGTCCTCACACATTCCTCAATTTCTTCTCTTCCAACAATTCCATTTTCATTAACTTTAACTCTCACCCCTACACTCCAAACATCTTGCACAAATTTTGCATTTGTTGTTTGATCAGTCCATTGTGGCATTACCACCATTGGCACTCCAAAGCTCAATGCTTCAACCGTCGAATTCCATCCACCATGTGAGAAAAAACAACCAATTGCCTTATTAGACAACACTTGTAGTTGTGGACTCCAGTTTATTATTAGTCCTTTCTCAGAATTTTCATCGATGATTTTTTTGGGAATTTTCGATTGTTCGGAAGTTTTAACCACCCACAAGAAGTAGCTACTACTTGCTTTTAATCCCTCAGCAATTTCTTCCATTTGTTTGTCATCAAAAGTAGACATGCTACCAAAAGCTGCATAAACAACTGATCCTTCTGGCTTAGTATTTAACCAGTTGATACATGTTGAAGAATCCACATGGAATAGATTGAGACCATACTCAATGTCATTTTCAACTCTATTGTCCATATAGAACGATGGTAATGTTGGCCCTATGGTTGATAATGGGCTGATTTTTGACATTGTGTCTGCTACCTGCAATAAATATATTAATGAAAAATAAAATCAACTTATCTACAGAAGAGATGATATTGATTTGTTTACTCTATTGACTACTCTCTCCGTTCCTATTTACTTGCTACGTTTTTTTATTTTTGGATAAATTACTTTATGCAATATTTTATTTGAATATATCACTTTACGCAATGTACGAGGACGTACATGATATATCAGAATATTTTGGGGTGTATTCGAATTCTACCAAATTTTAAAAACTTTTGTAATTTGAAAAACAAAAAGGTATAAGATGTAATTAGCTCCTAGGGATTTGTGTAGAATTTCAGCATCCACTAGGCGTTGGAGCCAACCTTTTAATTACGGTTCCATAGAATCCATGTTAATTTTAACTCGAACTGTATATTTATGTTAAAAGAAAAAAATGATTTTTTAACCATAATCTAGAATGTAGAAATTAATATATTATTTGTCCTACTCTTTTCAAAATTACATAAAGTCTCTTAAAATCTATAGATTTTGGATATAGACTTTCGCATGCATTAGCAGACGTCTGAATACATAGTGCCTGAGAGGGAGAGGGGAGAGATGTATCAGAGAGGGAATATGACATCCAGATACATAATGGAGAAATGTATTCGAGAAGGGGACAGAGATGTATTGGAGTAACGTACCCGAGAAGAGATTTTTGATTTTTTAAAAATGATTGGAAAATTTTAAAATTATGGTAAAATAAGATGTGCATTTAGATAATTTTTTCTATCGTAATCAAAAACATCGGATAGACGGAAATCATGTATCAAAAAAACGTCGAAAACAAACATAATTACTAAAATTCAACACACCTATTGAAACCTAAAAAGCTACCTCCTTTCTATAATATTAAAAATTTTGCTTTAAAAAAAAGAGGTGCATAAGTAAAATTCATTAAATAGATCAAAAAAATAAATAAAGCACGAATAAAGAGTTTTAGTTGCTAGGGATTACCAATAAAGAGTAAGTTTTAAACTAACCTCAGCTTCCAACTTGTAGAATGAGTTCACAAATACATAATCAGCTTTGTCCACATTTGTAAATTGATTCAACACCATTTCAAAATAGGCTGGATACGTTCCATGTACGTAAATAAACGAAGGCATATCTCGAAGTTCGAGCTCTGGTAATCCCGATATTTTCACGTTAGTCGAAGATATCGGTACGTTTAATTCCCACTGCTGACACCCTCTCAGCCTAAAAGTAGTTCACAGCCCACATATGCTTTGCGTCCAAAACAACCACGGGACACCTCACACACACATTCACCACATTACTTTTTGTAGCCCTGACTGTTACGTCTAAAGCCAGGCATGAAATGATCATACCCAATGATGAAACGTACTAGGCATCACAACATCCCCGACGTACCCGGCTTCTTCATATTCTTGATACAGATTCCGTAGGGATTTGAGCCATTGCTCGACACCGTCGAGGTAGGCGACTACGCTGTCAGCATCAGAGTAGACCCTTTACATCGACCCATGGAGATTGGACTTTATGCGCCTATACCGACGATACCCGGATTTGACGGTGTAAACTAGAAATGAAGAGTCTCGGTGAGGCTAAAGTGGTTTTTAGACCTTTGGAGACTAAACGTTTACAAAATTGAAGCATAGGGTTTATATGGCCTTGGCTTGGATAAGGAAGAGCCAAAATATGACCTCCATATTTTTTGTTTTTTATTACCTCCATTTCTTTCTTTATTTCTCTTTGTGTTGATTAAGTTTTTCTGTACTATCACTGATCAACGAAAACGATATATATTATAATATATATAATCTATAGAGAACAGGACCACGACTTCGAGACGCAAAAGAGGCAGAAAAGAGCAAGGATACCCCCTCATCCCCCCCGACCACACCACTAATCTAACACCTCCGTCCATCCACCCCCTACCCATACCCCCCCATCATACCCACCCCTCCACCACCACCCCCCCCCACTTACTCAACCAATACCCGACACCTACTCCCCAATTCCTAGTATATATAACTATATCTAATAATTATCTTAGATTGTACTTCCGACTATATATACCATCTCGCTGCCACCATTTAAACAAGTAACCATGTTCCTATTCTTTCATTCGTTTCTACGTAGAACTTCATTTATGTGGCCCACACGCCCTCTTCTATCCTCTAGACTTAATCCTCTGTATTTTACCACCACACCCCGATAATACTGATCTAGCGCTTTTTTTTCCTTACTCTTTTACTTTACCCCACCTCCCCTTCCTTGGTCAGCATAATCTGCTCCCGCCTTAACACCTTTTCTCAATTTCTCCGTCTTTTCCCCCACCCCCCACCACGATCGTAATCCCCAACCCACCCCCCCCTTACAGTCACAGATTCTTTATTCCGTACCGCCCACCGCCGACTGTTTGGTACCTCTTCCCTATCACCACCTCGCTACATACTATGCTTCCCCCTATATGTTCGCTCCTACCTCTCACGTTTTCGACTGTCCCACCACCCTCGCCCTGTGTCTATAGCTTCCCCTTTCTTGAATCTTGTATTTGATTTTTACCGTCCATAACCCACAGCGCCCTCACGCACCAGACCTGGCTTCTTCGTACTGTTTTGAGTGTAGGTTGTTTTCATTTCTGTGTATAGTTATTTTTTCGTCCACCCCGGCTACCGCAGATTTGTGTGTTCCCCCCTGATCTCTCTGTTGATTGTTCTTTCCTCTATTTGCTTTTCTCTATGAGAGGATAAGTTTTGTTGTTCTGGATGATTAGACGATTTTACGACCATAGAGGACTCCTCCAAACGCTCTTTTTACAATAGACCCCCGAGATATCGTGTTTCATCTCCAAAACCTCTGCGACCTATTTTTTAATTTCGTATCCATTCTTTTGGTTTAATGCTTTTGTTCGAGTTTATTGACCGCTAAAACTAATTTCTCTATTGCCTGTTCATCATTTTATAGAGAGTTTTTGCATCAAACGCCTTCGGACACACGTAATCAGCAATGATCTTAACAAAAGTAGTATCAAACTCCTCATTTAGGTAGAGTTGTAATAAAAAGTTGCGAGCAGAAGTGTTAAAATACAACTAAACTTAATGAGAATTTAGGGGTGTATTTCACTGATGTTAAAAGGACGGGGGCATATTTAAGTCGAGCTGGTAATGAGTGGTTTTAAGGTCAATAGTTTGATGATTAATTAATAATTACACTAGTTTAAAGATGTTTTCAACTCTGTCCTTATTTTCGATAAGTCCAAATAATTATTTGTTATTAAACAGAGAACTGGTTTTTTTTAATCCCTTTAAAGAGAAATTTATGTAATAGCAAATTCATAACCTAATAAAAATGGATAGCTGGGTTGTTCATTGTGCTCATAGCCCCCCCCCAAAAGTTTTGCCACAAAACCACTTTAAGGCGGCTCTTACAAATACCTCGCAGCTCACAACACTCTCCTCCAATCTTTCGCTCTCGTTCATCCTACCTTTGCACTTGTTGCTTTTATACAACCCAAAAAGTGTATAAAAATTGTTTCGAATCTGTATAAAGCATGAGAAAATTATATAAAGACATATTATTTTGCGCCCCACCTCTATTCACCCCTCTTCTAGATTACGTTACGCCACTCTACCAAATCGCCGCTCGCCACCCTCGCCTTTCTCACGTATACAAGAGGAAGTGAAATGTAGATAAATTCGTGTTTCTGTTTGTTATTAAACGTCGAGAAATGTAGATTACATCATGCCAAGTTAACATATATTTTCGTCTCCAGACACTCTATAATTTACAATGATGAAAAAGCTCCCCTACAAGTCTCTTTACCTTTTCTCTTTCTCGTTTTTATACGATTTTCAAAGTGTATCTAATTCCTCTCTTTATAGTGTCTATAAAATTCGATGCAGTTCTGTTATATTCCTTATGTCTTTGGTCTTTCTCTCTTCTCATTTGATAAAAAGTCAAATGATGTATATAACTACTCGTAGTTTCTATACACTATATAATAATATAATTCATTTTATAGATTCGTTTTATACAGTTCTCTGTCCACAGTGTCTTTCCTTTCGTGTTTATACACCGTCGTTCCGATTTGCTTCAACGGTATATGTATAGCGAATTATACCAGTTTCATATGTTTGATATGAAGAGCCAATTATGCAAATTTGCTATAGCATCAAATTAAATTTTTTATTTGTGTATATGAAAGTTGACTTGTTTTAAATAATGCCCACTTATGTTTTTTTAAAAACTTTAATGCTTAATTTTCTACATGTCATGTTAAGATACTCGATCGTATATAGATATATTATAATTATATATATATATATAATATATAATAGATATATATATAGAGATCATCTATATTCTATATAGATACTAGTAGGAGATATATATCTCTATATATACTATATAGATATATATATATATTAATATCTATTTATATAACTCTAATCTTACACATTAAATATAAAATTGATTTGTGTTATAAGCACAATTAAACTACCAAAATATTATTTTTAAAATAGAGAAAGTTATACTTAACCTAAAAAAACAAAAGAAAAAATATATAAAAAGATTGAGATGGAAAATTAGATTCTCAAAATTGAAAAATATGTAGAGAACGTAATTAGTCGATAAACGTTTTTAAACAACTTTTATAGGATGATAATGTTGACCACAACTCTGAGGGAATTTCGTGTATAATTTTGCTTGCTCATAACGACAAAAAGTTACTTGGTCTGCACGGATTATATAAAAACAATGAACTGCGTTGAGAATGGTGCAATAATAAAGAGATTTTAAAAAGGAAAATAACTGTATTAGAGTTGTTTGGATTGATTTTTGACTTATAATTTATAAGTAAAAAGTTAAAAGTTAAAATTTCTAATTCATGATTTTTGACTTATTTTTATTATTTTGATATTAAAATAAATTCTTATAAACACTTTTTAAGTTTATCCAAATATTTTAAAATTACTCAAAAACTATTTTAACTTAAAAATACCTAATATAAATCAATCCAAACAACCACTTAGTCTCTACATTATTGCCTTATTTTGGTTTTGATCCTAATTAATTATAATTAATTATTTTAGTCCTTCTATTAATGGTGATAACTAATACAAACAGACTTGTTATTTCTGTCCAGGGCAATTATGATACTTCACATAACATTATATTAATAGTAAATTTCTTTTTAAGGTTTACTGACAAGCACATTTCACAAGAAATTGTTCTGTCCAAAGTGAAGTGTTGCATTATACTCCATTCTTTTATTATTGTTTATCGTAATTTTTGTTTTTAGAATCAAATTATAAATGTTTTAATTGATATTTTAAACGTATTTTTTTATTAAATTAATATGTAAAAATTTATAACTTAAATTACTTTTCATATAGTTTTAAATATTTTTTTCAAAATATCAAATTAATATAATTTAATTTAACTTTAAAAATTAGTTAAATTAACTTTTGAAAAAAATGCAACATGATAAATAAAAGTGGATAGAAAAATTAAAAGTAAAAGGGTATGCTAGGTTAAAAGTAGATAAATAGTCATGGAAACGTTTATCGTATTACTAATATATTTACTTGGATGCTGGACTAGTAAGCATATATGATATATTACATGAGAGACATCCATGTAAGGAAAAAAATATTCCTAATCATTTAAATTATTTTATTTATTTTTATGATTTTATGATTTATATTTGTACTGTAAATTTATTTAAATAAATTAACTTAAAAATTATTAGAGAGAATTTATTTTTTAATAAATAGATTCAATATAAAATTTGAAAACGGGAGTGGTTATTTTTAAATAAGGTCTAGTGACCTGATATATATATATATATATATACTATATTATATATATTGATTTTCTAGTTATTTGTATTTGCAAATGAAAACAAATTACAAACATATCAAAATTATAATTGCAACTATTTATGTATAAAGTAGAGTTTACTTCAATTTTACGATTGTTGATCGTCTCATCAATTTTAAAAATAGATTGTTTGTCTTTTTTAAATTGAAAAATGACATCTTGTGAGTGATCAATTCATTAAGATGGCAATCATTTATCCTCAAATAGTTCAAGTGAAAAAGTAGCAAACATGACAATAAAATTATTTCTCTCATAGCTAGTTAGAAGGCCATAAAAGAAAATAATATTATCCGGTAATTATCTACCTTGATCCACTTAAAAATAATTTAGGGATATAATTGAAAAGAAGCTTTTATAAAGTTTTAATACAAACACAAGATTAGGTGTGAAACAATGAATTAAATACTTGATATGCATTACTGACTATGCACTACGAATTCCTGCACTACTAATCCTGTGTTGTTAGTCTTTGGACCAAACGACCCCTAAGTGTTTATAATATTGGGTAATTCTAAATGACCAGAAGATTTGGTTAGAATTTAGCCAGAAATTTTAAAAAATATTAACATTCTCTTTATTTATAAATAGTCAATTTTTTTGTTCATTTTTAATTAAATGGTATTAAAGTTAAAAGGATAAAAATGTTCACAAAGATAAAAATAACGTATTTATTTTACCTTTCTGGTCAAATTCTCGCCAAAAGTTTTTTTCCTACTTACTTTCTAAAGCTCTTTCTCTCTTTCTATCCCATTGTAGATTTTTAACTTCTCGTTAAATGAGAAAATTCACTTGATGAAATTTCAAGAGAAAAATCATCGAGGAGCTCATATTGGAGTGATTTTTGCTCAAATTATGTCAAATTTTGATTTTTATTCTTTATTTTTTCGCTCAAGCCAGAGGTATACTTTATTTTCATCTCTCTTCCATTTTCTTTTTACAGGCTTCGATCAAGTTTTTAATTTTTGAATCTTATTATTTTTATCTAATTTTTTTTGTTAAGCTCTAAATTAGTGTTTTATTTGATTTGAGTGGTCAATCAGTTAGTTTATAAATAGTATTATATACACTATATGTAATTGATTCTGTATTCATTCTAATCAATAAACATAGACAGTTATTTACTCTCTCTGTTAAGCTCTAAGAATCATCTAGAAGGTCTTCATTACTTCTTCAATGAAGGTTTTTTCATGGTATCAGAGCTACAGTTAAGGTGATTTAAGCTTCAAAAGTTGAGTAGTGAAGTTGCTTGAACTTGATCTCTGCAAAAGCTCCCCAAAATTCCGGCAAAAGTTTTTTTTTTAGAATATCTAAGGATCAACAATGGTGGAATTGGAGGTTACAGATCCTCGACATTCTCTATCTTTGTTACCATCAGATAACCCTGGAAATGTAATAATCTCTATTAAACTCAGTGGATCAGAGAATTACTCGATTTTGAGCAGAGCAAAAAAGATTGTATTGCAAGCCAAACGAAAATCAGGATTCATTGATGGAACATGCAAGAAGAGTTCGTTCAAGGATGATCTAGAAGAAGAATGGAACGAGTGAATGCAACAGTCTTGACTTGGATTATGAATACAATTTCGAAAGAGCTAGTAAATGAGATTGTTTATGTAGACAATGCTCATGTTGTGTGGACGGATCTACATGAGCGATTTGATAAGGCAAATGGATCGAGGATCTAAAATTATCACAGAGAAATAGCAACAATTTCTCAAGGTAGTTCTGATATTTCTGCTTATCATTCGCGATTGCGTCTGTTATGGGATGAGTATTGTTTATTAGTGCCTTCCATATGTGGATGTCTTGCATCAAAGAATTTTAAGCTGGATCTAGAACAACATAAACTATTTCAGTTCATGATGGGTTAAAAGAATAATACAGTGTATTAGGACTGGGAGTCAGATCTGTTTTGATTGCCATATCCCTTGCTTAGCCACGAAACATGATATGCTTGTGCATGAAGAGAGTCAAAGAAAGATCTGCGAAACTAGTTCAGGGGTAGGAAATGAGTTGAATGAAATTACATCCTTACAAAGTATTCAGGATACTCAGTCACGAAGAATAAAATTCAACAGTAACAATAACTATGGCAACAATTATGGAGGTAATAGTAGTTCATTTTTGAGATTTGTCAAAGGAAAGTCCACCATGAAGGTATTGCTATAGGGTAATAGGCTATCCACCAGACTACAAGGGAAAGAAAAAGCCACTCAACAAACTTAACCACAATGTCATGGGAGAGAACAATTGGAGACAATCAAGACAAGCAAATATGATTGCACTTGATTATGTCAATGACAAAGAAGATAACATTCAACACAAAGGGACTATTCTTCTAATGGTTCTCATAATGCCTGCAAGCAACAACCATACCCTCAAATAGCCAATTTCACACAGCATGATGGAAACAATTGTGGTGGTAATGTTCAGAGATCTCAATGTCATTCAAGAGTTCAGCTTGATAACAACAAAGGACAAAAATACTTCACAGATGAACAATATAACCAGATAATGAATATGCATGACAAAGGCAAGGGAATAGAGCTAGATGGGAGCATGGCAAGTAATGCTTCTTATAATTCCCCTTCTATACAAGCTTGTAAGCCCTAGATAATAGATAGTGGGTTAACAGATCACATGACTAACAATCTGGATTTATTGAATAACTTGAGTAATATGCATGATCCCATGAAGAGTAGTATATATCTACCAAATAGTAAGAATGTGTCAGTTCATTATCAAGGCAGATGTAATATGTCAGATGATTATACCATTGAAAATGTGTTGCATATGCCTGACTTCCTATACAATCTATTGTCAGTCTCAAAGATGACAAAAGTGTTGCAATGCTCAGTGTTCTTCTTTCCACATTTTTGTGTTTTCCAAGACATATGTACTGGGAAGGTGAAGGGGATTGGTAAAGAGAAAGGAGGTCTCTATCTCCTCTTTCCTAGAACTTGTGAGAAGGCTATTGATAAAATGACAACTGTTAGTAGCAACATTGCAGAAAAATTGTTTGAAGATGTGCAAGTTTGGCATAAGAGGCTGGGTCATGTACCTGTTATTGTGATGAAGAATCTCCATTTCCTAAATAATAAAGTGCCACTTTGTAGTTTTAATGATTGTACTGTTTGTCCCTTAGCCAGAAAAACAAGAAAACCATTTCCTATTAGTGTTTCTAGAGCAATTGATGTTTTCCATTTATTACATATGATGGCAAACGTCCACTAAATACTGGTCATAGCCGTACTTTCTGATCACTATGGGATGAAAATTCAAGAGGAGATGGTTTTCTTAATGAAACTCAAAAGTGATTCATGTGTGTTACTTATCCTTTGTCAAAATGGTTCATGTTCAATTTATCAAGTAGGTGAAAATAATCAAGATTGATAATGGTGCTGAGTTTTTTAGTAAAGAATTTTCAGATTTCTTGGTCAAGCATGATATTGTACGCCAAAGTAGTTGTCCACACACTCCTCAACAAAATGGAGTGGTGAAATGAAGACACAAACACATTCTAGAGGTGGCAAGGGCACTTATGTTTCAAGGTAATATGCCTATTTGTTTTTGGGGTGGCTGTGAACTAGCAGCAATATATCTCGTTAATAGACTACCATCAGTGGTTCTGGATAGGAAGTCTCCTTATGAGGTTTTCCATTGTCATACTCCATGTCTTTTTCATCTCAGAGTTCTTGGATGTTTGTGTTTTGTTACTGTCCTAATCAAATTAGACAAGTTCTCACCTAGAGCAATTCCTGCAATCCACATAGGATACTCCTCCACACAAAAGGCCTATAAACTGTATGATTTCAATTCTAGGAGGTTCTTTGTCAGTAGAGATGTTACATTCAAGGAACATGTTTTTCCTTTCTTGTTACTGAAAAATAGAAAACACAATACTCCAATGTTTTTTGATTTATCCAGTCCTAATATTATGCCTCCAAATCCAGTACCTACTGTTTCCACCACATCTCCTTCTTCCACTGAATTGTCTCTCATTTCAACACCTGTTGAATATTTTCCTACCTCTTCTATATCTGATTCTTCCTCACAACCTCAGTTAAGGAAGTCCACCAAAGAAACTAGGCCTCCAACTTGGCTTCAGGATTATGTTCATCCTGCTAAAGGGAATATTGATTGTTTATATCCATTGTCCAAGTTTATAGGCTACTCTTGTCTTTCATTCAAATGTCATTCCTTCCTGGTTGCTATTTCTTCTGAAATGGAGTTACTTGTTATGACGAAGCCTTAAAGGATCCTTGGTGGATTTTTTCTATGCAATCAGAGATTGATGCATTAGTTCAGAATCACACTTGGGAGGTTTTTCCTCTTCCTAAAGGAAAGAAACCTATTGGTTGTAGGTGAGTGTACAAGATCAAGTATCAATCTAATGGTGCAATTGATAGATTTAAAGCCACACTTGTTGCTAAAGGGTACAATCAACAAGAAGGCTTAGATTATCAAGAATCATTTTCCCATGTGGTCAAAGTGGTAACTGTGAGAGCTGTCATTGCTTTGGCTGCTATGCATCAATGGCCCTAGTTTCAAATGGATGTATATAATGCTTTTTTGCAAGGTGACCTTGAGGAAGAGGTGTTTATGCAATTTCATCCAGGATTTGGTAGTCAAGGAGGTGATAAATCATGTAGACTCCTCAAATCTCTTTATGGCCTCCTATAGGCATCCAGACAATGGAATTTGAATCTTACAAATGCACTACTGTCAACTGTTTTTTATTCAAAGCCAACAGGATCATTCTTTGTTTGTTTTGAAAATAAATTCTAGACAGGTGATTATCATTGTTTATGTTGATGACTTGTTGATTACTGGAGATGACAAAGACATAATATAGGAGGCAAAAAATGTGTTACATGCACCTTTCAAGATCAAGGATCTTGGATCATTGAAGTATTTTTTGGGAATAGAATTATGCAGGTCTAATAAAGGTTTTTTATTATGCCAATGAAAATACACTCTAGAGCTTATAGCTGAGTTGGGCTTGGGTGGCTTCAAACCAGCACTTATACCACTTGAGCAGAATCAGAAGCTCACAATCTTGGATTATGATCAACAATGTGGTCTGAAAGATGATCCACCTTTATCAAATGTGAATGGGTATCAAAGGTTGATAGGAAAGCAACTCAATTTAACACTAACTAGGCATGATATTGCCTATAGTGTTCAGACTTTAATCCAGTTCATGTGGCATGCCCCGGCTACCCACGAGACACGGACATGGAACCTAGGACCACAAGTGATCCCAAGCTAACCCTGCTGGCATGTGCATGAGCATACTAAATAATATAAATTGTTGCAGAAGCTAAATCATAATTTATAATGAAAAGATGGGGATTACCCATATGCTAAAAATGATATATATGAAAACTGATGAGTTTAATACAATGAAGTTACTAACTCAACACTAGGCTGAAACTAACTGTCTGAATTATGACTCTAAACTGGACTAGCAATACTGGGGCAAGCCCCAACTAAATCTATCAAAACCTGAAACTAAATGACTAAAGAGTGAAATGAAACTCATAATTATTGTCCTCGGAGAATGAGGACTCACCACTGAATCTGCTAAACTGGAGATCGAAAATCGATCTATGCGTTATCTGGATGCTGAGAACCTGAACCTACATCACGAGAAGATGTAGCACACGTATGCGTCAGTACATGAAAGGTACTGAGCATGTAGGATAGAATAAATCTAAAATAACATATAAATGCACAAACATAAAAGCAAGTATAATAATCTGACATGATAAAGTGAATTTGAGTTAACTGGATGCAATGACCAATTTATAACATGCTGAAATTGAACATTGAATATACTGATAAATGTTCAATGCAGAGAGTCTGACTGATCTATGGGAGCAACTAATAATCGATAATAAAATCACATTAGCTAAATATGGAGTCCGATGTATACGCCCCATTGAGAGGATCCAATATACCCTGCCAAAGGTATAAAGACATGCTGGCGTAATCACTAAACTGATTGCCGACAGAGGGAACTTACAACCTACTTGGCTAGTAGTTCTGGGACTAATTGGGTACGCTGAACCCTAGTCCAATTCAGTATTATGCTACTCCCAATGAATTCTGTAAATTAACTGATTATGTCTGAGTTTCTATAAATACTGGATAGCTCGAAATTGAACATACGAACTGAGAATGCAACAATTAATCTGGTAATTATGCATTTATAATTGAGGCATGTATATCCAAAATGTCTGAAATATCTGACCTAGCATGTGTAATTTAAGAACTAAAGAAATACATAGCTAGGGTTCTGAAATTCATGCAATAAATTGAATAATAACATAATAATTTGATTTGGAACATATAACTCATAAGTTCATGAAGTTCTCTTGAATTCTAGAAACCATAGATCTAATCATGATATGGGAATCAAGAATCGAACTGAAAACTAGGGACCCAATGGGTGAAAGGAACCCACTAGTGAAATCCTACATACCTGATGATGAAATTCACAGAGTTAGATTTCTGGGCTGGAACTGCTGGAAACTTGTTTTGTTCTTAAACTAGGGTTCTTTAGTTTTTTCTCCTTTCTTGCTTCAAATTTTCTAACATTTCATTTAATGATTTGACTTGGATATGTTTTAATTATGTTTATAGGCTTAAACTGACTAAAATCTGATTATTTAGGGTCAAAACGACGTAACTTATGGTTTTAACGAAGTGGAAAAATACCAAAAGACCCCTGGATAAGTTGATGTCGGACCAAACGATGTCCAGGACTGACGGTCGGTCGTCTGACCGATGCCCCGTCGTTGGGTCCGTCGACTAGGCCTGTTCGACAGACCTTTACTAAAATGGGCATAACTTTTTACTTGGGGGTCTGATTTTAGCAAGGTCGGTGGCTATGGAAAAATAATTCATATCATATATCTGTAAATAGGTCATGGGACACCTAATTCATTTTGTTCTAAGAGTTAATGACCATTTGAAATTGACCAAACTGCATTTCCCCTTAACTGTCTGCAAATTTTCCACCTACGGACCGTGTTGGTCATCCGTAGCTCTTGTCAGAGAGTGGGTGAATGGGGGTCTCGATCGACGGTCACGGACTACGGACTATCGTCTGACCTACGGATCGTAAGTCCGTCCGACGTCTATGACTTAACCAATTTTCTAGGCTAAAATTTTCGTGAGTTTCTGATCCCATCAACGGTTGTGCAGGACGGACCGTCGTCTGACCTATGCACCGTCGATTCCACCGTTGGTTGCACCTGCATATTTTTTTCTGTAAAGTTGTTTTTTGGCTGTTTTGGCTACGGGGTGTTGCATCATGTAGGCTCCTAAAAAAATCCATTTGGATGCAGCACACTGGGTGGTCAGATATCTTAAAAATGAGTCAGGTGTTGGTGTTCTAATGCATGCAGATGGAAAATGTATTTTGACAGCATTTTGTGATGCCGATTGGGCAAGTTTTCCTAACTCAAGAAGGTCTGTAACTGGTTACACTGTGAAGCTTGGTCAATCCTTGATATCATGGAAATCGAAAAAGCAAAACACAGTAGCTAGGAGTTCAGCAGAATTAGAATACATAAGTATGCTTTAATAGTGTCTGAGTTGATATGACTGATTGGTTTTATTCAAATGTTAGGTGTTGATGTTCCTACACCAATTCAGCTGTTTAAACACAGTAAGTCAGCCATGCACATAGTAAATAATTCAGTGTTTCATGAGAGAACAAAGTACATAGAGATTGATTGTCATTTCATAAGGGAGAAGGTGCAACAAAGTTTGATACATCCAGAGTATGTCTCAACAACTGAGCAAGAGGCAGACTTGCTGACAAAAGGACTTGGAAGCTATCAACATTATCATCTACCATCCAAGCTAGGAGTTTTGAATGTCTTTACAACATCTAGCTTGAAGGGGGGTGTTAAGAAGATTGTAGAGAAAGGGTAATATAGTAATTATATTATTAGAATTTTTATAACAGATTATGCAGTAGTTAGTTAGAGTGGTCAGTCAGTTAGTCTATGAATAGTATTAAATACACTACGTGTAATTAATTTTGTTATTTACTCTCTCTGTTAAGCTCTAAGAATCATCTACAAGGTCTTCATTACTTCTTCAATGAAGGTTTTTTCAGAATATATCAGAGTTATTGTAATAGATAGCTCTACCAAAAAATATAAATAATACAAATATAACACAAAAACATGTAATCAATCATGAAAATCTAAATTAATTTTTAATTTGAGTTATGCTGATGCTAACTTAATTATTAAAGACTTGACTTTATTCAAGATCTATTTCTAGTCCTTATTTTACTCTTCAATTCTTTTTTTTTTTTTCGAGGGGGATTATGAAGGGGACGGGTAGTGATTATGAAAATTGAATTCATGGAAAGTGTCTTAGTCACTTTGTTTAACAATTATATTCTATAGAGTAATTGAAAAGAGAATAAACATATAACTAAACTTCTGTTTTTACAGAAAGTCAATACTAGCATAAAATTAGATCCAACAAAATTAATTATATTGATTACATGTTTGAAATTTCATGATTGATTACTAATGCAACAATATAATTTTGTTGGATTTTATATACTCAATCGATTTAAAAATATATTCTAGAATATAATTTCTAAAGTGAGTTTTAATATAATCTAGAATATATTTTTAAAAACGATTGATTATATAGAATCCAACAAAATTATATTGTTGCATGAGTAATCTTATAATTAAATTTACACAAGGCTTGCCATGTAATCTAAGATTTTTATTTTTATTTTTATAATCAATAAACATTGAAAATTATGCTAATTAATAAATTGATTAAATACTTATACGTCATGTGAATTGTAGCTCACTTTTATAACAAAGTTTTTGTCTGACTTAGAATGATTTTCCTTCTCTTCATCAAGTGCACTACATTATTGTAAGTGTAACAAAAGTTGTTAAATTGTGTTCTCACATAAGAAGGGATGCAACTAAAGAGAATAATTGCTTGTCAATCAATAAATAGTATGTCATTGTCATCCTAATGGAAGAAGGGAGGAGGGAGGGGTGAATATGCAAAAAGATGTTATGGAAAGATTTGTGAACTTCTTCATATGTTAAGGTTTTGCTTTCTGTATAAAAGACTAAAATAACAAAACCTATTGTATTTGGTATATCAATGTTTAGAGACAGGCCCCTACAAATGAATTGCTTTTATAATTAATTAAAGGTTAAACCTGGAAGTAAAATATCACAAGGATCAAAATCAAAACAAAGCAATAACACAGGGACTAAAATAATTATTTTACTTTAAAACATCATTTCATGAAGTGTTTATTCTAACCGCCTCTTTAAGTAATTTTTAAAAGTTTATTTCACAAATAATGTTTTCTAAATTTTAATTTTTTGTTTTATTTTTCTTTTTAGTGCATTTCAAAAAATTATCAATTTTTTTTAACAAGTCTGTAATTCTTCCTGATGACATATTTAAAATAACAAGATTCAAAAAAGATTTCCTTACTTAAGTAAACTCAATTCAAAATCAAAACAAATTGTTGGATAATGCAAACATCCTGCTAGGAGCATAAACACATGCAAGCTAGGATGTCTAATTACTATAAGAAAATTGTGAATAAATGAGAATCTTTTTTAGGGGAAATTTTTGCAACTATTTCATGTGGATTTTCTTGCAAAAGTTTTAAGTTCCTCAATATTAGAATATATTACTTACGAAATGTATAGTACCAACAAATTCCGCACGTAAAAATTTGGCATCATTTTGCGTCAACATGAACTTGCGGTACTACCTGGGAAAAAGTAATGGTAATTACATTATCTCTAGCTAAATTCGCAGATACATGAACCAAAAATATATTTTTAAATAATTTTTTTATTTCATAGAAAAATCCCTAGGTAATCCATGCTACAAATTTTACTAGAGATAAAATTATCTGAGGATTTTATTACTTCAAAAATTATTTGGGGATTAGTTGCTGTGAAATTCGTTGGGAATTTATATTTGGGGATCTATCTAGGAATTTTTATTATTTGAAAAATTATTTGGGGATTTATTGCTGAATTTGCTGGGAATTTATATTTAGGGATTAACCTAAGATTTTATTACTTGGAAAATATTTAGGAATTTTTCTACAAATTTAGCTGAAAATTATTTTTTGAGAATTTACGAAGAAATTTCGTGATTTGAAAAATTAACAAATTACATAAAAGAACATTATAATAACATTAGTAAAAGTAATTTTAATAGGAAAATGTTAAATCGAGATATACCTTATTAATGTGAAGTTTAATTACCACATCATTAATAGAATTATATAAAATGAATATTTTTATTTATATATTCAATTTATATATTATCTTTTACCGATATTAAAAATGATAAATTTTCTCTATAATTTTTTTCCCCAATATTTAATTAAGTATAATTTACTAAAAGATAAAATAAATTGTAAATATCGCACATACATAACAAGATATACTATCAATTATTGATTATAACTTCCTTTCATATTAAAGTTATAAAATATATTTATATTTTTAATTATTTATTTATAAGAACTTTGTATGCATAATTTAAATTTTGTCTACGTTTAATATGTTTAATTATGGATATTATCTCATAGAAGGTGTAAACATAAAATTTTCATGATAATTTATTTTAAATATATAAATAATTTCCATATTCCTTTTTTAAGAGTTAAATGACATTAAATTTAGTCAATATTCAACTTATATTTCATTACCATATTAATATGCGATAACTTTATAGTTCTTTTTTGAGTCAATCAATTTAATTAAATTTAGCTTTAAAAGTTAATGAAATCGGAGAAAAATACTAAAAATTAGTATAATAACATTAGTTGTTATGCCGTAATTTATCTATCTTTAGAAAAATCACTTTTTAAAAAGTTCTAAGTATAAAACAATTTAAGAAAATACTAAGAAATGAGTCGCCACTTAATTTTTTAAAGAAATCAAGAAAACTTAACTTAAAAAGATTTTAACAAATTAAATCTTAATAAATTCAGAGAAAATGAATAATAGATTCTTATTTACGCTTCAAAAAGGATTTTAAGGCATTTGAAGCATCCACTAACATGCGGTTATCCTTGGACTCAGGTTAAATGCTTTTGACTATGATTATTATTTTTTTGATAAAAAGATTAAATTAAGAGAATAATTAAACAAAGAATAATTTTTAATTTATTAAGAAAAAAGATATTACTTGAAATATTTGGATTAGATTACAAGTAGTTGAATTTTGGCAAAACCAAATTAATTCAATTTTATATTTCTTTGATACATTTATACAATAATTAAACCAATTTTCTTATTTAAAACGTAAAAACTATTTTGAATTAATTGAAGAATAAATAAAGAGTTTTGACTCAAATATTCAACAAAAGTATAAGAGTTGATAAAAGTTTATTATAATAAACTAACATAAAGAATATGGTTTGTCTTTTGGGGGGAATTCAATTAAGTTATTTAACAATTCAAAAGTTAGAGATATGATAAAAATAACAAGCAATAACGAAAGACAATTAAATAACAAAGAGAGGAAGAGAAGAGTGTGGGCCTTTGGGCCTATCACTGCGCAGAAACATTGGGTCAAAGCTGCTGATTTTTGTTTGGACTTTAAATCAATTCCTGTTTTTGTATACATAAGTTGTATATAGGTGTATACAAATCGTATATCAGCCCCGTTTTATGTATCTTCGTCTGTATAGAAAATTTATGCAACCCACTTGGACTTCCGGCATCTGTATTTTGATTGTTGGACCTGTATATCAATATTCACCATGTATACCAGTGTATACTTATGTATACAATATGTATACTGCCCGTTTTCGGACTTTCAGAACACCTGTTTCAGCTTCCATTTTTCTTGAACACTGATGAGGCTGACTCAAAGACAAACCAAAACTCAAGGAAATGCAAGAGATGAGTCCATCATGGACTCGAAGGGGTTCACATGCACACAAAGAAAAAATAATGATAAGCAATAGCATCCAATAATAATATCTCCGGAAAAGGGTCTAAAATACCCTCAAAGTATTGGAAATGGTACAAAATTACCCTCCATCAACCTATTGGCTCTAAAAGATCCTTCCCACCCACCTATTTCGCCAAAAAAATTTTTTACCCTGCCATTCCCAACCTTTGGTCAAAATTGACCACTTATTTAACGGTTTTATACTTAACTATTAAATATTTTTTAAAATACTTGGCGCTCAACTATTTGTTATAATTTAAACTTATTAGTATTAATTTATAAATCAATCCAGGACCCCCCTATTACAAATTTAAAACCTCCAATTAATGAATCACTCAAATATTAATGCAACTATAGAAAAGCTGCCAATGCCAATTGATTGTTTTGATAAAATTTTTGAGACGGAAAAATATATATAGAAGTAAATTATCAAAACAAGACGGTCAGTGTCTTAAATTAAAATACCCGATAAATTAAAAGTCTGACTAGGTTCATTCTTAATTATTCGTACGTCTCAATTATGGACGTGACGCATAGGTAACCTTTTTTCAAAATATATATTAAAGTTTTAAAATAACTCATAAATTTTTAAAAAAACTTTGATATTTTGTTTAAAAAGTGCATGAATGAATTCGGATAGTACATTACTTCTTTACTTGAATGGCAAAATTTATAATTCAATCTTAAAGAGAATCAAATTGAAAGTGTCCTCCTAAATAAGCCGGCTCAACATAAAAATTAATTGGGGCTTCGATTCGGGACCTCGATAAGTTGGATGTCCATTGTTCATTAATCTATCAATTTTCATCATGTTTTAGTAGTGTTTAGAAGATTTTGATATTATAGTTGGATTATTAATTGGGTGGGGTTTCCGTAGTAATGGGGTGGGTAGTGAATTCGTTTATACTAATACAAAATGAATCAAATTATAACCAATAGTTGAACATCAGAAGATTTTAAATATTTAAATAGTATTAAATTTAAAATCATTAAAAAAGTGGTTCAATTTTTAACTCACAAGGTGGATGACAAGGTATTTTGGAGCCAAATAGGGTGGATGATTGTGGAAAGGGGCATTTTGGAGCCAATAGGTGGAAGGGTAATTTTTTACCATTTTCAATACTTCAAGGGTATTTTAGACTCTTTTCCGTAATATCTCCCAACCTCCGATAAAAGAGGATTAACCGAACAACAAGTAATAAATATAAAGGAACACAACTCATCAACAAAGCAAAGGCGCTGGCAGTGACCATGAGTTTGGCAAAATGCAAATGGAGAAAGAAAAATTAAAGGCAAGTCATAGTAATCAAAATGCTTATACTACAAAACCTCATTTTTAGCAAATGAATATGCAAATTTAAGGCACATAAACCATAATCAAAGAACGAGTTCATATGCCAAAAATATAAGATAATCAACAAGTCAGTGAAACCATACTTGACAACTGCAACATTGGATCACATTTAAGATCAAGTTAATTAATTTCTTAGCATAGGTAACACAACACTCAAATAAGCCAAAAGTATATCTCTATACGATAATAATTTTAAAATGAAATGAACAAACTTGAACCTTTGTCAAATCTTTAACTCTAACAGCCCCCCAATTTTAAACTACAAATCAACCCATTTAGATGAAGAAACTAATAACACAACATAGACTGTCACTTAAAAATAATAATTTAAAGGGATAATGATACTCATTTATCATGCTTGTAAGAGAAATCACCAACAGTAAAGGAAACAGGGAAGCAGAGAAATCAATACTCCCATATGTGACAAACATGAGGATGATTTGAATACAATTTGCAAGAAACATTCTATGGACCGAAGATGTATTTTGGAGACTAGCCAGTTGACTAAATTTTTCCTCTTGCATAAATGAGCTACTCGAAAATCATTTCGGCTGACATCAAACACAAAGAAAACAAAAACTTGATCTGAAACACAACATAGGTTGCTTGAACATGAATCTCACGGTTACGATTTCCGGCATAATATCCAAATTAAGAAATACACAAACAAACTAATCGTACACAAACTTGTGCTAAAACATCTATTATCCAACATCAACGAGAAAATAACAGGTAAGACAAACAGAAGCATTAGAAAGGGATAAAATCAACATAAAATTCATAATGGCATTTGAAAACTTCACCCTGTTCCTAAACACAACATTAGCTAACAAATGAATTAAGATCAAAAGGAAATTTACCTTTTTCGGTGCAGCGAACTGAGACGACGAGCTTAACCATGAAACTTTCACCACCACAAGAGGGATTCAGGCAAAATCGAACAACTAACACAGAAACTCTAGCTACAGAATGCTATTGCTCTCAATCCTATTCTTTTTCCTATTTCTTAATCCCTCTCCTCCTTTCCAAGGTAACAGTGGAAGGAATGGAGAATTCTGAGACAGGGGATGGGAAATCCCTGAAAAGGAGACGGGGACATGTGCTGGCGCCGTTGCTTTTCCGGTTTGTCTGGATCGTACGCTATTTTTTGGGAACAAGACGGGTACACATTTTTTTTTTGTATGTATTGCCTTGATGGGCTGGGTTATTGTATTCTATATGCTGAAAAATAATGGGATTGGATTGTTGATTGTTGGAAAAGGATATGGGCTGAAAATTAGGAATGTTGAGCTGCTCAAATTTATTTCCCTTTTAGAAAGGGAAATTTAGCTAACTAGTCAAAAAAATTAACTTATTTAGTGATAATATTTATACTTTAATAATATTAGTAAACATGTCAAAAAAATGTTCATTATTTGAAAAATAAATTAATTATTCTGATATTATTAATATGGATGTGTCTCCATTAGGTACGTTTGGTTTCGTCGTTTCGCACTAGATATCACATTTTTCTTATATTTTTAATTGGATAGAATAATGTCATTTTTAATTTTTCTCTCTCTTTCTAAGTTTATAATTCTCTCTTTTACTTTCTCCTAATAAAATCTCCAGATTTTTCGCTCTTTTCTTACTTTTTTTTCAGTTCTTCTCTCTAAACCTCTTCCAAATCAATTGCACAGATGTTAGATTCAATATATTAATATTTTCTATAATTTTCATTTAATTTCGTGCAACTGCAATATTTGAAAGGATTAACATTGGGATTATTTTTTCAGATTCCTTATTACTTACTGATTTTAGTGTTTTTTTTTTTTTAATTTTTTTGTTTTGTTGTTGTTCCGTAAAAATTTTTTTAGGGTTTGAGACTAATAATTCTCTCTTCAATGGACTTTTCAAGAGAGTTTACTAGAGGTATTGGACAAAATAATCAAAGTTCTTCGCATTTTCCATCATTTAAGTTTTTTTTCACTCAAGAATTATTAAACACACCAATGTAGGTTCCGATACAAATCTAAGGAGGGATAGGGATTACGACGGAAAAAAAGCTGAATCGGTGACTGTGCAAAACTCCCACACAAATTTCATTAACCATGAAGTTGAGAAGACAATTTGTTGGAGAAGAGTTTTTTTTTTTGCATGTTCTGTGTCTTGCCTGTTTAGTTTAATTTGTTTAGTAATTTAAGATTCAAAAATTCATGTTACAATGCGTTGGGAAGTGATATTGAAATTTTTATTTATATTATAGTTAGTATTTATTTTTGTATTTATATATTGTATTTTTATTCTTTTGTTTTTGTGTTAGTTATGTCAAGTTAACACATTAATGAGTTTGCTTGTGTATATTTAATAGTTTTTACTGTTTTTTGTATTCATATATTTGGAAGGTATATTGATTTTTTTGTTATTTTAGTCAGTATGGTTTTTTGTATTTATTGTTTCTATATTGTTTTGTATCATAGATTTGGGAATTGGATGTTTTCATATATTAATTATTTTGTTATCTGTTTTTTTTTTTTGCTAGCTTTGTTTCAACATTAACACAGTAGTTTTATTTTTGTATTCATAGTTTATTATTTTTGTATCATAAATTTGGAAGTATATATTGTTATTTGATTTACTGTTTTTAGTCAGTATGTATTTTTACCAATTAATAGTTGTATTCATTCAAAAAATTATATGCATTGTTTCTAAAATTGAATTTTTTTCTAATTGTAGTTATTCCAAAGATAGGTCAAGTAGTTGAATGTATTTGATTTCAAGAAAGAGTACACCAAATATGCTAATATTGTTTTCCATTTATATTTCATTCACTTTTTCATCATTAATTTTTTGTATTTATATATTATTTACAAAATCTAAATAAAAACGAGAATAAATAATAAATAGAAATACCAATTTAAAAAACATATTGAAAATTAATACATACAAGATTTGAAGAAAAAAAATAACTAGGAAAAAAATGATATATGAATACAAATATATTTCTTAAAAGACTATAAGATAAATTTGGCATACCTATTGGATGAATATAAATAACAAAAAATTATAATAAATATAATAGAAATATTTGTGGATGAATAAATTTGAAAAAGGTAAAAAATTCTAGAGAAAAAAAAAGAATAAAGTTTAAATTTTATTTGAAAAGGAACTGAGGAGAAAATTAAGGACCTTACCTTTTTTTTGAAAATTCTCTCCCTATTTTCTCCTTTTTTTTATTAAATAATGATATATTTCTTGAATAAAAAATAAAAAATAAAAACATAAATAAGATACATAACAAACTAAATTTGACCTTTTACTAAATATTGAAAGTTGTTGCTAATGAACCCTCTTAAATGTTCAAAATATTTTGACCATTTTTAAAAAATTCCCTTTAAGGAAATCGGAGAAGGGAGGTCGGGAGATGGGGAAAGGAAAAGCCCAAAAGGGGGGGGAAAGGGAGGGAAGGAGAGAGGGGAGAGGGAGAGTGAACCAAAGAGCCCGAAGGGGAGGTAATAGGGGACGAAGGGGACGAAGGCCTAAAGAACACGAAGAAGTGAGGAAGGAAGAAAGAGTTTCTTAATCTTAAAAAAATATACAAAATTTAACCTTTTATTTTAAATTAGTAACTAAAAAAAATATATGCCAACTTATATAAACTAATTTAATAAAATATTCAACTAAAATAAAATCTTTTGAGATGGTTTTCGAATATTAACAAAATATATTATTTTACATATAATTATATAGAACATATAAATTATTTAAAATTATGAAAAAGTGACGTAACTATTTAAAATAACTTAAAAACTATATTTATTATTTTGTTTTTATTTTAAAATTCTTATAAAACTAATTATTTTAAATCGTTTGAAATTTAAGTAGCTCGATAATTAATTTATATCAAAATTGAATGTCAAACACTAGTTATACCACATAGACGAAATACAGTAAGAATTTTCCATATATAATGTTATGACTTAGATTATTGTGAGAATGTAGAAATTAATATAGGTTGGGCATTGGATAGTGGGTTGGGATTAAGTAGTACATTTAACATAGGTAGAAAATTGTATTAAATACAAGTAATCAAGAAGAGTTGTATATGTGGAAAATTGGATTAAATAAATACAAGTATTCAAGAAGAAGAGGTGATGTATATGTATATGGGTTTTTAATAAATTAAATAATTATATAGGAGATAATAATTAACATTTTCTTATAAGAAATTTCTTTCAATATTATTAGAATATCTTCATGCGGCTTTATTAATGGAAAAAATGGTAAGAAAATTCCTATCTTATTAATTTTTATCAAAAAGATTTTGCATTTTAAGGTAAATTTTTACAAGAAAATTCGCAAGTAATTTACATGCGAAATATCAATCCCTAGGTAAATTACTTGGGGATTTTTAAATTCGTATGAAATAATTACCTAGGAAGATTTTATTATCGGATTCTTTTTGGCAGGAAAATCTGCAGGAAAGTCTTGTGAATTTCTGTATACAATTCCTAGGAAAATTCCCAAGTAATACACACTTTTTTGTAGTGAATTGGACACCCTTCGTCGGAAAAAATATATTATATATACAAGTAAATGTTGCACGAAGTGATTAAATAACATATGTTGGACACTTTTAATATAATAGTTTATTGTAGCCCAATGATTTTAGACCTTTTTAATGGGTTCTTTAACACCTTGAATGAGTTAGTAATCGTGTGTTTGAATCTCACTAGCAACAATTTTTTACCCTTCTAAAAAGACCTTTTGTTCACTAGCAACAATTTTGTATGATCTTTTGTTGTGCGATTTTTGAACACCCTTTATGAAATTTCTGATTTCGCCACTGCATTCTGCCTATAGCAAGGCCTACAAGGGGTAGAGTGGCTCGAGTCGAATCATGATCGAACATGAGACAGTTAAAAAAATAAAGTTACACATTTTCAATTATAACTTTTGGCATGATGGTAAACATTTAATCCTAACACAAATAAATTTCAAGTTGTTAAATTCAAGAAATCTCATCTCTCAATTAATTCAAGAAATGTCACAATTGATAAAGGTAATTTCTAAGTCACCAATTATATAGTGAGATTTATATGACCAATTATTTTGTATTTTGAATTTTATGTATTATAATTTTATTAGGACATTTGTATAGCTTATTTTTAGTTGTAGGTTGTCACGACTCGCAAAAAAAACGGGCGCGTGGCACCCACACTATTATACGTATGTGAGGAACCAAAACCAATCCGATCCCAACAAAACACGTTTCAACCATACAATAACAAAATAAATGCCGGAAGACTTAAACTCATTTTATGAAAATCGATTAAATAACTTAGAAAAACATTCAATACTATTTATTCCAAAAACCTAAGAGAAGTCATCACCACAAGAAATCTTATCTCAACTACTTAAAAACCAAACCAAAAATCTAAGGAGTATCCTAAGGAAGCTAAAATAAGTAAAAAAGCTAATCCATTGCCGGAATCTCAAGGCATCAAGACATGACGAGGAAGAGATCCAGTCCAAGTAGAAGCAATAGCTCACCCTGAAATCTGGCTTGATGAAGACTGGCTAGAGTGGCGGCTGCGTTGGAAGACGATGTGGGCATGTTTGTGCAACTCCACAAATGAACAAAGAGAGAAAATACAAGTAGGGGTCAGTTACAAAACACGGATGGAGTAGGTATAATCGCTAACTCAAAATAGAAAATAGGTATATATCCCAAATAATATCTAAACAACTTACAATACTCAACATGTAGCAACAACAAGTTTAACTCATTAATAAGCACCGCAAGTTCACCCAGAGACCAAGCCTCAATGCCATACCCATTGGAATTAGGTTCATTAGATTGGGTATATTAAAATCTCTCAAGATTCATTATGTTTATTCCTCTTGTGTGGTACGGGACAATCCGATCCCCCTCCTAATTTGAGTGTCGGTTCGTACACCCGTTTCACTAATTCTACGTGTCGGTTCGTGGACAACCCGTTCCCCTAATCTACGTGTCGGTTGCTGACACCCGAGATCCCCAATTCTACGTGGCGGTTCGTGACACCTCCGATCCCCTAATCTCATCACTTTAGTTCATCAAGCCGTCTTTTATACCAAGCATCATCAATTCTCATAACAAGGTAGATTAGGATTTCTTTCAAGATACGATTCAAATTAGGCTCCTCATGCTTATTTTATACAATTGTATATCACATTCATTTACAAGCATACCAATTAAGCATATAGAAGGGTTTACAAATACTACCAATAACATATCATCGCTATTAGAGTTTAATACGAATAGCATGACAACCTAACCTACCTCACCGAAGACTCGCGGTGATCAACAAGCTATCTTCCCAAGCTGCGATTTCTTCCTCTCTCTTGATCGATCGTTTTCTCCCTCTCTCTGTTCTTTCTATTTTCTTATTCAACCCCTTTCCTTTACCCTAATTTGTATATTATTTAAGTATAAGAGATGAATAAATAAACACTTTTTATTTTAAGGTTGTCTCCTTTAACACCAATAATTGAATTATTAACATTAACCCCCTACTTTATAATTTAAAGCAGGAAATAGTCCAAAACGCCCTTTAAATTACTTAACAGGAAATCCGACCCAGCCTGGGATTACGCAGCCTGTGAAGGCCCGTCGCGCCTGCGATGGTCCGTCCTCTTCTGTACAGAGTTCAGAGACTTGATTTACTGAATGGGCCTGTTGACGTCCGTCGTGCCCACGACGTTCGTACTTGCCATTCCGTCGGTGACATTCAGAGAGAGTCGATTCTAGTACCCAAATTTTCAATTCTAGTGTTTTGGAACTGGACACCCTCGACGGTCCGTCGTGCCATGACGGTCCGTCGTCTCAGCCAGTTTTTCCAGAATAAAAATTATGTTGCTCAAAACGACTCTACAAACAGGGTCGGTCGTTACAATAGATACCAATTTACCCATCGTCGTCCTCGAACGTCACGAGAAGAAAAGCGGAGAGGACGAGAGTGGAGAGAGTGAAAAGAAGTACTTGAATCTTAAAAAGGTGTGGGTATCTTTCTGCTATCAGCCTCTTTTCCCAAGTGGCCTGCTTCAATGGTCGATTCTTCCATTGCACCTTAATGGATTGCAATCTCCCCGATCTCAAACTTGCGGACTTCTCTATATAAAACTGGGCAACAGGAGCCTCCTCATACACAAGTTCCATCAAGCAGAACTAATCCAGAATTGATGTCATATGTGTAGTTTCCATCCCCATTGATCTTTCAACATGGACACATGAAATACGGGTGCACTCCTGACAGCTCTGGAGGCAAGGCTAATTCATAAGCCACATCCCTACTCGCTTCAGAACTTCAAAGGGGCCAATATTTAATCGGATTATTATAGCTTACTCTTTTACAAAATCGCATCACCATTTCATGGGCGAAACCTTCCGCAAGGAAACCAATGGGGTAGGTGTCACTACCTGGTCAAACATGAACAATACGAAAAAAGTCGACAAAACCTTTGCACGATAGGCAAACATCTAATATTCCTCTATTAGTACAACTACATTCTAAATGCGCCGCTAAAAGCTTTTCTTACAATAGAGCTAGACATTCTACACTACCACAATTCTCTAAAATGGAATACCCCATCTCACACAAAATGCAGCTACCCCAAGGTTAACCTCGAAGGCTCAACCAACCCAATGGGAGAACGACATCTCCTCCCATAACACGCTTCGAAAGAGCCATATGTCAATTACTTGAGGTTTCGACTAAAATGGACTAAATTATAGTATTGATAAAATAGCCAAAAAACAATATGGAGTAAAAATGAGGGTAAAAGTAGGAAAGTATGACACCCGCGCAAAAGAAAAGATGGATCCCCAACAATAGAGCAATCCACCGACTTAACGTCCCAGAAGTAAATAAATACCAACTGCTCACCATACAAGCAGACGATAAAGCTCAAGCGCTGAACCAAGAACTTGAATCGTTCAGTCAATCACGCGGCATTAAAGTTGCAGCAAATTCGGTCCGATGACGCGCGTGAAAACGATGACCCGACGATCGCCCAAATTAAGAGTGCCAACAGAGATACACCCTAAACGAGGTGGTAAACAAACAAAGACGATCAGTGACCAACGGCTTGGTAGTCCTATACCGATAGACTAGATCACACGCCGAGTTCGCACGCACAGAAGGCCATCGAGACTGTATCAAACACCAATCATAATACGACTGGTAGATACACACCAAGAGAACAGGAAAAAACTGACGTTATACCGTATACTGAGATATAGAAGTGAGAAGAAAAGGGACACGGGACGGAAAGTTCAATCCAACAAAGCAACAGCGCGAAAACACCACCGAAAGCCACAGGTGTATGAGCAGCGGTAATGGTGTAGAAAGATTCTGGACAGGGAAAGAAAGCATTATCTCCTCAAGCGACTCTCTGGACAGTGTCACGAAGTATGACAATCCCTGAGGAACAGCTAAAATAGAGGACTCACAATCGCAGCAGACTTGAGTAAGTATGTAAACACTCTGGTCCACAATAGTCAACCTACGCGGAGCACAAAAAACGATAGATATGATCATCAAAAAAAAGTACAGAGGAATAATGGTTATCAGCTTGCAGAATCACGAATCAGCACATACCCGGTGGGAAAATACCACGCGGCCGCGATGGGGCAAAGGTCACCGTGATGGTTAGATAGGGCACGAATGAATACGGAAAAGAGGTACCAATGAGCGCCAATAAAAGTTCCCGAGAGGGGCACAAACGGACAAGGCGTAGTCTGAAGAGGAGAAGGGCGATGAACACAGTATAAACGTCGAATCGACTACACAAAAAAAAGAATAAAATAGAAGTAGAACGAGTTGGGAGAAACAGCGACCGAATAGAATCCGACCAAAAACCAAACAAGGAGATGCAAACAGACTTACCGAGAGCAGCAGGACGAGAAGCGTACACGTACAAGTGTCCGGCAGCGGTAAGTGGGAAAACACAGCTAAAGGGCGAAATAGCGCTCAAACGCGGGTAAACCAGTCTCCATAAGACGCACAGCGCTAAAGGGTGTGCCCGCGACACTCCCCGTCCAGTTAAAGGATATCATGGGTACGGACTGAAGCGGTCTATGGCGCCAAATAATATAGAAGTAAAAGGGAAACAGAACTAGAGGGAGTTGATAACGCACCTGTAGCCCTAACGAAGACTAAGGAACGACCTACCCGGCGGCAGACAGAGCAGCAATGTAAAGTTCAAAATAAGGACTCTGCGAGTCGTATTAGTGTGCGCCCTGATGACCACCACGCACCAGGAAAGGAAGGACAAAATCCTGGCCACAGATAAAGCAAAAGGTGGGTAGAGAACATTCGCACATGCCACACGGGGCCGACCAACCATGTGGGAAGGGTCACGAAACGCGATAGTGCCGCAGGAATTACAAGTCCTGGCATTTAAGAGCGTTAGTCACTCAGCTATCAACAAAGGATAGTGTAAAGACAGCAAGGAGGGGATCCGTGGAACAACAGAAGGGCAGAGAAGACACGAAGAGAAGCGCAAAAAGCACCTGTGGCCAGACGAGAGCGAGAGTGAGGGACAGGTCAGGCAAATAAACGTAAGCAAGAGAGAACGAGAAACCAAGCGAGCCAGAGTACGACGAAGGGTCAAAAAAGAGACTAATAGACGAAACCGCAGCGAAAAGTCGTATAATTGGAACTGAAAGGTAAGGGGGTGCCTGCTCAAGTAAAACAAGCCATCCCTATGCTCAGCAGACCCATCAAGAGCAATGAGCTGGCACCCCAGTACACTATAGCCGAGAATCCCGCGGCTAAACGATACGCAGACGAAAAACATTTCAATCCAAGAGGGATAGCGATGATACGACAAGAGAAAGAGAGTGATGACGGACGGCTCAAAGAGTCACAATGATCGAGGCACATACTCTAGGAGAACGCCAGAGGGCGTGACAGGACAAACAGAGGTGCGAAGCGAACTCTGTAAGACAGGAAAAACGAGATCGGAGAGCCCTGCGAGAACCGACTGACGAAAAACAGAGAAGGTGCTAAGAAAGCTTTCCATACAAATTAGGAAGAGCGAAAAGAACAAGAGATGTTAAAAGTCAGGACAACATCAAATCCAGATAAAGTGAACGCAAGCACATGTCCATAAGAAAAGAGTCGCGCACACCGTGAGTCCACAACAGGAGGCATACGCAACCAGCGAGGAGCCAGGAAAGAGAAGGACTGAGACAGAGAACAGTCACGCCCATAATAGAGAATCACGACAAATGGTGTAGAAAAGTACAGAATGCAGGGAACCCAGAATCAGCAGGGAAGAGCAGATAAGTGGATGAACATGAAAAAGACAGGAATCAGGCGACCAGAGTGATGGGTCAAGACATTGCGAAATGAGGGGATCACAATCGAAGTGAACAGTAGTACAAAGAAAGGAAAAGAAGAATCCAAAGAACACTACATGTGTGCAAGCCAAAGGAGGGGAGATCACACGTGTCAGTAAGTGAAAGTTATAACACGTCAGAGGAGGTTGAAAAGCACCACTGAAAGTGTGACGAAGGTCTATGTAGGAAAAAAGATAAGAAGGCCAAAGCATTAGTATATTCCCTGACTAGCACAACCACAGTAAGGGAACAGAGACCGAAAACGTAGGTGTGACACGGAAAATAGGGACAACGTCGCGATGAAACCAGCAGAGGGAGGCGCAAGGTAGGCGTAAGCAAAGAGCTCGAGTAATGAAAGCTTAAGGAAAAGCAAATACTTCCACACGATAGCAAATAGGCAAGAAATGCTGAAGCTGGGATGGGCTAAGTAGATAAGAGGAATGCAACCAATATCCGAGAGAACTAGGAATTGTCTGGTCAGAAAAGAAGATTCTCGACTCCACACTGGCAACAATCCTCCCTTCAGTTAATCTAACCTCATAAACGTCCATAGCCAGAGTTGAACCTCTCTAGCCAATGGGCCGTTCTTTTTTTTAAGAAAACTTGTAAGTGGGCTTCTTAAACTACCCCTGCTCCCGCTTTCTACCTTAAGGCGTCTTCCACAACATTAGCCCTTCCCGGGTGATACAAGATGTAACATCATAATCCTTCAGTAGTTTCATCGACCTCCTCTGTCTCAATTCAAATCTCTTGAGTAAAAAGACATTAATGTAGGCTACGATGATTGTTCACCCATCACGCAAGTCATCGCAACCCCTCACACAGAGGACTTCAGTTTCCTCCTCCCACTACCATACCTTTACTTGCCACTCCAGATGCGAGTACATAATCCACTCTCTGCCCGGCTCTCGCTGAGTCTACAGTCCACACACTCAGAGCTATAACGTCACTCGCAGCCTACCACTATCTTTCAGTGAGACATTGCTTAATGTGCAAACACCACCGCAAGCCAACTCTAAATCGTGGGGGTGTAGGATTTTTAGGATAATTCGTTTCATGCACCGTTTAATTGAATCGACGCCGTACAGAAGGAAACGAATAATGCAAGAAAGAATTATAAGCAAATCAACAACTGCTTCTCTTGCATTAGAATGCCCCCCAAACCAGGAATAGGAATGCATCACAACATTATCAATAATAAACAATGAAGAAGTTCTTACCCTCTACTGGCACCAACGGAAAAGAGCGAAGGCTTTGGGCAAGATGCGAAAGAAAGTAAGACAAGAAGGTCGGGAGGGCGAGGGAAAGACTTTTACTAACAAGTCATCTCCGACATACAAATGGACCACTTCTGCTTGGGTCAAGTTCGTCAATTGGGAAGCAATAAAAGGACAGCAATATAGCAATACGAAGGAATCCTTGACAAAAAGCGACGGATGGTAACTGGCTAAACCAACCCAAACAAAGCTTCTTTTCTGGATTTACATTAGTAGGTCTTACCCAATTTCCTTCACTAACTGGCGAATATTAGAAATAGATTGATCTTTTAATAGATAGAAGGATCCACCATCACCCATTCTTAGAAAACAAGGTTTGCCAAGAAGGAAACTGAATATAGCCCAACAAACTTCACACTTGGAGAATTTGGCCCCCCAAATACAAAAATTGAGAATTTGGCATTATAAACATAAAGAGTCTTTCTACCTCATTTAAAAACACATTCTCAAATGCTCTTCCATTTCTTTTACTCTTGGGTTTTTATATCAGTATTCATCAATAAAATCGACACAAAGAGATCCAGATATGGCTTTTTTAAAAAATCCCGCGTTCATCAGCTCATGAAACGACAGCACAGCCGCAGGGGAATCGTTAGTCCAAAGGGACATTATCCAAGGGAAATTCATATGCCCCATACCTGGTTCGAAAAAGCAGTCTTTGGCAACATTCTGAATGCCCCCGTCGTTCGTTATTTTCAAAGTGATGATAACCAGACCTCAAGGGATCTTAGAGAAGACACAAGCACTTTGAACATCGAACAACTCATCAATGCGAGGAAAAGAGAAGAGGATAGAAAGAAAAGGGGAAAGAGGAGGGATACCTGTAATAGGGAAGGTATGCGTAGGTGAGGCGGGGAGTGTTAAGATCCAGCAAATCCGGAAGACTCCCATCTTTCTTCTTCACAAAACAAAAAAAGGAGCACCCCAAGGGGATTGCACTTATGTATAATGAAACCCTTACTAACAATCTTGAAGTGGCTTTAGCTCTCTTAACTCAGCGGTGAACAATTCTATAAGGGGGTATTGAGGGGGGTATGGAAAATGGGACGAGTAAAGTACCCGGTTCAAGAGTCGATCCCAGAAGCATAAGTCAATATCTCTGATCGGTGGACAGGATACCAGGAAGGTCTGAGGAGGGGGAAACAAAATCGAAAATAAAGTCGAGGCGGACGATCGGAAAAGCAGAATCAATTGAAGGGGTTACTTGGGTCCGTATCATCCCTGAGGTGCAGCCAAGACAGAAAGAAAGGCTAAACAACCCTTTAACTAACCATTTCTTTAGCACGAAGGAATGAGACGTATACGAACCCAGATGGAAGTGTAGTCACCCCCCACACTAAACGGATCTGTCAAGGCGGCTAACGTCCCAGTTTTAGCATTTACAATCCAAGATTTTGCAAAATCTTGGAGAAAGCCAAGTCATACCCAGAACAATTACTCAAATCAACCATTTCTAAGTGACAAGGAACGATGAGTATTGCTTCCCCACCAAAAGTAACCAGACAACAAAGACCCTATAACTTTTCAACTATCACAGACTCACCCACCAGAGTAGAAGAAACACGAATAGGATGTCAAGCAATTCCATTGTAAATAAGACCCGTAGCAAATGAGGAAGAGCCATATGAAAATGTTGGAAGCCAGGATCAAATAATACAGAAGCAAGCCAACACAAACCAAAAGATTACTTCGTGTGATAACAAACATCTGATGCTCCGTTTCAGACCGCCAGCGCCCCGAAAGCAGTAACAATGGGCCCTATTACCTGTTAGGCCAAGTGCCCTCCAAATGACCATGTTGCTCGTGCTGGTAGTGTTGTAGTTGTAGTTTGTGAGTGACCTCCAGTTTGCCCGGCGTCTCCACCACAGCACGGACCCATTTTGAGTGCCCACCCATTACTCGGCCACCAGCGGGGTGGTCTCCAGGAACATAACGGCCCTCTACCATTGACAACCGGCTACCCGCTGACCGCAAGCGTACTTGGGGGTCTACTAACACTCTTGTTTGGGACAATCTCTTCCTAATATGTCCTTTCCCCACTCCACAACACCTCCTGGAGTCAAGCCATAGGGGTCTATCAAGCAGTTGTTGGGACACCGGTACGAGGTGAACCCCAAATACAGTCTGTGTAGTTGAAAGACTGAATTGGTCGGACTGAGTAACCTCCTGAACCTCTGTCCTCTAGAGTAGTAGAACCAAATTAAAACTCCACCTCCCTTTATTTCGAAAAACCTTTTTGAGTTGTCGATCCATGGTGAGCATCTGGTTTCAATCCTTCCACCTTATCACGAAAGTCTACCACTTCTTGAAAGGATTTGGGGGGGGGGATTTGCACGTAGCCGCGTAGCCGCTACCTGTAAGGCTGAAATGGAATCGCCAAGTGAATGAAATCCGCAACTCTGACCTAAAACCCCTTCACCCCAAAAAGGCGAATCCGCTTCTTGTGGAACTAAAAACTAGTTGGGTGGCATACTGGATAAGGCACGAACTTAGCTTCATATGCAGTAACCGACTCCTACCTTGCTCTAGGATCGCACAGGGAAAACGTCATCATCATTCTTCGTCAGGTACTATACAGCGTGTCAAGACGAGTCACACGCAGCCCCGATGGGACTGGGGGAAGATACTTTCCATAAAAACACAGCTAGAGAATGATGCCCAAGTCATAGGTGGGGCCTCGTTGGTTGACACTTCAACATGTTGAACGCCACCACATTTTGGCGTTTCCTTGAAAAACTGATAAGCAAAATCAACAACCACAAAAACCGTTTCTACTATACCATCTTGGGTAGTAGCTCATGCCAGTCAACCAGAAAAAAATCATAGGCATCTCAGATCAGCACCCTGAAGACACTGAGGAGGTTTCAATTCAAGAACTTACTGAAAAAGTTCATTGAGATCCTTTGTCATTATTAGCCCTGTGGTCAGACGAGAAAACGTTAAATATTTACCAATGAGGAATCCATGGAGCGGGAGCCATAGTAGTGCAGTTGTACCTCCGGAACCGGAGGTGTTGTGTTTTGGTGCTTACTGCAGGAAAACATGGAGGCGTCTGGCCTGAAATCAGAGATAACCCACTAAGATAAGCAAGAACCTGAATTGATCATTTCGGGGTATGTTGGGGGTAGAACTTTTCCTCATTCTTTGCAAACGTGTTCAGTCTCCCCATCTCGCCCTCACTTTTACCACTCCTCAGTTGGTGGAGAGTCACCGACCCTAGTGTACCAGAACTGGGCAGGTGCTCGTCTCTTCCTCTAGAGGACACTCTCCACGACCTCTTCCACTGGCCTCTTGTCACTATACTCTTAGAGCTACAGCCACAGTGGCCTTGGTGGCTCAGACGCAAACCCTTTTCGCCGCGAGATCCTGGTCGTTGCTGCGTAGTTGTTGCTATAGTTCTAACCAATCTGCGAAAATAGAGTGAAGATTGTCAGATACAATCGTATCACCTAGATACCAATTGGATCAAAGTTAATAGCACGAAAGAAAGAAAAAGAATGGAATTTCTACAATTTTCCTAAGGTCCTATAGCCCGTCTCAAAGAAAAGTAAAGGGTCCCTACCGTTTTCCGTAAGACTTACTAGACATGTTCTTTGTGTGATGGAGACCAAAAACCTAATGCTCTGATCCCAAGGTTGTCACGACCCAAAACGGGCGCGCTGGCACCCACAACTTATCCCTAATATGTGAGCGAAACCAACCAATCGATTCCCAAGTTTTCAACCATAAATAACAAAATTGAAAATGCGGAAGACCTAAATCATTTATGAGAAATCAGTAATAAATTATAAAACATCATACCCACTATTTTTCCCAAAAACCTGGGAATCATAAACCACAAGAAATCTATCACGAAATGAATGCGTAAGACCTAAGAGTATCTAAGAAGCTAAAATAAGAGAAAAGCTAAGCCATGCCGGAATCTCAAGGCATCAAAGGCATGAAGAGGGAAGATTCCAGTCAAGCTTAGAAGCAAATAGCTCCCCTGAAATCTGGCTTGCATTGAAGACGGCTAGAGTTGCGGCTGAGTTGAAGCGATGGAAAGTGTGCGCACTCCCAATGAACAACGAGAGAACAACAAGTAGGTGTCAGTACCCCAAAAACACGAGTACTGAGTACCTCCCTCATTCTTCCCTACCTCTTTGACCGCGTATCACGGCCAACTCAAAATAGAAAACAGTATATATCAAGAAATATCATTAAATCAACTACAAACCAACATGTAGCAACAACCAAGTTCTTATACTCATTTAATAAGCACCGCAATTTCCCACCCATGAGAATCAAGCCTCAATGCCATTACCCATTGGAAATTAGGTTCAATTAGATAGGGTATATTAACATTCTCTCAAGATTCATTATGTTATTCCTCTTGTGTCAGTACGTGGACACTCCGATCCCCTAATTCTACGTGTCGATCGTGACACCCGACCCCTAATTCTACGTGTCGGTTCGTGAACCCGATCCCCTCAATTCTAGTGTACGGTTCGTGACACCCGATTCCCCTTTAAATCTCATCACTTTAGTCATCAAGACTTCTTTTATCACCAAGGCATCATCAATTCTCATTAACAGGTTAGATTAAAATTCTTTCAGATTAAGATTCAAAGCTTCCTCATGTTATTTATCACAATGTAAATCACATTTCATACACGCAGTACAATTAAGCATATATTATAAGAGGAGTTACCAATACTACCCAATATATATCATTAAGCTATAGAGTTTACTACGAATAACCTGAACTAACCATAACCTACCTCCACCGAAGATCGACGATCAACAAGCCTATCTTCCCACAAGTTGCGTTCTTCCTCCCTCTGATCGATCGTTTATCCCTCTCTCTGTTCTTTCTATTTTTCTTATTAAAACCCTCTTTCCTTACCCTAATTTAGTATATATTAAGTATAAGAGATGAATAAAATAACTCACTTTTTATTTTAAGGTTGTATCCTTAACCCCCAGTAATTGAATATTAAACATTTAACCCACTTTACTTTATAATTTTAACAGGAAATAGTCCAAATACGCCCCTTAAATTACTTTAATAGAAAATCCGACCCCCAGCATGGGGAGTAGCAGCCTTTGACGGTCCCGTCGCGCTGAGAAGGTCCGTCCTGCTGCTCCGTCACAGAGTTCAGAGAATTGAGTACTGGAATGCCGTGACGGTCCGTCTTGCCACGAAGTTCTCCGTCCTACCATTCAGTCGTGACGTTCAGAGAGGCGATCTTAGACCCAAAATTTCAGATTCTAAGTGGTTTTGGACACGAGACACCATCGCCGGTCCGTCGTGCCCATGACGGCCCGGTCTGGGATCCGTCTCTCAGCCCCAGTTTTTACGAAGAAATAAAATCTTGTTGCTCAAAAGATAAAACAGGCGTCGTAAAGTAGTCAATTCCAATAGGTATGAACTGGATTTGTATTTTAAGACATTAGATTATATTCTATTTTTTTTCACAATCAATGTGTATTTTCTTTATTATATTTTATCCTCCCTCAACAAATTGTATTACTTTCGGAATCTTGTATCTTTATCTCTTTCACAAGTCATTTTGTGTTTTTAAGAATATTGTGTCCTTCATCAATAAAATGTATTATTTTCATCATGTATGCTATTTTTTCTCTCCATAAACTTGTGTACTTTTAAAATCATATTCATATGTAATGATTAGACTATATAGGGTTACAATCAATATTATTTTTGTAATACAAGTTATAAAAAAATGTATTAGACAGTTATATAATATTATTTTTTTTATTTTTTATTTTTATTATATAATACAATTTTATCACTGAGATACAATTTTTAGTTTTCACTATGAAAGTAAAATAACAATTTTAGTTTGAATGGTAAAGTAATACCAATTTTAATTTGAAAAGTAAAGTGACAACATAAAATGTGAAAGTTATAGGTAAATAATTACAATGAAAACATAACAAACAAGAAAGTTAAGGAATGATTAACATCTTGATAAAAGAGAAAAATGGAGATTGAAACAGTTGATGCATTTGAAATTGTAACTGATGAAAATTTTAAGTGATATGTTTCTTTTCTAAAAAATTCTTTTTTCCTTGATTTTCTCCTTTCATGTTATTAAATGATTGTATTATTACAAATCAAACCAATAAAAAGTACATAAACCATATACATAACAAACTAAAAAATTAACACTTTAAATAAATATTAAAAATGTGACTAAGGAATCCTAAATATCAAAATAACATAAGTCCAATTTTTAAATTAAAGTCTATTTAAATTTCTAAATGTTAAAATTTAGAATCATTAAACGTGATGTATTGTATCAGCAAGATAATCATTTAGCATTGGTGAATGTGTGTTCTAAACAAACATAGAAATTGCATACATCATGAAAATATCTAAACACTTGTTGCTTACGAATAGAGTTTGCGTAATTTTTCTTAAACTAATAATATTTTTGTGTATACATTTAAATATTATACTTAGTTCTTAAATTTAGTTATTTTCTAAGTTTAACTAATTAATATTGCATACAACGCTAGATGAAAATGTTAAGACAACCTTGCCACAACCTTATTCATATGTGCTTGATGAAGATGACATGTTGGTGTCGTATACGCCATAAGTTTCATGAAATTTTTTTCAAGAGTTCATGTTTCATTAGTTAAAATATTGTCATATCTAGTTGTGTTTTCTCGAAGAAAATAGGTTAACATTTCTATTTAACTAATTATGTTTTAACTTGAAGTCAAATTTAATAAGTATTATAAATGTATTTTATTTGTGGATTTATATAACAAATAATAACATTAACATATGTAATATTGTTTTGTCGATACTTATGTTAATATTTTAAAATTATAATTTAATTTAAAAAATTATAAAAAAAGTATACTTTTAAAAATGTGGACTGACCCGACAAGGGCCACAACCCATGTACAAATGAGTTGGGCGTCTGTTTCTCGCCCACTAAATAAGTGGGTTAGTCCGGTCTAACCCGTCAAAATTCAAAGCTTAAGTCAACCATATTAACTGCTTTAATTTTATTGTCTTGTCCTTTTATTCATGGTTTGAATTTTAGCTAATAAAATAAAATAAAAGCATTTCTTAAGAAAATATACAAAATTCATTTCACTAAATAGATAATACTACTTGTTGTTATCATAGATTTTAAGCTTTAAAAAGATGTTATTTACCAAATAATAAAAGAAACATTTTTAAAAAATTGAAGTTAACCAATTACAATATCTTATATGGTCACTCAACTATCTACTATTCTCTCAGAAAGTCACTCAACTTTATATTTTACCTTAAAAGTCACTTAACTATCCATTCTTCCCTCAGAAAATCACTCAACTTTGAATTTTAACTCAAAAGTCACTCAACTATTAATTGTTCTCTCAGAAAGTCTCTCAACCTATTTAATTGATATTTTAATTAAAAGTTGCTGATGTAATTCTTTTTATTTAAAATCCAAATTTTAAAAAATAAAAAAATATCATTTAATGATTTAATGACCCGACCCATTAAAAATATAATATTGACCCATTTTATTTTACCCAATCAATAAAACTTCCACTCAAAGTTGCAACCAAATTTCCAGCCAACGCCTAATTATATATGTTTTCTACTCAAAATAAGTGTAATGTGTAACTTTAAAATTATATTGAAGAATTATTGATGTCTCTGTTTTTTCTCTTTAATAAAATTTAATTGTGGAAAGTCTCATTGCTCTCAAATTTATATTATACTCAAGATTAAACTAGGTACATTAGGGCTGCTTTAATATAATACAAAATTAATACCCTAAATTAATTTGCTTGATTGATATTCAAATAAACGCATAATTAGCCAAGTACCAAAAGAGAGTGAAGAAGGTACAAGAATCTGAGTAAACAAAATGGGGCAATATTATATTTTTGAACCGGCGGACGGTTCATTACATAATATTTTTTAATTTTTAAAATTTTGGATTTTAAATTAAAAAGAATTACATTAGAAAAATTTAATTAAAAATATCAAATTAAAAAAAATTAATTGAGTAGAATTTGAGAAAACAATTAATAGTTAGAATGACTTCTTAAATAAAATTCAAAGCTAAGAAGGACACTTTTTGAGAGAAGAATTGATAAGTGAATGACTTTTGAGGTAAATACAAAGTTAAGTCACTTTCTGCTGAAGGAGAATGGTTAATAGATGAGCGACCATATAAAGATATTAATTCCTTTATTTTCTAATTATTGAATCCTATTTACAAGTTATTTAATTTAGATCATAATAAAATACACTTATCTTGATGAACAATTTTTAAGTTTATCAAACATGTTATGCTTTGGAGATATCAATATTTCTGTCCTTGATCAGTAGCTTTTTCTCAATGCACACATAAGTCAAGCTTCATTTCTCTTTGTTTTGCAAGCAATAACAAGGAAACGTCATATTTTACTATTTTAGTATAAAAAGATTAAAATCTACTGTGATTGACCTAAATTAATTATTAATAATTAGAAGTTCTTGGACAACTTTTTAATATATTTTCCAGAAATTAATCCCCAATTATTTTCTTACAAATTATTGGACATTAAGAACTTCAAATCGTTTGAGACAAATGAGGTTTTAAATTATTTTGGTTGGATGTCAAATCATTTTCTTATCAAAATTGGAGAATAAATTTACAAAATCTCTCTTAATTGTGGTTAAAGTTAGTCATTTACTTACCAAAATTGGAGACTTAATTTACAAAATACGTCCCTTAACTATGGTTAAAGTTAACCATTTCCATACCAAAATTGGAAACTAATCAAAATCTATGCCATAGATATAGTTAACGTTAATCATTTTTCATTATACAAAATTCCATATATGGTATATTTGATTCAATCAACAAGTAAAAGAGTTATATTTGATCTTTCTTATGTGCGATTTTGTTTTTTTACTTCTTTGATTCTTAACCAATTTAAGGTGAAAAATAAGGGTGCGTACTCGGTGAGTTGAAGTTGTGCAGACATTTGGAATCTTAAATATCTCTATTATAAATCTATTTGCTTGTTATTATATGAGTTTTTCGTCTAATAACATTTTTTGTTTTAATTTTTTACTATTGAAAATATGAGAAACAAAAAATAAGTGTGAATGGAATGAAAGGAAAAAAGTAAGAAAAAATTTAAAAACAATTTTCTTGCATCCATATTGAAATTTATTTTTGTATTTGTGAAAAAAAATCCAACACACCCATAGTAGTTTTTACCAGAAGAAAAGTAAAAAATAGTTTTGATAGTTAAAGATAATAAATTTAAATTATCCGTTGAATTAAAAAAGAAAAAAACCCGCGTATATCATTCAAACTTTGGCTGTGAGAAAGTCAAGCGTACACCTACATAAATTTATTTATATCGAAGATTGTAAACGACCTGTTAGTCGTTTTGAGCAGTCGAGTTTATTTCTGGTAAAGAACTGTCTAAGGATCGTCGACGGATGCCACGACCGGCACCCGTACATGGCGCCGACGGCACCGAGTCGAGGACCGGGTTGTCTTCGTCTCGTTCCAAAACAATAGGAGAATCTGAAAATTTGGTTATGAGATCGACTCTTGACTAGACGTCCACGACGTGATGGCAGGACGGACCGTCGCAGGCATGACGGAAGTCAGTCAAAGACTCTTAATGAATTTGCGTACTTGAACGCTTGGTTTAGTGTTGTAATTGTCGACGACTCGACAGGACGGACCGTCGTATGGACAAATGAAGCGGCACCGCACAGGCTGCTGATAAACTGACTGAAAGCGTTGGATTTCTGTTAAATGTTTTAAGGGGCGTTTGGACTATGCTGCCTTATTAATTATATAAGTTAGTGGTTAATGTTTATAATATCAATCTCTTGCGGATTAAAGGAGACAACCTGGAATAATAGTGGCCGTTACTTTTACATCTTTTATACTTATTAATATTGATATTAGTGTAAAAGAAGGTTTTTTTAATAAGAAAAATAGAAGACGAACAGAGAAGGAAAGAGAGCAAAGCAAACGATTCGAAGAGAGGAAGGGAAAAAAAAAAAAAAAAACGAAGAGCCGAAGCCCAAGACTTTTGAGGCAATAGCTTGCTTCGGTGTGAATCACGAATTGACTTCGGTAGAGGGTTAGACGTTATGGTTTTTATGCCCTATTTCATAGTAAACTCTAATAGCGAAAGAAGGTATTCGGGTAGCTATTGTAAGTCTGTCATATATGCGCCTAATTGTGCTATGCATGATGTGATTATATAATTAGTGATGAATTAGCCTGCTGAGGCGCTCGTTGCCATACCCTCAAGCCTTAAAAATCTCTTTGTCTAATGATAGATGTACTATGGCATAAAATAAGCGCTTGATGAACTAAAAAGAATGAGGTTAATGCCGATTGGAGCTGTCACGAACGACAGCGTAGTATTAGCCGGATCGGAGTGTCACGTTCCGACACCAGGATAATAGTGGATCGATAGTCACGTTCCACACAAGGATTAGCTAGTGTGGATAAAGGGTGCCGTCGACACCAGAATAGTAGGGATCGGGTGTCACGTTCCGACACCAGTGATAGCTAATGGAGTCGGGTGTCACGTTCAGACACCAGGATAGCTAGTGGATCGGCGGTGTCACGTTCCGACACCAGGATAGTATGGATCGGTGCAAGTTCGACACCAGGATAGTAGTGGATCGATGAGTGTCACGATGTCCGACACCAGATAATAAAGAGAATGACTCTGTGATATCTTAATATACTACATCTACAGAAACCTGTTCCCAAATGATGTATGGGGTGATGCTTGAGTCCATGATGACTGCTTGGTGTTATGCCGCCAAGGGTTAGGTACAATAGTTGTGGCAACTGTTCTGAAGGAAAATTTTTAGGGCCTCTGGGGGGGGCCGGGGGGGGGAGGGAGGTGGTACAACCCTGTGCTTTAGGGGAACACTTGTGAGGGTGGGGAGGGGAGAGGTAACCAATAGGGCGGGGTGGGAGGGAGGGAGTGAGGGGAGGATGGGGTGTGGGGGACGGGAGGTTACGAGGGGTGGCGGGGTGGGGAGGGGGGGGGAGGGTGGGGGGGGGGGGAGGGGGGGGGGGGGGGAACGGGGGGGGGGGGGAAGGAAAAAAAGGGTGGGGTGGGGGGTGGGGAGGGGGGGGGGGGAGTGAGGGGGGGGAGGGGGTGAAGGGCGGGGGGAGGGGGGGGGGTGGGAGAGGGGGGGGGGGGGAGAGGGGGGGGGGGGGGGGGGGGGGGGGGGGGTGGGGAGGGGGGGAGGGGGGGGGGGGGGAGGGGAGGGGCGGGGGAGGGGGGAGGGGGGGGGGGAGGCCACGGTGAAGAGGACGGAATGAGGGGGGGAGGGAGGCGGAGACCGGACGGCGGGGGGGAGGTAGGCAGAGGTTGGGGCGGAGGGAGGGGGGGGGGTGGGGGTGGGGGGGGGGGGGGGGAGGGCGGGTGGGCAGGGGGGACGAAAGGGAGGGGAGGGGGGGGGGGGGGGGGGGGGGGGGGGGAAAAAGGGGGGGGGGGGGGTAAAGGAAAAAAGACAAATAAAAAGCGGACCGGGGGAAGGGGGGGGGGGGGGGTGGAGGGGGGGGGGGGGGGGCGGGGGGGGGGGGGGGGGGAGTCGGAGGGGGGGGGAGGGAGCTCAGGTGGGTGGTGGGGGGGGGGGAGGGGGGGGCGGGGTGGGTGGGGGGGGGGAGGGGGGGGGGGGGGGGGGGGGGGGGGGGGGGGGAGTGAAGGGTGGGGAGTGGGTGGGGGGGGGGGAGGGGGGATGGGGGGAGATGGTGGGGTGGGGAGGGGGGGGGGGGGGGCGGGGGGGGGGGGGGGGGGGCGAAAGAGTACCGGATAGTACCGCGGGGGGGAGCGGGGGTGTGGACGGGGGGGGGGGGGGGGGGGGGAGGGGGGGGGGGGGGGGGGGGGGGGGAGGGGAGGGGGGGGAGGGGGGGGGGGGGGGGGGGGAGGGTGGGACAAAAAGGGGGGGGGGGGGGGAGGGGAGGGGGGGGGAGGGAGGAGGGGGGGGGGGGAGGGGAGGAAAGGGGGGGGGAGAGGGGGGGGGGTGTCGATGGGGAAGGGAAGGAGGGGGAGCATAGATGGGGCCTAGGGGGGGGATGGAAAAAGGAAAGGAGGGCGGTGGTGGGAGGGGGAGGGGTGGGGCAGAAAGTAACAGGGGGAGGAGGGGGGGGGGGGAGGAGGTGGAGGGGGTGAGGAGGGGGAGGGTGGGTGGCGGGGGCGAGGTGGAGAGGGCGAGGGGGGGGGGGGAAACGGAGAAAATAGGCGTTATATTATGGAAGTTTAGGATTGTTTTTTTTTTTATGATATGGAGTAAGGAAAAAAATTTTTGTTAAGTTTTTATAGAAATTTTTTTTATATTCATCGGTGATTTATGTTATAATGACTGAAAGATATGTTTTCTATTTGAGTAGCGCCGATAATACCTTACTCAGTACTGGTTATGTACTGAACCACTATGTATGTTCTTCCTTGTTATTTGTGAAGTGCCAGCAAAGTGACCCATCGACTTCGACTCAAACGCACAACTCCTAGCCAGCACCTCAGCATAATCGATTTCAGGGTGTTGAGGTTGTTCACCTAGCTCGACTGAGATTCTTTCCTTCGAAGTCTTGATGTCTTGAAGTTCGGACATGGCACCATCTCTTTTACTATATTTATCAGTTTCTTAGATACTCTTAGATTAGATTTAATGATAGATGTTCTTGTGATGATGACTTCCAGGGTTTGAGAATAGTAATGGATAAATTTAGAAGGGATATTATTCTAATTGATTTCGTTACATGAGTTTTAAGTCTCCCGCATTATTTCTGTTTATTATGAGCTTGAAATGATGGAGGAGTTAAGATTGAGTGCGTTCCGAAGCTCACATAGTAGAGGTAAGAGTGGGTACTGCCAAGCTCGCCGGCTCATTTGCGGTCAGTGACCAAAATTAAAGATCACTTTTACTTCATTATTAAAAATGATACATGTAAGTCATTTATGTAACATAAAAGTTATTGGAGTCTTATTTTTTAACAAGTGATATATGAACTCCAAATAACAAAGCTAAAAGAAATTTAATGCATTTTCCCAAAATTAAATAAAGCAAATGTGACTCAAATAATGGTTCCTTCTAAAATAATTGTCACGATTCAAAAATGGGCGTGATGACACTCGTCTTATCCCATCAAGATGAGTCAGCGTAAAACACAATTATTACAATAAAATGCAAAAATTCTATAATAAACTCAAAAATATCCCCAAAATCTTATTGTCACGTGTACAAGCTTCTAAAGTATTACAATTGAATCAAAAGAAAAAACAAGTCTCATATGACATTGTTTCTAGAGTAGAACAAAATCATAAACAGAGTAAGAAGGTCTGCTGAGATGACAAACAACTACCTTACAATTCTCCAAGGAGCCTCATAAAATTAGAAAATATATCACAAAGGTCCGGCTGTTAACCTAAAAAAAAAATATATTGTAGAAGCAAAGAGTGAATACCAAACCATACGGTACTCAACAAGTAAACCTTTAAACACAAGCTAAGGGAATAAAATACGGGTACTCCTACCCCCCAACACCAAACCCTACCACACTACCACTTGCTACATAAAGATCAGCCCCAAACCTAACAGCCTCACAGTTTATCATAACACCTAGCTCAACAAGAAAACCACTTTTAGACAAAGTACATATCGCCACAACAACATTTTGACAAATTACATATACCTCACAACAACACTTATCACAAATGTATATAGCCTCAACAACAACATTTCCACAAATTATATATCCCTGGTCAACAACAGACACTTAAACAAAATTACAGATCCTCAACAACAAGCCTCATTATTCATCAATCACAAGCTTCTGCCAGAATAGGCATTCACAAGATCAGCTAAAATATAATATCAAGTTCACTAATGATAAGCTATGTGCCAATGCAATGCATACTAACGAATGTCAAGTATAATCATCAGTCTGATGTAGTGACCATAATGCTCTCCAGCCATCATCGCCTGGGCGAGCGATACGATCCTCGATAATAGTAACCATCGCGTTGCGGCCGACGCACTACCGTAACCATCCAAAATTTAGTATCTATCGCGGCGCGCGATACGTCCCTCAAAATTTAGTATCCATCGCGACGCGCGATACGTCCCTCAAAATATAGTATCCATCGCGACATCTGATACATTCGTCAAAATGAAACATCCTCTTATCACATAACACTTATCAAAATCATGTTTCAGAGACAATGCAAATGACATATTTTACATAAATAATGAGGAGATAACCATTTTCATAACAAGGTTCAATTCACAATAATGCAACCGTGATACAACATCATAATTATTCATATCACATTTTTATTACCCTTTTACATCATTAGAATTATTCAACATGGACAAATTAACCCAACACCAATTTTCATTACTCATAAACATATACCACAAGCAGATACACGAATTTCACACACTTAACAAGAATTTAGAATTTCACTTGTCTCAAATAGTCTAACAATGACTCCAGAACTTGAGTCTTTCTCTTTTAGGATTGACATTCCACCACAATAAACTATTCAAATAAATTAATTCGCGGAATTATGATTCGAAACTAACAACATTATATTTTTATATCTCAAGCTTAGACCCAAAACTCATTCAAATTTATAATAAAATTTCTAAATCTTGATTCCAATCAATTGGTCAAATATCATATTTTTTGAATTTTACGTTTAAGACTAAATCTTAATTCTTCGAATAACTTCTAATAATATTCTTATAATATACTATACCTAATAATTAATTATCTATCTCAATATATAAAAACTTAAATTATAATAGAATACCTATAAGAATAATTCTAACCCAACATGAATTCAACTAGCAGTAACTCAGTAATGATTCAATATACACAAATATATCCACATGATCCAAAAACTTATCAAAATCATAAATTTCAAATGATTAGCTCATTATTGGATCCTTAAATTCCTTAAATAATAATTATAATTGAATACAATATGGCTGCCATATTTGTTTAGGCCAACATTTTTTTCTAAACAACCACATACATGGCACTTTCTTAAATATATAATATTATATTAATATATACTACTAATCTTACCAATTATTTACCTTATAAGAATGTGATATGAAATTTTACCTGAAGCACGAAGTGATTTCTTGCTGCGATCGATTGTGCCTCTTTCGTATACTCTTTCTTTTCCTCTTTAAATTTTGGACTAAAATGCTAAACTCTACTAATTTATTTTTTTATTTTAATGTATTGGAGCCAAGTAATATAAATTGTGGATTAAGCTCATTAGTCCCCAAATAATATTAATTATTTAAAATCACTCCTCACATAAACAATTGTAATTATCAAAGCTTAAAAATTTTCAAATCAACTTCACAAATTGATCAAAAGTGAATTGGGACAACTATCGAGATGGGTAAAATGAAAATTTTGAATAGATTTTTGAAAATGACCTTCCGATTCATTACAATATCAAAGTTAAAAGAAATTTGATACCTTTTCCCAAAATTAAATAAAGCAAATGTGACCTACATAAAAAAGAAAAAAAATCATGTATATCTTTGAACTTAGCAAGAAAGGTTAACTATAGACATACGCAAATTTATTTTAATGAAGAAATTAAGATTAACTTTTTACTTTCATCAGTTTAAAAATGATATATTGAAATCCTTTAGGTAATATAAAAATATACGTGAGTCATTTTTTTAATAAATGGTATATGAACTCTAAAATAATAAAATTAAAAGAAATTTAATATTTTTTCCCCAAAATTAAATAAAATAAATGTGACTCAAAATAAATGGTGCATTCTAAAATAATTTAATACTTTTCTCAAAATAAATAAAATTAAATGTGATCAAAGAATGGTTACTTTAAAATAACAAAAAGTTAAAAGAAATTGATACCTATTCCCAATTAAAATAACGCAATGTGACCTCATAAAAAAGAAAAAAATAATGGGATATGCATTGAAACTAGCACGAAAGCTTTTAATTATAGGACCCACATAAATTGTATTTTAATGACAGAATAACATAACTTTGATTCCGTAATTTAAAAAATAATATATTTGAATTATTTATATACATAAAAAATATACGGTGAATCACTCATTAACAAGCGTATATGACTCAAATAAAAAGTTGAAAAAAAAAATCTAATACTTTTCCCAAATTAAATAAAACAATGGGACTCAAATAAGAGTCTTCTTAATAACAAACTTAAAAGCAAATTTGATAACCTATTGACAAATTAAATAAAGCCAATGGGACATACATTAAAAAAGAAAAAAATCAGGTATATCATTGAACTTAGCAAGAAAGGTTAACTATAGAACTACACAAATTTTATTTTAATGAAGAAATTAAGATTAACTTTTTACTTTCATCAGTTTAAAAATAATACGAAAAAAGCTTAAAATATCCTCAAATTATTAGAAATGGTACAAAAATACTCTTCTTCCACCTATTAGCCCCCAAATATCCCTCACATTTACCTTTGGGCTACATATTATCCTTACTTCTAACAGACCTCAATTAAAATTCAATTATAAATCTTATGACGTGCATCAATATTGGTCACTTTATAATTCACTTAAACAAATTTAATAGAATTCCACCAATTCAAGTCAAATTGACTTGCCCCAAATTAAATAAAACCCGCCCCAAATTAATTTTGTTTCTATAGCTGGAACAAAGACCAGCTCAAATGAAGAATCATAGACCCATTTGGGATCATTAACATCACATTTCTCTAATAAATGTACCGTGCATCTTTGAGTAAAAAAATTTGACCTATTGACTATATTAGTATTCACAAATAGGCGAAAAATTGATGGAAGAAACATAATTTTCTCATAAGAAATTGAATTCTAGCTATGTTGTCTTGGGAATAAATTATAAATTAGTTGTTTAAATAATTCGACTGATATAGTAAACTCAAAAACTTTGATTCCAACCATCGAAAATTTACAAAACTTCATGATAAGAATCTCGTTTTTGTGGACTTTATTTATACATATTTTTTCACATTCAAAGCTAAATAAGTGCAGAATCTCAATATTTCAAGCTATAACTAAAAGCAATAAGAAAGCAAAAAAATCAATCAATTTTTTCCTGAGTGAGCAAAAGCAGAAAGAATCACAATATTCAAAATGTGCAACTACTAAGCAAGCAAAAAAGAAAACAAAATTCTAGGGCTTTGGAGAATAGAAAATATAAAGAGATGGATGATAAAAATAAGAGAAATAAAAAAATGGAACCAATAGTTGAATTTTTGGTTGGAGACAGCAAACTGCACTTGGAGAAAGAGATGAGAAAAACTTAAGTTGGAAGTTAATATGGGGCTGATGGGTCAAAAAGATTGGGGCGGATGATTTGATTTGGGAATGAATAATTTTATTAAATTTGTTCAAGTTAATTATGAAAGTGACCAATAGATGATTGTAACATCATCTAATGAATTTATTAATTGAATTTTAAATGAGGTCTGTAAGGGTAATATAGAGCCCAAAGATAGATGTGAGGGATATTTGAGGACTAATAGGTGAAAAGAGGATATTTTTGTACCATTTCTAATAGTTTAAGTGTAATTTAGACCCTTTTTTGAAAATGATATATTTAAATCATTTATGTAACATAAAAATATACGTGAATCATTCATTTAACAAGCAATGTATGAATTCTAAAATAACAAAGTTAAATGAAATCTAATATCTTTTCCCAAAATCAAATAAAACAAATGTGACTCAAATAATGGTTCCCTCTAAAATAACAAAGTTAAAAGAAATTTGATACATATTCCCAAAATTAGATAAAGCAAATGTGACCTACATAAAAAATAAAAACATCATGTATATCATTGAGCTTAGCGAGAAAGGTTAACTATAGACCTACATAAATTTTATTTTAATGAAGAAATTAAGATTAACTTTTTACTTCATTAGTTTAAAAAGGGATAATGCACAAATATTCCTTCAACGTATGCTCGAAATCTCAGAGACATACTTATACTAAACTAATGTTATATTATCCTCCTGAATTTATTTTACTAATAATTTTCTACCCTTTTTGACTTACGTGGCACTATCTTGTGGGTCCAATGCTGGTTGACTTTTTCTTTCAAACTGGTGCCACGTAGATCGAAAATGGTGGAAAATTACTTATAAAATAAGTTCAGGGGGAGACCTTAATATAGTATAAGTGTGTCTCTAGAATTTTGAGCATAGATTGAGGGGGTACTTGTGAATTTTCCTATTTAAAAATGATATATTTGAGTCATATTTACATAACATTAAAATATACGTGAGTCATTCTTTTAACAAGTGATATATGAACTCTAAAATGACAAAGTTAAAAAAAAATCTAATACTTTTTCCCAAAATTAAATAAAACAAATGTGACTCAAATAATAGTCTTTTCTATAATAACAAACATAAGAGAAATTTGATACCTATTCCCAAAATTAAATAAAGCAAATATAACCTACATAAAAAAGAAAAAAAAATCATGTATGACATTGAACTTAGCAAGAAAGGTTAACTATACTCCTACATAACTTTTATTTTAATAAAGAAATTAAGATTAACTTATTACTTTCATCAGTTTAAAAATAATATATTTAAATCATATTTATGGAACATTAAAATATGCGTAAGTCATTTTTTTAATAAGTGGTATATGAACTTTAAAATAACAAAATTAAAAGAAATTTAATACTTTTTATCAAAATTAAATAAAACAAATGTGACTCAGATAATATTCCATTCTATAACAACAAAGTTAAAAGAAATTTGATATTTTCTCCATTTAAAAAAGAATGACCCTATTTTCCGTCTGTTTAAAAAAGAAAAATCTTTTCTTTTTTGGCAAAACTTTAACTTTAACTTTTCAGGTGATATGTTTAAGATCATAAGATTAAAGGATATTTTGGTACATTAGATATAACTTTAATTTAGATTCAGAAGATTAAAGAGTCTTTTTCTTTTCTTAATTCCGTACCAAATTAAACTAGATCATCCTTTTTAAAAAAAAGGAAGTGTACCTTTTCCAAAATTAAATAAAGCAAATGTGAATATGGTCCCTTCCTTAGTTGTTTTCCTTCAACTTCCTCTCTCCTTCTGTGGAAGTAGACTAAGACTTGTTCAAAGTCTTCATTTTTCTTGTTATCTGAATGAGTTAAAATACATCATTTTTCTTGTTGTCTCTCAACGTCGACTTAGTTCCAAGTAATTAAAACTATACTATATCTCATTTGTAGGTGACAAAGGCAAAGATTGGAACTTGGAAGAAAGAAATTAAGAGTGATACTGAAAGAGATGGAAATTGAGAAGAGACTTTACGAAGCAGCAGTTGAAGGAGATGTTCAAGTTTTACGAGAATTACTTGAACAAGATGCTTTGATTCTTGATAGACTTACCTTAACTTGCTTTAATGAAATTCCTTTACACATAGCATCAATGCGGGGACACATTGAGTTTGTGAAATTCATTCTTACTCGAAATCCCCTGCTTGCTGCTGAATTGGATTCTCAAAGATCCTCTGCACTTCATGTTGCTTCCATCAAAGGGTACATAGAAATTGTTAAGGAGTTGTTGGTAGTGAATCCTGAAATGTGTGTGGTTGGTGATCGTGAAGGTAGAAATCCTCTACATCTTGCTGTAATCAAAGGTCGAGTTGAGATTATTAAGGAACTTGTTCGAGTGAGCCATCTTGCAGCTCTGCAGACGACTGATCGCGATGAGAACGTTCTACATTTGTGTGTGAAGCATAACAATCAGTTGGAGGCTCTGAATGTGCTGATGGAATTGATATCAGATGATACATTGTTGAATGCTAGAGATGGAGATGGATATACCATTCTACATTTGGCTGTTGCTGATAAGCAAATTCAGGTCACTTCTTGCTCTTTGCTCTACAAAATTTACTAATTAATCGGATTTTTATCATTTTAATTTAAAATTAAGCACATTAAAATAAGTCAATCAAAACGGGCTCTGAGCCCTCCTTTGTTATTTGCTTCTAAAATTATTAGCTTGAGTTCATCTTATTGGGTTGAACTTGTTAGATCTAAACATGTTATAACCCATCTGTTACTTGAAAATGTATTAACAAGTGTTTGCTCATAATTTTATCACTTTAAAGATCAGACAGGAAAAAAAAAACATTTGGTTGATAGATTAAAATGAAGTTGATGTTTTCATGATAAAATTTGCAGACAGTTAAATATCTGCTAAAAAACAATAAGATTGAGGTGAACTTAAAGGACGACAACGGGAACACACCACTAGACATTTTAACGCAGAGTCGAAGAGACATGAATGATTTGGAAATTGGAGACTGTCTCCGTGATGTGGGAGGTTTAAGAGGCAAGGACATGATTTCATCATCCTACACCCAAAATGGAGCCAAATGTTCTGATTCTCATGTTGCTTTAGCCCACAAGCACAACATTTTAGGTGATTGGCTTTCAAGGAAACGTGATACAATAATGGTGGTTGCATCACTTATTGCAACTATGGCATTTCAAGCAGGAATGAACCCTCCAGGAGGCGTTTGGCAAGAAAATAAGGAATTGAATTCTCATGTAAACCCCTTACAAATACCACACAAAGCTGGGGAAGCAGTAATGGCATATACTCATCCTAAATCATATCGATACTTTATCCGTGTCAACACAACAGCATTTGTGGCTTCTCTTAGCACAATACTGCTGTTAATAAGTGGACTGCCCTTCAGGAAAAAGTTTTTTATGTGGGCTTTAATGGTTATTATGTGGTTGACAATCACCTCAATAGCACTCACTTATGGCATATCAATATACATAGTCACGCCTAAGAAAGATAGAGAACAACTTGGCCAGGTTATTGAAGTTGCTGTTACGGTGTGGAGCTGTGTAATGACATTACTTTTGCTTGGAAACACAATTCGTTTGGTTTATATATGGATGATGAAAAAGAAGCAACAATCAACAACATTCGAGACAAGAATATCTGGAAATTTGGTTCATGACAATGTTTGATCAGGACGCTGCATTTAATTAATCAATGGGTTTCATCACTTTGAAGTATTATTTTTTTTGTATACATGTGATTTTGTGTTAGCTTTTGATTGCACATGTCAATTCGAAGATGGGGTGAAATACGGAAGTTTCTCAAATAAAATATGTTATTTGTTATAAAATAAGTAGCTAATAAAATAATAATAATAAATTAAAATAAAAACAAATAAAGAGAGACTATAATAATGTATGCTAAACTTTTCTATTTGTCTTTGCCAATAACACTTGACCATTGATAAGCTATCTATTTGGTCAAGTGGTTACACATCAAACATGAATAACCTCATATTAATAAAGCAAAGAATGACCACATGACATCCATTTGATTTTACAATATTATTTTATTTTAAATATAGTCCCAACTTTTATGAAAAGAATTCTCCTCGGACCTTGGAAAATGAATAATCACATCAATTACTCCATCTCTTTTTAGATGGTTGTTTTTACTTTTTATAAAATAAATAATAATATTCTTGCAAATAATAATTTAGATATTGTATTAACTTTTTTGAAAATATTCTACCCCACCACATATAATCCTTCACTTTCAATACTTATTTTTCCATTTTGTATTATATATATACTAGATACAATAAATTCGTGCGAATACAAGTCAAATAATTATTATTTTATTTATTTATTTATATGTGTGATTTATAATATTTTAAACATAATTTTTAAATAATATATATCATTTTTTGTCTCAATTTTTGGTACAGGTATAATTTTGAAAGTTGATCATTTTTTTTCTAAATTATCAGTGTTAATTTAAATTTAAGGTTATTTGAATTTTAAATTAATTTTGTTTAAATAAAAGTGAAGCGAAAAACATACATACTTGAAAAGAGAAGTGAAAATTTTGTTAGAGAAAAGGCACTGCACACTTGTTGTTTAATGAAGAGACCATCAAATTAGATAAAGTAGTATATGAAGATTTAGTTTCCGTCTTTATAAAATTCTTAACTTGACCCTAAGTATCTAAATCAAGTTCCTCTCTTTTGTAAATTTTGAAATTAATCTCAAGCTGCTTTAATTCATATGGTGCATTGACAAATTTGTCGGAATCTTCTATCATATGGTGGAGAGTGTGGAAGACTATGTTCATTCAAGGAACAATATATATTTAATATTTAGTAATCTATTCGTTTTATATTAATTGAATTTTTATGTTATTTTTTATTTTTAAAATAAAATTTAATTATTTAATTTTTAAGACTATTTTTAAAATACTTTTTTAATTTTATCCTTTATTTGAATTTTTAGCGAAAGTACTTTGTTTGGAAGTTAATTAATAGAACACATTAAATATAATTTAATAGAACACATTAAATATAATTTAATAGAACATATTAAATATAATTTAATAGAACACATTAAATATAATTTAATAGAACACATTAAATATAATTTAATAGAACATATTAAATTGCCTATTTACTATTTGTGCAAGCAAATAATACGTACAAAGGGGTCCAAAAAACTTTTCGTTATCTATATGTTCTTTACAACTTGCACCCTCTGGGATTGCATTTGAACTCGTTAACAACATATTTGGCGTAATTAAACTTAGGCAAATTATTTTTTTTGTACTTGTAACATAAAATTTGAATGAAAAGTTTATTCCTACCCCTTACCCTTTCTTTCAATGTTGCCAATTAATTAATTAAAATAACTTTAAAAAATTAATTAAATTGACTTTAAGAAGTAATCGTCAAAATACTTAATACTCCAAATATTTAAAAGTATAGATATGAATTTATTATTAACACAAAATACCGAAATTAGACGTTGATATGAAGGATTATCAGAAGTGTTAAAATACAAATATATAATTAACTATACTAAGATTTCAAATGCAGTATCAACCAAAACTTTAAATAATCAAACCATAATTGATAAAATAATTTTAAAAATCAAATACTCGATATGATAATTTTTAAAGTCAAATATTTGATATAATATTTTTTAAAATTAAATATCAAAATTACCATACTGAGTATTTGATATAATAATTTTAAAAATCAAATTACTTGATATAATTTAAAATTAAATACTATCAAAATTACCATACTAAAATTTCAAATACTCTCCCATACATGCCCCCATCCCACCCCACACCTATACAACAATGTCATCTATGATGAGGTCAAGATTCATGGAGGTACGTTCAACGAAGGGGTTCATTTGAACACCCTTCGTCGAGGTCGCGTGTTTAAATTCTTATTTATAAGCTTATATTTTACTAGTTTGATTTCTAATTATAAAAGCAAATATTAAAAAACTCTTTTTCTTCATGATTCAACGATCTATTTATATCTGATTCAATCCATTTATTTATGGGTATAATTTATGTAATTAATATTGTGCATGTATACATGAAAAAATATTGGTTCTTATTCTTTGGACAATTTTGTAGCTTCCTTTTCTTCTCCACTTTTTACCGCAAAGATACTAATTTTATGAAGTTGTAGAGAATTTTGATAACAGAAAACTCTAAAAAAGATAAGTAATTTAGTAAAAAAATTTATCAACCAGATTAAAGTTCTTGGCTTTTTGTGAAACAGTTATAACTTCCAATCAAGGAGATGAGGCAAAAAGTAATTAAAATTCGATTCTTTACCAAACAAGATACATGCATTACTTGTGTCTTTCTTTTAATCCTTCACACTTTGGATGGATGCATCAAAATATGGTAAATCACTTTATTACATCAAAACAGAGCAAGAAAACAGAGTGACTATATATTTTCAAGCAACTTTGACCTGAATGGTTTTGGGCTTCTTTGGCTCAGGAGAGGCAGCTTCTTGAACAGTACAGTCAGCACCTCCCAGTCTTGACAACCTGCAGAAATTGCTCATTATATACGCCTTCTCCGGCAGACTAAGCTCCATCAATAGATTTTCCAACCCTTCTTCAATCCATTCTAAATAAACTCACTACCTTCTTTGCTCCTCGTACTTACCCTCATCCTTTCAACCACTAATCCACTAAACAGTCTTCTTCACCTGCACTTTTGAAATCCCCGGGATTTCACCCTGGCATATCCAACAAACGAAAACATTGGATTCGGATACTCTGTTCACGGTCCACTGGGCGCGCCATTGCCATGAGCATCACGAACATACTTCTTTGATGGTGCATTCACGGAATCTTCACCAGCAGCTTCCATCATATGCTGAAGAGTGTGGAGAAGTGGTGTGTTATCAATACCCATCAACCTCAGATCCATTCTTCTTTCGTGTTTGAAATTGAATTTTTATTCTGTCTGATTACAGGGGATGTTGAGAGGTGTTTATATAACACGTGTGGAAAATTCTAGAGGAAAATAGAAAAAGGAGGAAAGTTTCGAGAAGAGCTCTTTCTTTTCCATGCGCCTATGGTGTTGCGATAACTTGTCTATAACTTCCTGACTTAAAAATAATAAATTATGTTTTCAGCATTAATCTTGAGAAACACGGAAGGAATGTGTTGGTCATAAAAATTCCAGCGCCGGCATCAATTTTTTACTAAGGGTCTGTTCGAGCGAGCTATCCCTTCAAATTATTTTGAAAGGGGTAGTAAATATACTACTACGTTAGTAATTATTCATACTCTAGTTTTACACTGAGCAGTGTTTTGTAATTTTTCACATGTCCTGTTTGCATGTCACATGTAATTACACATATTCTTCTGTTTGGATGCACCAAACTAGTCACGTTGTAAAAGTTCTATTACCTTTGTAACGTATAAAGGATTAATATTATACTATAAAACAATCAGAACTTTAATATGTAATATATACTTAATATTTAAGAGGCATATTCTTTTTGAAAATATTACTTAATAAACTTTGTTCTTCACTAATTTATGGAAAATTTTTAATTTATGTTTTTCAAATAAGATAGTATTTCAATTGATGGATCATAAAATACGTAAATATGATGACAAATGTTCTATAAATATTGTGAAATCGCATGTTTGATAAAATATATATATAAAATTAATAATTCCATGATGTTTGGATAAAAAGATTAATCTATATATATAAATTAATAAATTATTGAATATTAAGGCTAACAAGATAATCTATCAGTCTACTTACAAATGACTTGTAGTGGTGCAATTCAATATTACTAAAACAAACAAATGAAAAATAAAAATATAACTAATTATAAATTCAAAACGAAAAATTTAACATAATACTCTTACAGGAAATTTCAACATAGCATACTATGATTTATTTTTATTTTTATTATGTTAATGAGAAAATAAACATACCAAATAAAAATAGATAATGCAAAAAAGTTGCATAAAATCACGTGAAGTAAAATTGAGAACAAAAGAAAATGAAATATAATAATATAAAATAAAATTTTTAGAATAATAAAAATAAAAATAGAACTTAAAATAATTGAAATGAAAAAAAATTAAAAACAAAAAATAAAAATAGAATTAAAAAAAATTAAAAAATCGCTGCCTGTGAATTGGAAAATATAATTACCCAATGCCAATTTACAATCCTTACTTGTTGCCAAATATTACCTTGTCCATCCCAACAAACAAAATTGTAATAATCCAATTCCTAAATTGCAATTTCGATGGTGTCCTTCGAAACAGACCCTAATTTTTAATAGCTTGTTTGTTATTTTATAAGCTAGTACCTAATAAATTATTTTTTCTTTATTATAACTATATATAACATACAAGATTAAAAATAAAACGTTCTCTGAAAAATATTTTGATATCATTCTCAAAACATCATTTAGATTAGTTACAATGTTCAACCCTATTTTAATAATTGTTAATTGGAATCTATTGAGCTAACAATGGAACGTGTCCATAATCAAACTCCCAAACCTATTTTTTAATAGTTAAGTATGATGGATTAAATTTGATTTTGACATCCCAAAATGAATCCGACCAAGGCTTCACTCTCAACTACCCAATTTCCCTCATTATCCATCTCTCACCTACCATGTTGCTCCAACTCACAAAATTTCTAAAAGCATTTTCAAATCAACATCAAATTTTTGTTAGACTTAGTCAGTCTTTTATACTCTTCTAAAACATGGTTCAAATTATTACCAAGTCATGCATGTACGATCTCAATTAGAAGGGTCAAATGGACGAGTTGGGTTGAAATTGAAGATATTAAAATGGGTTGAGATAGAAATCGGGTTGGGTCTTAACCCGTCAGTTTACTTTGGGCTCAAATGGGTTGGGTTCAAATGGACTAAATAATGGGTTGGTTCCGCTTGACCCCCTCCAGTTTGACCCGAATTAATCTCATAATTTATAAGATAGGTGTTTCACTTTATTACACAATTATTCGAGTGTCTGACTCAGGGGTTTTTTCTTAAAAAAAAAACATAACAATGGATAGGCAAGTCCTAAAAATGTTAAATATTAATAGTTTCATACAAAAAAAAATTATAATATATGAACATATCTTAGTAATTTTTTTCAAAACGGGTTGAAATTGAGAATTGAATTGGGGCTTCGCTGAGCGGTTCTCTATAAATTGGAAATGATGAGATTGTAAACCCAATTCACATTATCATGAGCCCAACCCTAACAGTATGCCGCGATTTGTACGAGTTAACTTAGATGTTTGGGTTCATTTTTGACACCCCTAGTCCCAATATTCACACTCACAAACACAAAAAAAAGTCTCCTTGGGCCTTGGAAATTAAATAATGACATCAATTACTCCTATCTTTTTAGGTTGGTGTTGCCTCTTATTGAGTTCGAGCCTGTTTGATAATGCGGTTAAAAAATGATTATTTTTTAGAAGTATTTTTAGAATAATTTTTTAAATAAATATTTTTGGAAAAAAATTCTTTGTATTCTTTACGTATTTATTCCATACCGCAAATTTGTTGGTGACATATCGTATTTCAAAGTATTTTTGAGAGTCAAAGTACGAAAAGACAATCACTATATACTTTTTTTGTGCCACTAAAGCAACTAACACTATAAAGATAAAAAAGAGATATAAGACACATAGATATACAATTAAAACACTAGATTTAGGGAGACAAGAGCCGATGAAGCTTTCTATTCAAGTACATTCACCAAACATTCACAGTATATCAATAGGAACCCTTATGCCCTCTATTTATTTGTAACCTAGAGACATGCAAAGGTTAGTCGTAAACAGACATTAAACGTGAATATAAAGAGAGTTATGGCGGTGAATTTCAATAACAAGAACTGCATTATCATAAAGGTTGAGTTACTTATATAATGGGGAAAGTAATGTCATTAACTTCTTGGTGGTGGGATTGTCTTCATAATGGAGTCAGATAATGTAGTAATACTTTGGGGGACTGAGGGTAGTGACACCCACAAACAAAAAAATATTATTTAATAACACTCCCTGATGTCACAGTCGTGCCTCTTTACATTACGAACTAGGAATATTCCGTGAAAAAGATTCTAATGAAGAAAAAGAGTACACATATCATTTAACTAAACGCTTTGAATGTTGGCCTCATAAGACCTGTAGGGCGCAGAAGGACAATCAATTGGGGCCAAACCATGGGTTAAAGGAAAGAGTACAAGCGTATTTTTTCCCCTGATCAAACTTTACTTATATCATTGAAACGTGCATTCCATTCTGCATCACCAACTTCTCAGTATTGATGTTGGCAATCTTTAGTGATACGTTTACAAGATTGATTTAATTTGTAGAGTCAGTTGAACGTCATCTCACACCATTTTTTGAAGATCATAGTGAAAATATTGTGGTGAAATATCTTTCTCCGATCTTATTTGATTGTATCCCCTCCCTTCATATTATTTTCGTATATGTGGTTAGAAATAATCCTTTTAAAAAAGAAAATCAACATATTGGTTAATGTACAGAATCATGATTCCACCAACCACCGTCCGACTTAGCTTCATAGATCAAAATATCACTCTGCATGCTTTAAAGAAGTGTTACCTAAATGTGTGATTCTTTGAAGCCACATAATATTTGTATCTGATCGCTCAAAACTTACTTCTCAAATAAGGAGTAAAGCGTTGGTGTCAATAATAACCCACTAGTGGGTTGGGAACGTTCCCAACAGAGGAAAATAGTTTAGACGTAACTTCAATCATTACTACTATTGCTTACTTACTGATAGGTCAGATCATTACTTCCGCGAAAGGCTAAAATGATGAAGAAAAGATAGGGGTATTTCTCTTCTAAATAAATGAAAATAACTATAAACGAAATACATAAGAGACAACTACGAGCTTCAAATGGTTGGAGTTAATCAATTAATCAAAGTAACTAAGTTTCCGTGTTTCCCCCACAGGTTCATAACTTGAAAGTCTACTATAAAACAATTCTTTTCCTAGTATCTTGCGATTGCAAAGTGGATAAGTTCATGGATATTCGCACCTTTGTCCGCATCTAGACATTTCCGCCACCTTGGGTCGCTACGTGTGGTTTCTATCCTATAACCTTATCTTTAACTCATATTAAAGCAATCGTAATTCGTCTTTGGACTAGTTATTACGCGGACCATCAATACTAGCCTATTAGAATAGTAATCCCTATAACTCTATGTTGATAATTCTTTAATCCTATAATCTTACCTCCTCTCCCTGGGTCCGACACGTACATTAGGCGAAGGAAGGTTCCTAACGTTTGGTCATAAAAGAAAAGGTGGGCCGTTAAAATGACCTTCTAAACGAAAGAATTAATCAAATACTGTCAATTACACTATTCTGGATTGTTCGTTTGTAGTTTAGGTTTTTACCTCAATTATTAAGCCTATGGGGGTTTTGCCGCCAACCCTAGTTATGATTGAGTTACCCATAGGTCTAATCACAATTTCAAATATATGATATAACAATCCTGATACGAAATACTTCATGAGAAAGATAATCCGACAGTTCATTTTGATTAATCCAGCAAAAGATCACCAACAATCAAAATGGATAAAAATCCTCAAAATAATCAATACTATCTCAAAGAGTCTACAAAACTAATCAAGAGTCGCTCATATTCAAAGGCTAACTATAATCCATAGTCTAACCTCAAAACAGTTTTCGAACTATTTATAAAATAAAAACTGAATTAACAAGGACTCTATTTGCTGCAAATCTGTCAAAACGCGGCTGGGTGCGACGGACCTCGCGACGGACTTCGTGGTCATGCGGGCCCGTCGTGGGACTCCGTCGTCCATCCTTTTCAGTTTTTCTTCTATCTAGCTCTCTCAATTACCCTCACAACATTTATGTCGGATCGTTACAGCACAACGGTCCGTCGGTGTCTCCGTTCCAAAACACTTAACTCTTGGAATATGGGTACTGGGGCCTACTTCTCTGAATCTTCATGACAACCGCAGACGGACTTTCTATCCCGTCACGCTTTCTGTAACCCTAACTTGTCAACTTCCCCACTTCCTTCAGCAGCTGCACTACGCTCCACTTACCGAACGTCACGGCATGACGACCGTCACAAAGCTCCGTATGTGGTCTCTTTCTGCATTTGTCTCTTCGCGTCAAAAACTCCGCATTCAATCTTTGGACAAGATTCCTGTGCAAATAAAGGAGAAACTTATATAAAATTAGCACAAAAAGCTTTTGACCAACTAAACTTAGGACAAAAGTATTAATAATACTGGAAAACTGTCAAGACCCAAAACGGCCGCACTGGCACCCCATTACCCTCCCTATTGAGAACCAACCATCTAAACCCTGACATGCACTATAATATCCACCAGATAAATGTAATTCGGAAACTTAAACTCATTGAATAAAAACCATTCAATACTTCTCAATTCACATCTATTATTTCCCCATATCTGAAGTCATCACACATAACATCTATGATCAAATTACTAAACTAAGAGTATTCTAAGAATGCTAACATACAAAAGCTAGTCATGCCCGGAACTTCAAAGGCATCAAGACATAGTAAGAAGGTCCCAGTCCAAGCTAGAAGCGTTAGCTCCCCTGAATCCGGTGTAATAAGACTGGCTAGAGTTGGCGGTTTGAGTTGAGCGTACGGTATGTTGCTGGCAATCCACATATAACAAAGAAGAAACTACAATAGGGGTCATACAAACCATCGGTACTGAGTATTATCATCCGGCCACTCAAAATGAAAAAACAGTAATATCTAGATACTATCATTAATCACTATAATACTCAACTGTAGCAACAAACAGTTCTATATTAGTTATAAGTACCGCCAAGTTCACACAAGACTTCAAGCCTCAATCCATACTTATTTGGGATTAGGTTCATTAGATTTTGATATATTACAGCTGTCAGATTTATTAATCTTTATTCTCTCTTGTGTCGATCGTACACTCCGCTCCCCCTACTACTATGTGTCGTAACGTGACACTACCCGAGCCCCAATTCTTACGTGTCTGTTCGTGACACACCCGTCCCCTAATTCATACGTGTCGGTTCGTGACAACCCGAATCCCTATATTCTAACGTGTTCGTTCGTGCAGCCCTGTCACCCCATACTACGTGTCGTTCGTGACACCGTCCCCCAATACTACGTGTCGGTTCGTGACACCCCGCTTCACTAATCATTCCTATATTCATCAATCCTTCTTTATACCAAGGCATCATCAGATCAGCCCCATACTACTTAGTTGCCTCAAGCCTTCTTTTATACCGGCATCATCATTAACAAGGGTTTTCAAGATTGGGATTCAAATAGCTTCATCTTCCCTCTGCTATTTTATGACAAATTGTATAATCACATTCATACAAGCATAATACTTAAGCATATAGAAACTTACATACAACCCACATATATCATTTCGCTATTTCGAGAGTTTACTAACGAATAGTATAACCGCCTTTAACCTACTCTACCTCCACCGAAGATTTTCGTGATCAAGCAGCACATCCTCAAATCCTTGCATCACTCTTCGTTTCTCTCTCTCTGTACTCGTTCTCTCCCCCCCCTCTCTCCCTCTCTGCTGTTCTTTTTTCTTTTTCTTATTCAACCCTCTTTCTTATACTCCCCCTAATTATCATATAATTAAGTAAGAAGATGGCACTATAACCCCACGAATTAAACTTAATGTCCCTCTTTTAACCCCCAGTAATTAGACTTATTAACATAACCCCTACTTTATAATTCAAGCAGAAAATAGTCACAAAACGCCCCTTAAATAATTACAACATAAATCCGACCAGCCGGGATTACGCAGGCCTGTGACGGGCCCGTCGTGCCTGCAAGCGACGGTCCGTCCGCTGCTTCTTCCGTCACAGAGGTCTAGACTCAATTTCCTTGAAGAGTCTGTGACGGTCCGGCGTGCCCACGACGGTCCTCCTGCCATTCCGTCGTGACGCTTCAGAGAGTCGCTCTCAATACCCAAATTTCCTAATCGATGTATTTTTGACGAGACCCCCGCCCACGACGTTCCGTCGTGCCCATGACGGTTTCGTCTTGGGTCCGTGGTACTCCGCCAGTTTTTTCCAGATTAAAATCTACTACGCAAAAAAATGTAAACATTTGTTACAGACACCACGAGTATATTAACCTCTTCATAATATGTAATAAATATTTCATTTGCGTCGAGCCGCTTTCTACGGGAAATCAAATAAAATATTCTTCATCTCCATATCAATCATTTTTTCTTCTGACTCGGATGAATATTGACCGTTTAATTTTATTGAAGCTCCATCTTTTCTTCTCAAAGAAATCACAACACTTCTATGCGTTGAGTCACTTGTTTTTTATAGGTTTCTTGTCATAAACTTAAATGAATACTATGAAAATCGTTTCCCAACAATAACGGTTCGTTTTAATGTCTCAATGAATTACACATGTTCTGTTTTTAGATGTCACGACTGTATTTAACATGTTATCTTTGGATGCATCAATTGCCTACTACAAAATACATAAATTTAAAAATAAAAATTAACTATTGAACTTTATACTTATCAAATAAGAAACTGTATAAATAATATTAAATTAAAATTTAAGAGATACTTCTTTTTTTAAAATTATTACTTAATAAACATATGTTTCTTAACTACTAATTATGAAAAATTATTAATTTGATAGTTTTTCAAAATAACATATATTTCCTGAATTGATCATAAACCTCAAGAGTGTGAAGTTCTATAACCAATTGTGAAGCATGTTTGCAAAAGATATATATACATAATATGTCATAATTAGTATATTCATAAAAAGATAATCAGCAGTCTGAATAAAACAATGACTTCCAATTACTAAATAATGAAATACCAATATAACTATTATTATTACCAAAATTAACAAATAGTTCTATAATTCTTATACAATTTCAACATGCGTCACATAAATAGATTTTATTTTTATTTTTATTATGCTAATGATAAATACGGTATGGCATCAAGATAGATAATACAAAAAAATTGCATATACTCACGTGGAAGTAAAGTTTGAGAACGAGAATAAATGACTATCAAGAATATAACTTAAAAAATAAAATTCTAAAAGTCCTAGAACGTTTTTAGAATCTAATAAAAAAATAGAACGCACTACCAACATCTAATAGAAGTAAAAAGAGTAAAATACAAAAAATAAAATAAATTAAAAAAGAAATGAAAAGCCCCCTACCTGGAATTGGAGAGTGTAATATATCCCTCTCACCATTACACATCAATTACCCCCCTACCAACCCCTTACCGGAGTTGGTGTTGAGGAAGTTCATTCGGACCAATGATTGGGCGCCCCCCCCTATACTCTCCGTCACTTCCCATGAGGTAAGGGTGAACACCATCGCTACCCCATCAAATTGCTTCTGTGACCCCAGGCAAGTAATTACCTGTCGCAACCAAACAATAAAAATATTATAATTACAAAATTACAACATTACAGACAAAACCAATTACATAACACACCTCAATCCAATTATTCAAGGATGTGCTTCCAACCGTCCTAAGTTTTATAATCACCATGTTTGTTATTTTATAAGGTAGTACCTAATAAATTATTATTTTTCTTTATTATAACTATATATAACATTAAAAATCAAAATTTTAAAAAAAATTAAAAAATATTTTGATAAGATTTCTCAAAAATCAATTTAGGTTATATATCAACCTAAATTTTTAATAGGTTGAATTGAAATGTATTGAGTTAACAAATGATGGAACTAATCATATATCAAACCTATATAGATATAAATCGATCTAAAATCGCTATAGTGAACATGCCTCTAAAGCTAAGAAAAATATTTAATTTTTTTTACGCACTCTTTCTAAAATTTTAAAATACAACATTTACTTAAATATTAAAGGATAATCCACAATAAAGTCATTAACTAATAATTCTCTAATGTTTTCGTTATTACCTTTTCATAGTCTTACGTTTCCTAATTATTTTAATAACTATACATCCAAAACAACTTTAAAACTATATTGTTTTTAAAAATACCTAAAAAAAAAGTCATAATCCAAATGGGCACTAAACTACATTAACGAACAAGTTTAAAATAAATATATTTTTTATAAATAATTAAAACACAGTTATAAATTATTCTGTTTTGATTTTTTGATTGCACCTTTACTCTTTCCTTTATTTTTTCTCTGTTTTTTCTTTATTTTACTATTTTTATTTCGGGCAATATATATTATAATTGCTAATTATTGCTAACAAAAACTGCATACGCTACGCAGAAGTGAGGGACAATAAATATTTTTTTCATTTGGTGGGCTTTTATTTGGCACATTAAGTCTCAAATATTTACTTGTCCCTTAAATTATGGATCTTTTCTCTTTTCTGATTTCTTTTATCTTACTTAAAAAATTTTTTGTTAATAATTTATTTTAAGTAATAGGCATTAAATAGTTCCCCATTGCCCTTTTTAGGTACTTATTACACGTTTATTTTGAATTATTATAACATACACTAATCCAAAATTAAAATATGAGACTCTTTCTATAAAGCTAACTAATAAAAAAAGTGATGTGGCACATTTCAATGACCAATGATCCTATTTATTTTTTGGGGGATTTTTTGGCATTTCCTCTAATTTTTTTTATTTTTATTTTATAAAATCATCTCTTTAATTCACACCTCTTCAATTACATATATCTAATGTTAACTTATTTATATAATATCTGTAACTCCTCCCTTTCATATTTATAATTTTTAAATTATTTAATATCATTTAATATCCTCCTTAAAAGCATACTTATCAAAAACTTTTTTTTAGATGAATGATGATATGTATTTTAACATTTTTTCATCTTTAATATAATATTGGTTGCAATTTTTTATCGAATGTTATTTATTATGATTATACAACACGGAATGGTTCATACTGCTTCCTTAAATGCATTTTATACTCCACTTAAGTGTCATGTTTATAGTATTTATTATGTTGGTAATTTTTTTTTAATGTTTGAATAATTAGGATAATTAAAATGATGTTGTATTTATTATTTATTATAGTTAATTCATGATTTTTCCTTATTTTGTATTTTATATAAAGTTCTGATTGTTATAAGTTTATCATTTTTATTTGGTTTTAAAATAGTAACTTGTTTGAAGTTTAGTGAACTAATTATTTCTGCTTTTTTTTTTTATTTCTTCTCCGAAAATGTCTAAATAGTAATTTGTTTGCCATGAATTTTCACTTAAAAAAATATTTATTACAAGTTTTTTGATAACACATTAAAATCTATGCATAATATGTTGATTTCTTAGTTTTCATTTTTAATTTTTTGCTACAGAATCTATTTATTTTGTTATTTATTTTTTACTTTTACAATTTCTCTATTTATTGTAGAATAATAAATATGTCACCATTGGATTATTCATTTATTTCGTGTATATAAACTTAAGGCTCTATTCTCCTATTTTATCATCATAATCCTAAATAATTAAATAGTCATAGTTTTGGAATTATTTGTTATTCAAATATTATAGTCCTATAAATAATGCACTTGTAAGACTATTGGACAAATAATCACAATTAGTCTTTTAAATTATTATGTTTTGATACTATTTTATTCCTCCTTTAGTTGTTGACTCAAGCATCTAACTATTGAATGGTGATTCACCTTGTGGGAATGGAATGTCAAACAGAGTTCGAAGAGTTGTTATTATGTTGTATTTATTTTTATTTTTAATGACTAGGACTGTAAGCAAGGTAAAAATAATGTTGTCATTGTCTTTTCTATAGTTTTTTTCTTTATTTTTATATTATACGAAAAATTATTGTTATAAATTTAATTATATTATTATGGTCAAAGCGTATTTTGGGACTTTGTTTGAAGTTATCTAATTACTATCAAAATATTTTTCTCCATAAAAGCAATTAAATATTTGGATAAATATATAATGAAATTCAATCATTTTTATAATTGCGCGAAACGCGGATGAGTCCACTAATTTTTAATAAGTTGAAGTAGATTGAGTTAGATTTTTTTTTAACACCCCTAAATGGACCCGACCAAGGCTTAACTCTCAACTACCCAATTTCCTCCATTATACATCTCTAACCTACCATGTTGTTCCAACTTACAAAATTTCTAAAAGTATCTTTAATTCAACATTAAATTTTTATTAGACGTAGTCAGTCTTCTATACTCTTCTACTACTCCCTTCGCTCATACTTGGTTTTGTCATTTTAATTCATGACACCCATACAAACCCTCTCAAGAAAAAATTTAAATACCAAATATAATTTGACAATATATTTTACTATTCAAGAATCTCAAAGTCTACAATACCTTTTCAATTGAACATCTATCTATTTTTAATTATCCTGCAACTATTGTGAACCGAGAGAGTAAAACATGGTTCAAATTGCTACCAAGACATGTATGTATGGTCCCAATATTCACACACACGACCACAAAAAAAGTCCCCTTGGGCCTTAGAAATTAAATCAAATAATGACAACAATTACTCCCATCTTTTCAGGTTGGTCTTGTCTATTTTTTTTAATCGAGCATGTTTAATAACGTGGTTAAAAATGATTTATTTTTAGAAATTATATTTTTAATTTTTTTAAAAATAAATATTTTTGGGAAAAAAATGTGCTTAGCTAACACATTTGAAAATACTTTTCATTAGCAAATTGTGTTTGACTGATCTTATTTAAAAAAAATATCTTTTTAGAATCAAATTACGAAAAAAGGACAATCACTAATATACTTTTAATATTAAGATCATTTTATAGAGAGAAATTATTTTAAATATATATTTGAAAAGTTAATTAAACTTTTATTGTATTATATTAAAATGTATATATTTAAATTTTCAATCAATACTATACTTTTTTCGGGAATCTTTTACATTTATTTTTCTCTTTTTGTCTAACCATACAGAAATATTGCTATTATCTTTTAATTTCTACTTCTGTAAAATTATAGGTAAATAATATGCAAAATATAAAATAATAGTATATAGATGTAAAATAAAATATAAATTGTATTATATAAAAATTAAAAATAAAATTTTAAAATCTCATTCGATAAAAGAGCTTAAAATACCTTTGAAGTATTGAAAATTGTACAAAACTATCCTTCAATGGATGCCCGATTGACCTCAAATATATTGGTCTTTCCACCTTTTATGTTCAAATTGACCGGTTATTAATGATTTTGAATTTAAACTAATTAAATATTTTTTAAAATATATGACACTCAACTATTAGTTATAATTTAGTTAATTACTATAATTTATAAATTCATCCATTGTCCATCCATTACTAATTAAACCGCCCCAAATCCACCTATAAACAAAATCATAAACCCTTTCCTTTTCAACATTATCTTTCAACTTCTGTAAAATGTCATGTGTCTGAGGATTTCTGTATTGCCGTGTTTGGTGCCAAATTATGTAAACAGAATAGCACAATAGCACAATAGGTGGATTTAGATTAATTTTGTACCCATTTTCAATAAATCGATAATATTTTAGATATTTTTTTAATGAAATTTAACCAGACTTATGAGATATGTTATTTAATAAATAAGAAATATATTGTCTGCCTATGTGGGCATGCAGCGGATGAGAAAAATAAAAAAAATAAAAAAAAATAAATATAATATAATATATATATATATAGTAGATATATTAAAAATAGGGCTTTTTATATTTTTGTTTACAACGATTCTTAGTATATATATAACTTCTATTAATAGTTATTTAATGACATTACACATCCTAATCTTTTAATAGTATATATAACACCTAATCTTTAATTTAATAATATAACTCCTATCCTTTAACCTTTTCATATTTCCATAACCTTCCAAAATATTTGGGAGTAGTAGAATTATAACTCCTAGATAGTTACAAAACCTCATACATAGACCGGGAAACCAGAACTGTTATAGGGACGGATGCAGTGCATAATTGAGAGGTCATGGTTTATGTACTCTTAATATATTGCCATGATCTGCATTGTCTGAGTGTAGTGTTCTTGTTTCATTCATTAGCATACTTCTGGTTAATTTCGGCAATTGGATCTATAACGGAGAATAGGATAGGGGAGAATTGTGACAGGAGAGGGATGTTTATGAAAATGTTATGTATTTTGCATTTTTATTTTGGTGGGAGTGGTGGGGTCTATTCTAATTATATATATATTTGATATTTTAGGTGTGATTGTTGATGATACATCATGATTCTTTATAACCAGACAACACCACAAACCATCATAATTGTTCATTTTTTTTTGCTTCTCTTGTACTTTTTTGAGTTTTTTTTCGTATTATTGTAGTTCTATCGCACTGATTGTCTTTATTCACTTTTTGTATAGTTGAAGAATCGAAGTATGTTTGTGTTAAACAACATGATCCCTCTGTCCTCTCAAATCATATATAACTACTCCTTTAATTTTTTTTCTGATTAGTAACTAGAATTTTATCTCTTTTTGTTGTTATTATTGTAATGTCATACTCCAAAATAGGTGTGATGGCAACTTGTCTTCTCCCACCAGACAAGTCAGCCTAACCCATATCTAACCAGTGCTGAGTACTGACAACCACAACAATTTTTCTAGTATGAAACAAGTCATATGAATTTAATCCCAAACCAGGTTGTCACGTGCACAAACCTCTAATGTAAATATTAGAATTGAAATAAATAGAAGTCTGAAATAAAGTTGTCTTCAGTAAAAACAAAGTCATAAACCGATTAGAAGTTTCGCTGAGTGACAAGCAGCTACCTCACAATCCGCCACAAGATTTTGCTAGGAAACTAGAGATTGAAGGTACACTAAAATCCGGGCTCGTAACCTACAAAAATTTTTGAAGAAGCAAGGTGGTACCAAACCACGCGGTACCCCACAAGCAAACCTCTAACACACTTAAGTGACAAAATCGGGTCATCCTTACACCCTATCTAACCTCCACGTTTACAGCCTGACAGTTTTAAATTTACTAACACACAACTCATAACCCACTCTATTAGTTTACACATTCTCAATAACAACTCAATAATTCACAGTTGTTCCAAGCTTCCACAGAAAAAACCCTCACAAGATCATCAAAAATACGTGTTCAAGTTCATCTAATAAAATGTGGCATGCCATGAATGCAATGTCAAATAGAGTGGATGCATTCTTTCTAGCGCTACACACCCGCTTCTCTCATCCGGGACTCCATGGGGGACATCATCTATCCATCACTGTCGTGGGCGCACGACACGACCCTCTCGATATTAGTACCTTCGCACGCGCAATACGTCCACTCGAAATATAATATCCATCGCGGCGCTCGTATCGCACTCGAACTGATACATCCTCTTAACCACAACCATGGCTCAGATACGATACCAATGACATCTCAAATGAAAATGAAGAGATAACCATTTGATAACAACACATTTACAACAAGGAATACCACACCATACCAAATCACAACAAGTCGCCAGTCCTCTCAACACCACACCAGGAAATACACGAATTTCATACGCTTAACAAGGGTTTAGAATCCACTTGGCCGTTAGCCAATCGAATAATTACTCTTGACTTGAAGCCGTCCCTTTCCGTTGAGCTTCTCACCATGGAATCGATTCATTATATATTCCACAATAAGGTTTCAAGACGAAAAATATCCACATTACTTTTTCTAGTCCCTATACGCTCAACTCACTCAAATATATCATCGAAGTTCCTCAATCTCATGGTCCAATTATATGTCAACTCCTTTAATTTCTCCAACATTTCAAGCCTATGGTTTAGTCCTAATTTCTCCAAATAACTCCATTTTTATGTATTCATATTCCATACACCCTCAGATGCTACATATCTCAACACTACTATCAAAACTTGAAGTATAACATGATAACTATAGAAAATCAAAACTTCAACTAAACCCATATCATATTATTACTTAACGTACTAGGACCACTGACCACAACCTCAATTTAATTTACCTAATTATTTTGCAATTAGTTTATCAAATTCTTTAAACAAGCACAGTCCTTCCGTTCTTTATCAGTAATAGCAATATATGCACTTTGTACTTTCAATATCATCCTGCCACCACTATTACTTAATCATTATTGGCCAATCATGATTTCAAACTATTTCCTCTCCCAAATCATCAAAAGAACGCTCCAACAACATTAAATGCACTTTAATTTTAATTATTAAATTTAACAAAATTTTATTACTCTACATTCTATAACCCTAATTTATCAACAGTATTTTGATAATTATAAGGGAGATCTGCACACGAAATTTGACCCAAAAATAAGTAGAAACAAAAATGTTAGTTGTCCAAACTGTTTTATAATCACAATCCACCATACATTATTACACAATCTTAAATAAACATTATATATACTTTATCATAAAAACTATTGCATCAATTCTTATTATTTTATAATAAAATCTATTGTATCAATTTTATTTTATTAATTCTAACTAATACGACTATTGTAATGAAATTTACATGCAATTATGAGAAACTCCACTACCCTTTTTTTTTTAATATAACAACTATACTACATGATCTATTCCCTTCCAATTCAACTATAGAAAAACAAGGATTTGGCATTACTGATTGGGCAGTTTTCCAATTCTCGCATTCGGGCGCCTTAAGCCATCACCCTTTTCTTCTTTTCCCTTTTTTTTTCTAAATTGATTATGTTTAAGTGATGAATTTTATCCACTTATTTTATTAAATATAGGTTAAAGGGTATAAGGTCTTAAATAAATTATTACTTTAGCCGATTAACTATTGATTAATTAATTCAAGTTACACTAATATTCAAATTTTCCAAAAAAATGACTTCTAGGTCATCACATTATCCACCACTAAAAATCATCTTCGTCCTTGAACATTGAGTGAGAAAATACCTGAAGCTTCAAAAAGCTGAGGGTATCTCGCACGCATGTCAGACTCTGTCTCCCAAATGCTCCCGCACAGATCGGTCTTCCATTGCCTTCACCTTCACTACTGAAGCCAATTCCTTGGTCCTATGCTTTCGACCCTGTCTTGTCCAAAATTGCTATAGTCTCTTCCTCAAATGTCAAGTCTGGACCCAACTCCACGGAGTAAGTGAAAAGGCACATGACGATTCATCCGGAATATACTTCCGAAGCATAGAGACTGGAAAACAGATGAACCTGCCGACCAACTAGTGGAAAGACCACTTATAGCCACCTCCGCCCACTAGGCTCAAAATCTCAAAAGGTCCAATGTAACCTGGGCTCAGCTGCCTTCTTTCCAAACCTCTCACACCCTTCATGGGTGATACTCGAGCCACACATATACCCCCCATAAAAACTAAGGCTCTAAACTCTCAATCTGCATCCCTCGTATGTTGTACTCTAGCTGTCAATATCTATACTGATCATACGACTTGCTCCATAGCATCGCTAAGCAATCTGTATCCAAAGAGTCCATCTCCGCGATCAAACCAACCAATCAGAGACCTACACGTCTTCCATACAAGCCTCAATGGTGCCTCTTGATACTAGATTACTTTTATTATAGGCAAACTCCCTAAGGGTAATGTTATCCCATCTATCTCCGCATCGACTTACACACCTCGAGCATATCTTCCAACACCTGAATGGGGTCCTCTCTGACTGACCATATATCTTAGGGGAAGGTTGTACTCAATCTACCTGATTACCCAGACCATGTTGTACTGCCTTCCCAGAAGTGAAAGTAAATAGGAACCCTCGATCTGATCTGATAGAACCAGTACTCCATGTAGTCCGCACAATCTGATTGATATAGCTCAGCTACTTCCTCTGTCGTATACTTCCCCGAACTGTAATGAAGTGGCAGACTTGTCAGCCTATCAACAACACCCAAATAGATTCATAACCACCCACTATGGTAGGCAACCCCCAACAAAGTCCTATAATCCGCTCCCACTTCCAAGTAGGAATAGGCATCCTCTGAGATACACCCCCGGGCCGCGGTGCTCACCTTGCCTGCTGCAAGTCAAACACCTCGAAAAAGAAAAAAAAAACAAAGCTGTACTATCTCTTCATCCCATCCCCCCAGTAATGGCTGACGCAGCTCAGGATATATCTTCGCCGCTCCCGATGATTGGATATCGCGAACAGTGGCCTCCTCCAAGGATCCATCTAATCAATCGCCTGTCTTTGGCACACAAATCCTGCCTCTGCTCGCAAGACACCATCATAATCAAGGACAGCCTTCTTAGCTTCCCCTTTCAATCCTTTGTCTCGAATGATACTAATTTCATCATTAAAACTGGTGTGGCACGGATTTGCTCGACTAAAGAAATTCTACCGCAATACAGCATCATCCATCACTCTCCTCTGAGATCTTCATCGACCAGACCTGTTGCTAACAATGAACTCTCTAGCCATGGGTCTCCTCTATACTAAGAGATGCAGACTCCCCATGCTATTAGTCTTCCTACTCAATCATCGCCCAACTTGGCCTTCCCCGGGATGCTCAGAATGGGTCCGGCATCATAGTCCTTCAGAAACTCAGCCCTCTCTTTGCCTCACTTCAAATCTCTCTGACTAGATATACTGAAGACTCCGATGATCCGTGAAGATCTCACAATGCGCCTCCATACAATAAATGACGCCATAACTTAAGTAAAAATACCACAGCCGCAACACCAGATATGAGTAGGGTAGTTCAACTCATGGCCATTTAACTGCCTAGAGGCATCATGCACTCACTTTTCCTTTTGCATCAACAACGCACCCAAACCAACTCTGAAGCCTCACACTGACACACTAAGTCTCACCCTCCGCAGGTAGAGTCAACACAGGAGTAGAAGTTCAACAAGCTGAGCTTTTGAAAGCTCTCTCACACTCAGCCAGACCCTGAAACCCACTCATGTCGAGTCAATCTAGTCAATGGACTTGCAATATATGAGAAATTCTGACAATCGTCCGATAAACCTGCCAATCCCATAAAACTCCTACTCTCAGTAGTGAATAGGTCGGCATCCAGCATCTACTGCCTTAATCTTGCTCGGATCTACTCTAATACCCTCCTTAGACACCACATGTCCTAGAATGCCACAGAAGTAAGCCGAACTCACCACTTTGAGAACTTGGCAGACAACTTCTCTTCTCTCACCTCTGAAGTCAATCCTCTAGTGTCGACATGGTCCCTCCTTCGGTCTTGGAGTAAATTAAGATTCATCGATTAAAACATCACAAAGAATCCAGGTATGGTCAAATACCCCCCATTCATCCACTCCATGATGTTTGCAGGGGCGCATTAGTCTCGAGAATAAAAAAGGGGGGAGATGGACAGATGTAGGGTCAAAAAAGGAAGTGTGGTCGGTGGGTTGATGGGTTCCATGAAGTAGCTGGATGTTATGATAGGTAACGTAGTAGGGAAAATATGGTTTGGAAAAAGGAGTCGATAATGGAAGGGAGATAAGGGGGGTTGGGGTCGGAGGGTGGGGGGGGGAGTGTGGCGTGTCGCGGTAGGGATAGTGGGTTTGCTGGGGGGGAATGGGGGTTCGTTGGGGATGGTGGGGGGGGAGTATCTTAGTTGCGGTGGAAAGGGGGTTGTGTCAGCGGGTGTAGGCTATAAGGGTGGAGGTGGGAGTTAGCTTTGGCGTGGGGTGGGAACAGAGAGTTGTGGTGTAGGCGTGATTTAGAAGAATTTTTATGTAGTTTTGGAAATTTTGGGAATTAAATGGGCAGGTGGCGCTGCGGGGGGTGTGGTCGTAGGTGTTGTGGCCGGGAAGGTTGTTGGGAGTGGTATGGTAGAGAGGGGTTGAGGGGCGTTGTTATGAGGGGGTGATGAGGGTAGTAAAAAAGGGCAGGGATATCGTTGTAGATGAAAAGGTGTGAGGGTTAGTAGCGTTTGGTGTGAGAAAGAAGGGCAAGGGAGGAGTGGGGTTTGGGGGAAGGTGCAGGGGGTCGACTGATTGGGATTGTGATGGAGGGTGATTGGAAGGTTAGGTGATTGTGTTGGGATTGTTGGGTTGGAGATGCGAGTGGGTTTTGTGAGCTAGTTGGTTGGGAGCAATTGGAAGGCTGCAAACTGAGGAATATGGCAGTACTAGGGGGGGAGGAGTTGTTGTTGAGGTTCGGGCGTGGGTATGTGGAGTCGGAGAATGGGTTTTATGATTGAATTGGCTCATGGGTAGGTTATCGGCAGGAGACTGTGGAATAGGGAAGCGACGATACGATCCGAAGGACATCATAGGAACTCATAATGGCCTATACCGAGTCCGAAAAGCTGTCTAGGGATATCTGATGCCTATATCTTCAACTGAGAGACCCCAGACCTCAATCAATCTTAGAGAATAATGATGCTCCCTGTAAATTGATCAATAATCATAATACGCGGAAAGGATACATTATTCTTCACTGTTCCTTGTTCAACTGTTTGTAATCATTACCAGTCTCATAGTCCCATCCTTCTTCTTCACAATAACAGGGGCCCCCAAGGTGACCACTAGGGCGAATAAAACCCTTCTCACTAATCTGCAACTGATCCTTCAATTCTTTCAACTCTTCTGGAGCCATAGATTGGAGGATAGAAATAGGCTGAGTGGCGGCTCTAAATCCAATAGCAAATCGAATCCCTATCGGTAGGAACACCTGAAGATCAGAAGGAATACATCGGGAAAGTCCTGGACCCATGGGAAACAAAGTCCTGGAGGTGTCAATGCTATGTAGCCCGAATAAACTAAGTTAAATACCAAACACCCCCCTCTCCACCAATTTCTGAGTACGGATAAAATAGATGACCTTGCTAGGATAAGACCCCTAACATTTTCTCTATCCACTCAGACCTCGGAATACAGACATACTGCTAAAGTCCCATTCTTAGCATTACAATCAAGGACAGCATGATAAGAGAGAAAAGCCAATCCATACCCAGAATAACATCAAAGTCTAACCATCCAAAATGATTAAGTCTACCCAAGTGTCATACCCATCCAATGAATAAGACGACGATACACTCGATCCACCACGACGGGCTTGCCCACTGGTGGAGAAACACGGAATAGGTACAGTCATGCTATCACATCCATATCAAATTTTGCAGCACAATACGTCGACCATAAGAGAAATTCGACCTGGATCAACAACACTGCGCAGGTCTTTGATCCTGGATTATACCTGTATACAGCACAGAGTCTCCGCCCAATCTCCCTGGAAAAGAATAGGTGGCCTCCTCGTTCACCTCCATCGCTGGTGTACTCTACCCCCACTCTGCTGATCTGCACACCACTACTAGAAACTCTATCACTCTACCTGACTGAACACTGCCAGAAGGTGCTGAAAAAGGTGATCAGAAAGTAGGGAATAAGTGTAGGGGTTGTGTTTGAGAAGGTAAGGTTTAAGACAGTCTAAGAGTGATGATCTGGTGGGTGGTTCTCGGGTTGGAAGTTAGGGGGCTACCTCCTCCCTGTTATGGCTGGTGGTCTAGTCTGGAATTAAGAATTAGGTCGAGGCCACCACGACCCTTGTGAAGTCAGCTGCCCTGATTAGATGGAATCTGGATCTCCACAAGTAAAACAAAATCTCTGACCTAGGAACTGTTGTGTGGACCCTGAAACCCCACTATAATTTCCCCCTTGTAGGTCCGCTGCTGTGAACTCGTACGAGCCCTTACCGGGTTATAAGAACCCCTATCTTTCTGGCCACCCTCAATGTCGGCATAGATGTATAATAGGTTCCCGCTGCTGAAAAAAAACCACTCACTCTCTGTGATCTCCCTACCTCCAGATGAGGACCATTAAACTGGCCTGATATACGGGCCCTTTTAGGGCTCCAAACCGCCTCTCCGCCATCAATTCCGCCTCTTTGGGCGGCGCTCACAATGGACTGGAATAAGCCCCCTCCCTAGCTGCCCGAAACACAGCTACCTGATAGAGAAGTCAATCCTCACAAATCTGCGGATCCTCTCTGTCCATTTGGAATAAGGCCAACACAATGCCTAGACACTGGTAAAAACGCGCCTCAATAACTCTGTAACCGATAAACCATCCTGTACTCATACTCTCAACCTCAGCGATCTCCTCTCTACTCTCCATGGGATAACACGATCTTGGATGCACTCCAATGCTCCCGATCCTGGAGGAGATCCACTGGCAAACCCCCTAATAAGTCCTCCCCCATTTGAAGTCCTCGTTGTCCCGAGCTGGAGTGTAGCAATTTGAGACACCATGTGACTCAGCGTAATCCCACCTCTAGTAACTCTCGCAGGTAGTTCGCAACTCATGAGCTCCTTGCTCTTCCACCCGGACCTGAGGTGGGGCCATCTTTCGAAATCTCTCATACCTACGCGGCTCCTCCTGTCAGGAATAACTATCGATGGCAACTTGACCCCCAACTGCTGGTGGCCACCTCATTCTGACGCGCGGGATCTACTGGTATTTCCCCCTGTATCATAAACACTAAGCTGGGGTGCGCTGCTCTTGGGTCTGAGCCGCCCCTTTTTTTCTAGTCGAGTCCATGTGGTGTGGTATTCGGCACCACCACACTTATAACAGCCCTCTAGCACCTTAAAACAACACCCCCATCGTGTAATCCTGAAGCAAGGGTGTGACCTACAAGATTGGATGAACCTGGTCCCTCTCTGCCATTAACTGAGGTTCTGTAGAGCTCTCTAGCATGACTCTCACTGGTGTGGCTCCACGCCACGGCCTCTGCTACTGTCGGACTACTGCACGACCTCTAGCTCGGGATCCACCCCGTACCCCTCGCTGGGCCTCACCATACCTCGGGAAGTGCCCTCCTCCTCTACCACCAGTACTTAGTTCTAGTCCTCGTCATCGGTCAAAGGAGTATACAACAATCATAAATAAAGAACGGTGACTACGCCTCGATGCGAAAGAACGAATAAAAAGAAGTTCCTAGTAAATCCTTATAGCCTCTCAGAGAACGTACAGACAGTCTCCGTACTGATCCTTGAGACTCTACGAAGACTCGGCTTTATCACGTAAGTCCTATGACCTGGGGCTCTGACTCCCATTTTTTTGCACGACGCGCAACAAATAGGTGTGATGGAAACTTGTCTTATCCCACCAAGACAAGTCAGCCTAAAACCCTGTTAACAAAGTGCGGAAGTAAATGACAATCCAACAACAATTTCTGTATGAAACCAAGCTTTAATTTAATCCCCAAACCGGTTGCACGTACACAAGTCTCACTGTAATATTGAGAATGAAATAATAGAGGTCTGAAAGAAGTTGTCTTTCAAGTAAAAACAAGTCACAATAAAACCGGAGTATAATGAAAGTTCGCTGATGATGACAACAGCTACCTCCAATCCTCCCAAAGATCCCTCAGAAACGAAGAGATGAAGGTATCACCAAAAATCCGGGCTCGTAACCTACAACAATTTGTAAAAAAGAAGCAGGGGTAAGTACCAAACCACACAGTAACCACAAGCAAACCTCTAAACCAAGGTAGTGAACAAAATACGGGTACTCCTTACACCCTATCTAAACCCTCCATTAGTTTAACACATTCTCAATAACACCAATTTAAAGCCACCCGCTTCACAACAAAACACTCACAAGATCAGCACATACGTGTTCAGTTCATCAATAATAAATGTGCAATGCCATGAGATACAATGTCAAATATAGTGAATGCATGTCTTTCGTAGCGATACCACCGCTGTCTCTCAGTCCGGGACCCATGGGGGACATATCTGTCCATGCTCTGTCGCGCGCACGACCACCTCAAAAAAATTTAAAAAAAGATAATAGTAACCTTCGCAGCGCGCATACTCCTTGACATATATATCATCGCGGCGCGCGATACGACACTCGAAATGATACATCTCTACCACAACCTGTCTCAGATACGATGCAAATGCCATGCTCACTGAAATGAAAGATAACATTTTGATGACAAAAACCAATTTATACACAATGAATACAACCAACACCAACAAATAAGCAACAGTCCAAGTCATTCTCAACACCACACAGGAAATACACTAATTTCCTACGCTTAACAGGGTTTTTTAGAAAGCCACTTGCCTTAGCAATCGAAATTACTTTGGACTTGAGTCTTGCCTTTCCGTTGAGCTTTCTGACGAATGGAACTATCAAGTCTATATTCCACAATAAGGTTTTCAAGACGAAAAATATCCCATACTTTTGTCTAGATCTAGACTCTCTAACTCCTCAAATATTAATCCGTTCCTAATCTCGATGTCAATTAATATGTCAACTCCTTTCAATTTCTCACAAATTTCAAGTCCTGGGGTGTATCTTCATTCCTCCAAATAACTAAGTTTTATTGTATGCATATAATCTTACACTCATGATTAACTACATCTCAATATATCAAACCTTGAAGTATAACATGATACTAGAAAAAATCAAGAAAACCAACTAAACCCATAACTCATATATTACTTACGTACTTACGGACCCTGCCAAACCGCAATTTAATTTACATAATTATTTTGGCAATTATTTTATCAAATTATTTGAAAACAATAAACAAGATCCTTACTTTCTTTATCAGTTAATTAGCAGATATGCACTTTGTACTTTCAATATCATCCTGCCACCACTATTACTTAATCACTATTGGCCAATCATGATTTCAAACTATTTCCTCCCCCAAATCATCAAAAGAACGCTCCAACAACATTAAATGCACTTTAATTTTAATTAATAAATTTAACTAAATTCTATTACTCTACATTCTATAACCCTAATTTATCAACGTATTTTGATAATTATAAGGAGCTCGCACACGACATTTGACCCAAAATATTAGAAACAAAAAGTGTTAGTTTCAAACGGTTTTAAAATCACAAATCAACAACTTATCATGATTACACATAATTAAATACATTAATATTAATACTTTTATCATAAAACTATTGCATCAATTCTTTATTATTTATAATGAATCTATTGTAACAATTTTTATTTTATTAATTCTACCTAATCCGACTATTGTAACAATTTACTGCAATTATGAAAACTCCCCCCCCCAACCTACCCCTTTTTTTTAATATAACATTATACTACATGATCTATGCCCTTCCAATTCAACTATAGAACCACACGGAATTGGCTTACCTTATTGCGCAGTTTTCAAAATTTCCCTCGCATTCGCCACCTTAAGCCTCGCCCTTTTCTTCTTGTCCTTTTTTTTTTTCTAAATTTATTATGTTTTAAGTGATGAATTTTCCACTTATTAGTAGTAATTAGTTCCAGGGTATAGTCTTTAACATCATTATTACTTTCGCCATTTAACTATTGATTAATTAATTCAGTTACACTAATTTCAAATTTTTCAATGACTATCTAGGTCTCACATGTAATGGATTGTGATTATGTTTTTGGAAATGTGATCCTTCTTTCCCCTTCAACTCATAAATCACTAAATATTTTAAATATTTTTGCTGATTAAAAAAAGAGTTAACTAATTTTATGTATGTTTGTTGGTATTATTGTAGGATTGTTTTATAGTCTCCGGTTAACCTCCGATGCATATAGTGATTGGTTCCTATCAATTAATTAGTTTAATGGAAAACCTCACCGAAATATATCTTATTTCAATTTCGTCTAACAATATCTTCCTCCTCACTAGCTATACAAATGTTATACACATACATATAAATATAAGTACTACAAAAAAGTATATATCACCTCTCAATATAAAGTAAATAAATATTCATAGTTACATATTAAATAATATATATATAGCTAAATCAATAATCGATTCCCTCTTATCATTTCGTGTCTCGCAATCACATAAAAATGATCTGGTAAAAATACATATTTTAACGTTGCATTTTTAATTATATTATTTATATATAGAAAATTATGTATAGGCCAAATGTTTTCACAATTTTGAGAATTTAATCAACAAAAAAAATACATTTTTTTTTAATTTTATTTAAACTCCGTACAACTTACTTTTTTTTTGATAATTCAAAAAAAAATTCGATTCCTTTTGATTAACTTTTTAATTCTATAGTCCCTTTTTAAATTTGTTTTTAATTATTTTTCTCTTAATAGATCTCTCTTCTTATATACAAATAAAGAAAAATCATATATTTTCAAAATAATAGTAATTACTAACAGTACTGTTTATTTATTAAAGCATATTGGAGTCTTTTAAATTTAAAATTTCCTAAACATGAGTAGAAAAGAAAATATATCATAAATAAAATCAATCATAAAAATGGTGGGAGGATTTCCTTAAACATACTTTGTTTAGAAAAAATATGTAACATTTTTTAAACCTTTTTCCTCTTATTTTTATATATTTATTTTTAATTTATTTTTATCATAAACTCCACCCCCTTCATCCTTCATAACCTCTATACTTAATTATACTTATTAGTAATACCCTATAACTTCCAACTTTATACTTTCATAACCTCAAATTACTTAATGTTTAAATTTTTGTGACCTCTTAAAAGCACATCAAAAAAATATTTCTAACCAATATATTATGTTTATCTTATTTGTCCTCTACTTTAATCTTGTCAGCAAAATTTATCGCAAAGACTGCTTTGTAGTCATTTTTAACTTCTAATAAGATGATACAAAATAAGATAATAAAAGAGTATTGATTTGTTTTTTTCAAAACGTGACCAGAGTATAAAGTAAACAGAAAGCGAACAAGTGAGGAGTTTTGAGCGACCTTTGGAATGGGGGAGAGTGTGGAGGGAGGGTTCATGAGGGGGGTCGGTGGCCACTGGTGGGGGTGGCGGGGTATGGGAAGTCGGGGGGGGATGGAGTTGGTGAGGGGTGGCAACGGGATTAATCAGTGTGAACAATTTGGGACGGTGGGTGGGCGATTGGGGACTCTGGTAATGGTGATGTTGTATAAGCGGCGGTGTGTGAACGGGTTGAGAGTAGTAGAAGGCTTGTGCAGCGAGGTGGGGGTGATCCGTGTGTGGGAGTGGAGAGATTGGGATGTTTTTGTGAAGAGTATGGGAAGTGTCCATGGGAGGAGAGGGAATGAAACTGTATTGAGAGCATTGGTCAAGAAGGGTTGGGTGGGGAGATGAAGTGGGGGAGGCGGAGGGAATCGGTAAGAGGGAGGTGAGGGTAGAAGTGGATGGCAGTGGCAGCCGAGAGGATTAATGGGAGAGGCGAGTGGGGATACGGAGTGTTGATTGGGAGAGGGGGAGTAGTGTTAGAGGGAGGGAGTTATAATGCTGGGGGGTGATTGGATGGAAGAGAGGTAGAGAGGGAGGGCTTTTAGTGTGTTTGGGGTGTGTTCGGTGTATATGAATGAAAGCATAGATGGGTAGGGGGGGAAGGGGGAGGGCGGTAGGGTTATGAGCGGGGTGGGGGGGGTTTGTTTCGGAGTATGTCGGAGAGGTCGGGGGTTGTGGGGGTGAGTATTGGGTAAGAGGCTATGGGTGGGCGGGGGAGGAGGGCGCGGTATGTGTAGCGGGGGGGTGGCGGGGTAGTAGGGTGAAGTGTTGAGAGATTGTGAGGAGGGTGGGGAGTGAGTTGAGGGGGGTAAATGTATGTAGGGCTAAGTGTGTCATAGAAGGGGATAAGGCGTGGTGTTGGGGGGGGAGGATACATCAGGTAAAGTAGCAGGATAAGGGGTTGAGAAGATGGGTGTGGAAGTGTGCGAGTAGAGGGGTGCTAGGGGACGATAGGTTGAAGGGAAGTTTCGGGCGGGAGTGTTATCACTAGGAGGGGGGGGGGGGGGGGATTGCGTGTAAGGGGAATAGTGAGGGTTAATGGGTATGGTGGGGTGTGTGGGGATTTGTGTGGTGTTGTTGTGGGGAGGGGGCGGAGGGGGTAAATGGGTGGCAGATGATGGTTCGGGGGGGGGTGAGGGTCGAGGAAGAGTGGGTGAGGGTGAAATTATAAGAGCAAGATCTTACTACAAGTAAGACAAAAACAATTCTTGAAACATTAAAATGTATTGTGTAGATCCGCTTAGCATGGGAGATAATCAAAAATTATTATGAAGTTATTTTTTCAATTTTGATACGCTTAGGCAGGGGTAGATAATCAAATATTATGAGTATTTTTAAATTTTAATAAATATGAATCACGAAATCTAATACAATTCATTACGAGAATTCTTAAACATTTTGCTTAAATTACTAAAAGCTAAAGACCAGCTAACTTGATTATGTTAAGATACAATGCAATTGGTTTTACTATTTTAAAAAAAATATATAAACAGAAGAAGGCTCAACAGCTAAGACTGAGAAGATAGGTGCGGGGATTTGAGTTAACTGTTCTAAAGAGATGGCTAAGATATCCTATAGCGCGTATATGCTTTACAATATGGGACTGTGGAAGGGGGGGAACTGCAAGGGGGTGTTGTGGGGGGAGAGCGTTCTCAGTACGGAAAGTTAGAAACCGGGAAAGGGGGATGAAAATGCGATGAGGAGATAAGGAACGGGGAGGGGATGGGACGGGCTGGAGAAGGGTACGGTTGGGATGTTGAGGAGATAAGTGGGTGTGGGAGTGATTCGGATAGAGTGTAAGTATAATTAGTAAAGAATACTAAGACGATCAAACTTCATTCTCTTAATTACGATGCAATTGTTTTGTGTTTCTTAATAGAATTAATCAGGCAAGACTACAAAAAGGGAGACTAAAAAAATAGCGTTTGAATACAGTTTTTAAAAAACCTTAGAATTATAGAAGAGAATTTCATCAGGAAAAATTAATACATATCATTTCAAATTATAGCTTATTACTTACCATTCACCCTCCGTAAATGATTCCTACAATTTACTGAACTTTTTTCTCCTACACTTCATTATAAAACATATTATTTATCGTTAATAATATAAATATTTCATTTTTTGTGAACGTTTTTTTATGTTTACTTTAATTTGTAGAAAATTCAAGAGTTTTTAATTCTAAGTTTTTAGTAATAATTTTTTTTTAATCTTAAACATAAACTTTTATCCTTCCATTTATAATTGGTTCATTTATTCTTATTTTCTTATGCATTTTAACAATAAGATATTATTTTTATGTTTAATTCTATATCACTAAAAATTATTTTAACCGAACGAAATCATGTATCACCCATTTCCTTTCAAAGAATCAAATTCGCGAGAACACTTTACATTTAAGTATAAATATTGAAGTACTTTTTTACATCTTCAAAATTATAGATATCTTATCCATTCGAATAATTTTTTTCTCATTCTAAGTCTTTTTTGTCAATTTTTAACTATTTTATTCTTTTGATATTTTTTAAAAAATTTACAAGACTAAAATCTCACTTTAAATTTTTAACAAACCCCAAAGTTAAACCATAGTAATTTTGAGAACTTAATTCAAGGTAATGAAGTCATAAATTCTTAATTATATATTATAACTAACATAAAGGAATGGGTAACTATTAACCAAAAAAAAGTATAGGTATTTGACCGTACTAGGCTAATGTTAGGTTATTTTTTGATAACATTAATTCATGAATTGAGGTTTAAAATTCCAAAGCTACATGATCAAATTTATAACTATTATTTGAAATTTAAAAATTAAATACAAAATTGAAGCTTAGGATACCGCGCTAGCGCGGCTCCATTTACGTAGTATGTTATATGTGAGAGATATATTAGTGTTAAAAAACTACTTTTTTTATTTTTGCTTGTGCTATTTAAGAAGTAAAAAAGTTTAGTATCTTTCCAATAATAATTTATGCTTCTATTTAAAAAATACATTTACTGATTAGCCTAACGCGTAATTTTTCAATAAATTTTTTTTTCAGAATAAGAATTCCTTTACATCTGACACGAATAATTAATTAAATATTCAAACCATTTAATAACCTTAATTACCTATTTAACACTGGTTAGTTGATGGACTTTAATATCATTTGACCGTTGAATCTCCAATGTTGCGACTGTTTCGCTTTCATTTTTTTCAATTAAAAAAAGAAGAGGGTGGAATTTTTTTTTCTTTTATTTTGAGCGTTTTCTTTCTCATCCACCGCATTTTAAAAAAAAAACGCTCTCCCCTCCTCGGTAGCGTTTCTATTTATACCTAATTTTTACTATAATAATTTTTTTTCACAACTTGTCATTTCACTAAATCAATACATAAATAATATTTTTCTTCATATTTTATTTTTGAGTTATTAGTTATAAATTTCATAAATATATACAAAAACTTAATAATTAATTCATGTTCACTAGTCAATTAAATAAATTAATTTATATTCATTTGTTAGAAATTTGGCATGAAAAAATCACCAAATAAAGATATAATAATAATTTTACCTCGTTTCTTAAAGAACATAAAATTTAAAATAACGACATATACATAAAAATAGAAAGCACATTGTAAGCAAAATTAAGCAAATAGGTTAACAAATTGTAAAGTACCAAAAACAGAACATCTAAAAACTGAAACAATTAGTTGGATATCTCTAGAGTTCAATTGGATTATGAGGAGTTAAGTTACAGAACAACAACACCAACAATATGAAACGATCAAAACTTCAATATAATTAGATCAAACAGAGTAAAAAATAAATAAATACCGCAACTATTTGAAGATAGGGCACCAGAAGAGATGTTCATGGTTCAATTTAGATCGGTTATTAATTAAAATTAAAATTAAATTGATTTACTAGATTTAAATTTCAAAAATCAAATCATATTAAATGAAAAAATAACCATTGATTTGATTTTTTGTCGGATTGGTTCAGTTTGGTTCGATCTTTTCTTTTTAATTTGAAAGTAATACCTTTTTCTATGGACTACACAGACATCTAGTACATGAACAACCCACAACAAAACTACTGATGATTCAAATAGGCAATACTGGAGTTATTATTACACGAATAAAATGATGCAATTAAAAGAAAATGTATCACAGGTAAACACTGAAGTAATAGATTTTGATAGACTTGAATTAGTTGTGTAAGGCTCTAAAACTTAAATATTGGATTGAAGACACTACAGGACATTCAAAGCTTCAATTAGTTAAATTGCACAAACTACTTTAATGAGTACTATATAACCTACTAGTAAATTTATATATCTAATTTTTTTTGTTCAATTTGGTTATTCTAGCGAATTTTTCTTAGTAAAACCAAAGCAAACTAAACCAAATAATCTTGACTTTCAAGATAATTAAAACAAAACTAAACCTAACCAGTTTGATTCGAATTACTATTTAATTTAATTTTTTAATCATAGCAATGAATAGTGGTAGCACCACTATGTTTCTGGACTTAAACATGCAATGTTGTGAGATAAAAGTCATGGCTTTAACCAGTGTATTCAAATGTGTTTTAATGATGCGAATCCATATAATTAAATATATGTGTATTTAATTAGGAGACGTATGTGTATTTCTTTCTAATAAAAGATTGTACAAACACTTTCTCAATCCAGTATACATAAAAAAATCTTTTTTCCATAAATCAGCCACTTGTGTATTTAATTAGGGTTTAATAATCATTTTTTATTGAGTTCAGGGGTCTAGATGACAAAAGAGTAAGTAGAAGGGTTCAAAATACAAACGAATACAAGTACAATGATCCACCAGATCATCCGTCACTTGGTTATTTGGTGAACTTTCATATCATTTGACCGTTGAATCTCAATCAAAACGCTTGAAGAGTTTGACTAGATGTTTTGACTGTTCCGCTTTCATTTTTTCAATTAAAAGAAAAAGAGGGTGGAAATTTTAAATTTTTTTTTCTTTATGCGTTTTCTTTCTCATCCACCACATTTTTTTAAAAAAAAAATACTCCCTCCGTATCATTTTTATTTATACGTCATTCTAACTAAAATATATATTTTTCAATATTTGTCATTTCATAAAATCAATATATAAATAACACTATTTTTCATATTTTATCTTTAAGAGTTATTAGGGTTGAAAGTATAAATTTTAGAAATATAGAAAAACTAAATAATTAATTTAAATTCATTAGTCAATTAAATTTATTAAATAAAAAACTTATGAATATTTGTTGAAACTTTACTTTAAGAAATCACTAAATAAGGATATAATGATAATTTTACCTAATTTCTTAAAAAAATATAAAATTTAAAATAACGACATATAAACAAAAATAGAGAAAGCACATTTTAGATAAAATTAAGCAAATAGGTTAACTAATTGTATAGTACCAAAACAGAACATCTAAAAACTGAAACAAGTAATTGGATATCTCTAGAGTTCAATGGATTACGAGGAGATAAATTACTGAATAAAATAATAGCTTATACAGAACAACAACAACAATATGAAATGATCAAAACTTCAATATAATTAAGATCAAATATATCAAAAAATATATATATATATACCGCAAAGATTTGAAGATAGGGGCACCAAAGAGATGTTCATGGTTCAATTAAAAACGAATGCTGGTTAAAATTAAAATTAAATTAATTTACTTGATTTTAAATTTCTAAAATCAAATCATATCAAATGAAAAAATAACCATTGATTTGATTATTGTCGAATTGGTAAGTTAAGTTCGATTTTTTTAAAAATTTGAAAGTGATAATTTTTTTTTATAGACGACACAGACACCTATTACATGAACAACCGACAAGAAAATTCCTGAGAATTCAATTAAGCAATACTAGAATTATTATTACACAAAAAAATGAGCAACTAAGAGAAAATGTATAGGATAAAGTAAACACTAAAGTAATATTTTAATAGATTTAATTTTTGGATGTAATAGTTGAGGCTAAAATAACATATGGAAAAAAAGTAAAGAATTAAGACACTTTTTAAAAAAATACCACTTACTGATTTTAGCGATATTTTTATTTTTAACCTTTATAGCAATTACTGTGATAAATTTGTAATATGTATTTTTTAAAAGTGAATTATTATGCACAATTATTTGAAATTATAATTTGTTTTTGAATATCTTTGTGTTTGTTTGGTAAAAAAATTGTTCACAATGTATTATAAGTGTATTAAAATGTGTGGTGACAAATATGATTATAAATCATTTTAAAAAACTTGTATTATATGTGAATAATAATTATTCGTTGTTAATCATGTATTAAACTTGTATTATAATATATTAAAAGTGAATGAATTAGTGGAAAAAATATGTTACTGCTATAAATGGGAAAATATTTTTTTATATAATATATTTATGTAAGTTTGCCCTTTTTAAATATTTGTTTTGAGGAAACATGGGTGGTAAAGTTAAAAAAGACTTGAGTAGTTAAAATTTTTAACAATTATAGTATATATAATATATAAATAGTAAAATTTATATATCTATTTTCTCGGTTTAATTTGGTTATTTTAGTGGTATTTTCTTAGTAAAATCAAACCAAATAGTGTTGACTTTCAAAATTAAAAAAAAAAATTAAACCTAATCAAATATCATTTTTTTAAATCAGTTTAATTTGAATTGCGGTTCAATTTAAGTTTTTAATCATAACAATGAATAGCCCTGACACCACTATGTTTCTGGGCTTAAACATGCAATGTTGTTGTGAGATAAAGGGTGTGTTTGGTATGAAGGAAAATATTTTTTGAAAAATATTTTCAATTTTCTCATATTTGATTGAATCAAATGAGAAAAATGACTTTCCTTCAAAACTTAAGAATGAGTTTTAATGATGAGAATACATAATCAAATGTGTATTTAATTAGGAGACGTATGTGTATTTCTTTCTAATAAAAGATTGTACAAACACTTTCTCGTCAAATTGGTTTAATATCGCGTGGAATGTTCCAAACCCATAAAAAGAATTAAAATTTATAAACATTTTCTGCTTCAATAATAATAGAAAAATACTTTTAGTTGATAGATAAACCACACTCCCTCTATATATCTCTTCCTTTGTGGTCATTAGTGAAGAGTGAACCGTCTATTCACACTTCATTTTGAAATTGGACCTTGACTTGCACATATTTTAATTGGATCAAGTCAACTTTCATTTTTGATATTGATTCTACCACGCAAAAGAAAATTCAAAACAAAATGAGGCCTAATTAATCATTCAATTATGAACTTTTCTATTAGAATGTCGTTTTAACTTTTATTTTTAATTCAAAAGTCATTCAACTATAAAAAATTTTCTAGAAGGTCATTTTAACTTTGATTTCAATTCAAAATGATTCAAGAATAAAAGGGATTTTTGGGTTAAACATCAATGTTAAATGACATTCTAAAAAAGAAGTTCATTGCTAAGTCTGTAGGAAATATGGAAGGAAAAAAATATCTTTATGGAAAATGCTCAAGTTATTATAGGCTACTTAAGACACTTGAATTGTTGACACATCATCAAACTATATCCCACTATTCTATATTACTCAAAAATAGTAAACACAAAAAGTCTTGCACAAATAAACTTAACTACATGTATCACAAATTTATGTATCACAGTATATGAAATTCTAAAAAGAATTCTTGAAAAACTAAGAGACAATTTTGAAAGACTAAAAATTGATGCATTAATTCCAACAAAGTCACCATCCGTGAAAATTCTATGTATTTTCGAGCAATTATTGTCTCTTTCCCCTATTGTTTCGCGGAAATTTTGTACCAATAGAAAAGGACATTTTCAGTCAAATCTATGGTTGTTACATTTCTTGCTTCTCTATTTTTTTTCCCAATTATTTGTTTGTCCATAGAAATAAGATAAGGATTAGTTCAAAGCATCTTGAATAGTATCATTTAAACAAGTCTAAAATTTGAAGGACGACTTTTCCAACTATGACTCAATGCAATAAGTAGAAAAAAATATCAGCAACTATAAAATTAACCAATTTTGTTTGTAAAAAAAGTATCTAATAAAGGAAGATGGATACTGAGAAGAGACTCTATGAAGCTGCAGTTCAAGGAGATGTTAGAGTTTTACAAGAATTACTTGAACAAGATGTTCTAATTCTTGATAGACTTGCCTTAACTTGCTTCAATGAAACACCTTTGCACATAGCAGCACTGCGTGGTCATATCGAGTTTGTGAGGTTAATTCTTGCTCAAAATCCACAGCTTGCTGCTGAATTGGATTCGCGGAAGTTATCTGCTCTTCACATAGCTTCAGCCAAAGGACATCTGAATATCGTTAAGATGTTGTTGTTGGTAAATCCTGAAATATGCCTGGCTTGTGATCGCGATGGTGCAAATCCTCTTCATCTTGCAGCTATCAAAGGCCGAGTTGAAGTCATTAAGGAACTTATACATGTAAGGCCTCGTGCAGCTCTAGGAACGATGATCAACGAGACGGAAAAACATTTGCATTTTGTGTGTGAAAGGCAATAATCAGATTGAGGTTCTGAAGGTTCTAATGGAGATTGAATGGGACAGTGAGTTCTTGAATGCGAAGGATGGTAATGGACACAACATTCTGCATTTGGCTGTTGCTGATAAGCACATTGAGGTATGACTTTGTTTCTTCGAAAAACGACTTCATTTTCTTATAAGCAGTGTAGTTGTTATTAAACCACTTACCAATCAATCTTGCAGACTGTCAAGTACTTGTTGAAGACGCATCAAATTGATGTGAATGCAGTGGATGCAAATGGGAATACATCATTAGATATCTTAGTACAGAGTCGTAGGGACGCGAATGATCTATCCATTGGTGAATGTCTTCGAGAAGCTGGAGGTTTAAGAGCAAAAGATATTTCAATGTCCATCATTCCCAATGACTCTGGCGGAAATAACGATCCTCCAGTATCTTCAGCACCAGCATATTTAGGAGGAAATCAGGCGCCATCAAAAGGTGATTGGCTTTCAAAGAAACGCGAGACAATAATGGTGGTAGCCTCACTCATTGCAACCATGGCATTCCAAGCTGGAGTGAACCCTCCAGGAGGTGTTTGGCAAGAAAATGAAAAATTGGATGATCCGAGAACACCCTTATATAAAGCAGGGGAATCAGTAATGGCTTATAATCATGCCAGACCATATCGATATTTCCTTCGTGTCAACACCATTGCTTTTGTTTCTTCTCTCAGCACAATCTTGCTGCTGATAAGTGGATTGCCTTTCAGGCGCAGACTTTTTATGTGGGGTTTAATGGTTATAATGTGGTCAACAGTTACCTCAATAGCACTCACTTATGGCATAGCAATTTACATCATCACGCCTAGGAAGGACAGGGAACCACTTGGTCAGATCATTTATATAGGAATAACAGTGTGGTGTGGCTTAATGGCACTACTTCTACTCGGTAACACAATACGTCTGTTGCGTGTATGGCAGAAAAAGAAGCATGAAATAAGAAGAGCAGCAGTACAAAAATTTGTAAATTTAGTTACTGTCAATGTTTGATTTTGTTGCATTCATAAATAGGACACAGCCAATAGAAAAAATATTGATGATTGTTTTGTGAATCTATTTTCATTGTCATAATTTCTAAGCTAAGGTATTGCAATTCCAATTGCGAATCATACAAATTGAAGATTTTATTAGAGTAATGTTGTAATATACAACCTCGAGAGCAATTTTCTTCACATTTACAACACACGCTAAGGTGTTCGGAAAACAAAAGCTAAATACCAAACACCCACAATAAAATCATGCAATTATTCAAAGTATTATATTAATCCGTGTTCTCTTCGTCGTTGGAATTTAATCTCATTGTATCAAGGTACGATTTTCCAACAAGTTTATGACTGAAATATCCCTTGAAGTAATCAGCAACAGTACCAATTTGCTTGAATTTTACAGGATTTTGAGGAGTGATGAGGCTTGATGCTGGACTTAAAAAATAGTCCCTTTTTGGTTTAAAAAATGTTGCAATTGATAGTCTCTCCTTGTTTGGATTGAGCACTGGTCGATGTTCAACACCTTTATAAATTTCATTCGTCACTATCTGTACAATCACGCTGACGAATTAGTGTACTTGACATAAATATAATTTCAAAAAAAAAAGTGAATGTTATGAACTCAATTATAATAAAAAAACGTTTTCAAGTTTGTTCTATACTTTCTCACTACTCGTACAAGGAATGTGGAAGAAAGATATTGATAAGGTAAAAAAGTGGTTGTTTGAAGTACATATAAACCATTTTCAAAATAGTGGATAAGAAAACCAAAGTGGTGTGTTAAATGTTACATTGTGTGAGGTGGCAAAGATGGTTAGATTTTAAACAAGTTTTTCATCTCACCTTCTCTCATTATTATTTCTACTAAATATATAAAAAGACGATTGAACAATTTATACATAAAATTATGAGCAAAATAAATATTAAAAATAGACAAAAGCTTGGGGGCGAACCAAAACTATACCAATTTTGCAAACATCAAAACTATTAGTGCTTCACCATGACTTTGAGTCTAAATCAAAAGATAAGAGACTATTTTGGACATTTTATCTAAGTTAAATATATATAAGTGAAACTAAAAATTTAAAGAAGTGATTTGTAAATTACCTCTAACATGTCTCCAACGTTGATAACGAAGGCATTTGGCAAAGGTGTAATTGGAATCCAAGCACCATCTTTCTTGATATGTAGACCTTCCACTTCATTTAGTTGAGAAAGTATGGTCAAGCCAGCAAGATCAGTGTGGGGGTTTAGCCCCATTACAAAACATTCTTCTGAGGAACTTTAGGATGAGGAATACCATGGGGCCACCATTGCTTTGCTCTCCTCCATCAAAAACTTCACTCAAATCTTCTCCTTTCAATCCTAATGCTTCTCCCATTATATTGAATATTTTTTTTGAAAGTTCCTTCAATTGTGTTGAGTATTCTTCTAAGGTGTCTCTTCGTAAAATTTGAGAAAAAGGATTTCCAACATAAGAGATTAAGACACACGAATTGTAGAAACATCAGATCGAAGGGTGTAAAATTAGGTAGAGATCCCTCTAAACCTAACATGAAGTATTACTTGTATATCCTATCAATTGCCTTAATTATTTTCTGAAATTTGTTATTTGATTGGCTTTACCATCTTGACGTTGATGTGGCAAAGAGCGGACTAAATTCTTTAAAGATTATAAAGAGGGAACAAACTCTGCTCAAGTTTTCTTAAGTGAGAGAGAGTTTCTTGAAAGAAAATTAAATAATGTCTTACAAAATGGAGAGGGAGGCTATTTATAGCCAAAAATTGTTACATCTGATGGATATCAACTCTTATATCATTTACAATGGCCTTGGAGAGGACAATCATGAGTATCCTTTGTGTCCCTCTGCCTTGTGGAAGATAATTTTTTGTGTCTATATTCACAGAATATGAAACTTGTAAAAAAATTGTAAAAGCATAGAAATTCAATGTTCTTTGATTTTTTTTTTTAACAAAAATATCCTTATCATTCTCGAACTGGTGGTGGAAGGATCTTATCTTTGTGACCATAAGTAAGCCACCATTGATGTAAAAAACATTGAGGGAGTTAAGAGACCAACTACTTTCCCCAAAGGAGGAACCATAAATATTGTTAGTGTTATACTGTTATTTTGAAAAGTGAAGACATTCATCTTTGCTCCTTGATAATCAAAATAATTATAATTTTGAGGTTCAAACGGATGAAAAAGTCTTTTATACTTGGTTGGGTGCATGTCTCATTCTACAAATAATCCTTACCGTGGTATGGGTAACACATGTTTGTGTGTCTCTTTATGAGGTTTAAAAAAGCAAGATTGGAAACCCATGAGTATGGATACATAAAATTTCTATGTATATGCCAGAGTTTTTCGGATAAAATTTGTGAAGTGATTTTTAGCTACTTTCAAAGGGTTGAAATGTTAAAATTCGGGTTCAATTGGTAGAACCTATTGTAATGACCAATGCTAGCAAAAGAGATTTAATTAATCAATATATCTTTTGGGTAAAAAGTATGTGCTTTAAAGTGGCAGTCAAAAGCCACACTTCAATTTCTTCTTCCAAAATTGGGGTTGCAACTAGCACCATCAAAAATACATTGGAGATGGAAAACTCAATCAACCTTTCATTTATTTTTTCACAAAAAACACACACACACGATAAGTTCAACACCAAACAAGTCATGTTTTTCCTCACACCTCAATAAAAAAAAAATTCATATGATCCTTCTGGTGACTAGACCTAATTTAAAAATTATAGTGTATATCACTAATACAAATTAAATCCGAATTTTGACATTCCAATCCCTAGGAAATAGCTAAGAAATCTCATGTTATTTTTGGTGAAGGTGAAGGATACAATGACTAAATGTGAAAAGATATTCAGGTTTGGCCAAGTGATTCATGTAAATTTCTTCTTATCCATTTCTAAATATGTATAACAACAATAGTTATTTATCCTTAGTGTCAAATAAAAGGATAATTATTTGTTTGACATAAATTTTTGTGTTTTAATACTCCCTCCTCCATCCATTTTTATTTATACCTTATTGATTTGCTTAAAGAGTAATAAATATAATAAATTCAATTCTGATAAACACATTGGCAAAATCAAGGGAAAATTAGCAATTAAGTCATAATATATAACATAATTAGTTAAAACAACAACTATTTAAAATATTTATTTAAAATGCCAGAATAGCAATATTTTAGAAAATATTTTGCATTCAGATTTTATTATTTTAAATAGTCCTGTTATATTAAAATACTCCTTACATTCAACCAAAATTTAAAATCAATGATAACTCATAAAAAAGAAAAAAAAAAAATATTAAACCACTTACCTATTAAATAAAACTTCTTTTCATATTTCACATTCTTTTCCCCTAACCTTTCACGTTGTCTAAACTCCTCTTCTTCAAATGTTCTCCAAATTGTTCACAATAATCTCTAGTTTAATTCAAGAGATTTTTTTTTGCGCCAAAGGTAATTCGTTGTATTACTGAAATGTATTTTTATTTTCTTTTGCAAAATCATTGATTATGGTGTCGGATTCCGTTGTGAGACGGGATGGGAAAAATTGAATTCAACATGATTCCTACCCACCCGACTAATGAAATCAAATCAGTTTCAAAAAAAATAAATCAATTAGCGTGCCCGAAGAAATGTTGACGAAATTGTTGAAGATCAAAGTGACGAAGGAATAACTTTATAGCATGTTGCATTTGTATTTAATTATCATATAGTATTTTCATTGTTTTATGGGTCTATTGCATTTTTGTATTATTTAAAAAATTCATGTGGTTATCTTTCTAAATTGAGTTTTTTAAGTAGAAACTGTATCTAATTGTAGGGTGGATTAACCTTCAAAATAATATCTGTTAAATTTTTGTTTATGTATAAGATAGTAGATACATAGTTTTACATTATTTGTTTATACTATTTAAATTGGTTTCATACAAATTTTGTATTTTTTTATATATTCATTCTAACTATATGCCAAAAAATGTTGTATTTTTTTATGCTCACTCTGTATTTCAAAATCATTTTGTATTTTTAATCTCACTTTGTATTTCATTCTCACTTTCTATGCCAACGAATTTTCTATTTTTTTGTGCTCACTTTATATTTCAATATCATTTTGTATTTTAACCTCATTTTGTATTTCATTTTCGCTTTCTATGCAAATAATTTTTTTATTCCTCTTTGTGCTCGCTTTGTATTTAAATATCACTTTGTATTCCATTTTCACTTTCTATTGCCTAAAAGTTTTGGTATATCTTTTATTTATTTTGTAGTAGCTTTAAAAGTATGCCAACAAATTTTTTTTGATTTTTTTCGTGCTCCTTGGATTTTCAATCTCACTTTGAGTGTTTGCGAACAAATTTTGTATTTTTTTTATTCAAAAATATCTTCACTACCTGCGAAAATATTTACAAATCCAATCGACTCAGTTTACATAGTAGATTCAGTTTTGCATGAAGTTCCAGTGTTTTTAAAAGTTAATCTGGTAAAAATTTGAGGAATAAGGAAGAAAAAAATTATGTCGATTATGGAACCAAATGCGTATCATAGGAAATAAAATTTGCAAATTATAAACCAAAAAATAAAAGATGAAAAATCTTAAGAGTAATGGAAATTTTTTTTATGTTTACTTAAAGTTATACTAAAATTATGATTAGTAATTATGATAACGTAACTTTGTTGGTTGAAATAACTCACATATACCTTAAACTAAATTCTGGCTCAAAAATACCCTTCTGTTAAAGTATTGAGTCACTTTTACCATTACTTTTAACAGAGGTGTGTTAAGTGCCACGTGGACGTCACGTGGACGCCACAGGGACGCCACATAAGCACCAAATAACCTCACCTCTATATAGACTCATAAAATCTTAATTACTAATTTTCCCCTCTTTTCTCTAATAGATACAATTTTCACTCATTCTTATCTCTCTAAAACATAATACGATTTCCTTTCTTTCTCTTATACGATTTTCCCTCTCTCATATACGATTTCTCCTAAGATTTCACAAATTTTCTCTCATGGACGCCATTCAATTGGCTGCCATCTTCAAACCTCCAAGTTCAACCTCACTATCTTCCCTTCCAACCTCTCAACTTTCGCTCTCCTGAAGCATATATCACTAACAATGTCCACTAATTCTCTCCAAGTCAACTCTTCCTTTGACATTGGTACTCCAATCGCTAATGATGCGAATTACGATTTGAAACTACTAATTACGTGATCATCTCTTGATTTTAGTATCGAAAATAACTAGCTGTTGCTTCTACTTTTTTGTTTATGCGATTGAGTTTCATTTGCACAATTACTTACTGATGAGTGATGTTACTGACGACTATTTCGACGTATTTGATACCATTAGATTACTAAATGCTGAGGAAATTTGTGAAACACTAGGGGAAATCGTATAAGAGAGAGAGAAAATCGTATATGGGAAAGAAAGGGGAATCATATTATGTTTTAGAGAAATAAGATGGGTAAAAATTGTATCTTATTAGAGAAATGATGGGAAAATTAGTTTAAGTTTTATGAGTCTATGTAGAGGTGAGGTTGTTTGGCGCTTATATGGCATCCACGTAGCGTCCATGTGACACTTAACATACCTTTGTTAAAAGTAAGGATAAAAGTGACCCAATATTTTAACAAAAGGATATTTTTGAACCAAAATTTAATTTAAGGATATATACGAGCTATTCTAATAATTCAAGAATATTTTTGAGTCTTTTCCGTAAATAAAATAGAGAAGTAAAGATAAGAACGCCAGTACCAAAAAAAAGTGTAGTGGACAGATGGGACACAAGCAGTACGACAAAAAGTCGTTTGGTTTTTCTGTATATGGGTAGTGGGGAACAAAGGAATATTTTGTGAAAATCCTAGAAATATCATTATGATTTACAAATGTATTGTCCAATTTTATTTATCTATTATATTAAAAATATTTATTAAATTAAAATGTTACTTATTTTTATTTGTTTTATTTTTTATATTAAATATTATTTTATCTTTTTTAATTTTATATGACTGATTTTTTTCTAGTCGGTTTTAAAAAAATATCATAATTCTATATCAAGTAACATTTTAATTTTAAATGTCTATTTTATCCTTGATGAAAATGATTTATAGCACATGAAATTGTTTATTTTAGATTATATGTTTTTAAAAGTTCTCTTTTCTTTCTTAAACTTCATATCAAATCAAAGCACCTCACATAAAATGAAACGGATGGAGTATTTAATATTTAATATATTTTCCAAAATATTGAATTTAATATATTCAAAAGGTAATATAATACTTTCTCCGCCCAACAATAATTGTCCACTATATTATTTTGAAATGTCCAACAATACTTGTTCACTTTATAAAATCAATGTATAACTTTACATTTAATCCCTAATTTTCCCTCATCATTAACAATTATAGCTGTTTCCCTATTAAATTTTTCAAGAAATTATATTTGCTAGGAGTAGATTCGAACGATGATGTAATAAAATTACCCTTCTATTTATAATTTTTTAAAAGATGTGTCAAGTTAATAGTGGATAACTATTGTTGGATATAGAGAGTAATATTATCCATATTATTTATTATTTTATCCCGTTAATAGTGAATAACAATTATTGAAGGTTTGTGCTTTATTACTCCCTCCGTTTCTATTTATATATCACAATATAAATTTCACATCCCTTATAATATTAAGTAAATTTACCATTGAA